>NW_019775815.1:46993-160651 GCF_001039355.2 Lingula anatina
GACACAGCAGAATGAATCAAATAACAGCTAGCACAAATTTATATGCAGTTAGCTATAGTGTCACTACATACATAATCAGCTGCACGCGCGTTTGTTTACATAAGTACTCTAAGGGGGCGTGGCTACCCAGGCGACCAAGGGATTAGGCTAGTTACTATATGCCGTCAACAATCGTTTAGCGACCCTATCATTATACACTCTCTCTATTGTATTTTCCACCGCATTAATCGCAGTGTAATCTTCAAATGGTCCACGGGGTAAATGTACACATTCTTAATCCGAGTACGGTAGGTTGTACTGTCCAATCAGGTTTTGCTATACTGGTATCTGACCAGTGTCACTTGGTAGTAATTAACTTAACAGCGTGAAATACAAAGCCGAGACATCCTGTCTGTAATTAGGGAAGAAACATCTGGAGCTTATCTTTCTATCAACCTATCTTAGTCACTGGGAATTTCCCTGGGCATCTTACATCACATTAATACCCTCATCACACATAAATCCCTTTATTGTGACCAATAAATGATATATGTGTGTGTGTGTGTGTTTGTTCTACCTAAAACACAAAGTAACGCAATATGATACATCTGAAATCAATTTAAGGAATTTTTCTCTCTCTCTTGCCTCCATCCAATACTTAGCAAAAATATTCCCTTAATGATACAAAAGGCACTGATAAAGATATGCAATACGAACTATTTCTCACATTTGATTCGGTTTATAATATTAATGTTACTGTCTATCCATACAATGTTGTCACCGTTTTAACTGATTTAACTTCAGCCTATTTAATGACATCCTTTAGTACTCCAAAACCCTGGCAGCAATTTTTTCTTAAAATCATAAATTCAGATTTTATCGTTACCAGGAAATTGGGGCTCATACATGTAACTCTATAACAAAAACATTTAAACCATAATGCCGGCACGGGATTTTAGCCTATAAACTCGTGGTCAACTCTGCCAATTTTCGTGATTAAATCTTAGGGTGCATTCCCATAGATTTTAGATTGATCTATCCCCGTGGGGAGTCTCACTAGATTACTGTCAGATAACCCAGCTTAAATGTCCGTCCCGCCTCCTACAAGCTGTAAGGGGGTAATTGACTTTCGTGCCCGCTTGGTTGACAGCTATTTAGCGTGAACCCCCAGGGAGTTAGGTCGATCTAGTTGGATTGATCTAAACTCTGGGAATGGGGTTTCATTCAGGGATGGAATTACGCTCCATTCCGATTGCTATCTCACCTCAAAATAGAAAGTGTTAAATTGATGATTAAAGCTTTGACTTGCCTACGCTCATACATTATAACGAGAATTGTAAACGCCGATATTTTATATTTCAAAGTGTTTTGTTTTAAATCAGTGCAAAGATAGATGCATTATTGAATAATTAGACGAAGGAAAAACTTCATTCTCGGTATTTGCAATATCATTTAAAGAAAGGAAAGTTTGGCGTAGTCAAACGACATTTTATGGCGACAACAATCTCCAGAGAGCTTATTTAAGCACATGTGCATTCTGCTCATGCTCAATTGTGCCCTAGAGGGGTAATCTCCTTAGAGGCACATGTTGCTACTTATACCATGGGGCATCACTGCCTGGCCTCATTTTGCTTGATTCATTCTGTTCACGAGCATGATACAATTAAGCTACACGTTATCTCAAATCTGCAACTGAAATCTTCAGTTCAGAAAAATTCATTTTACCTCTATGAGAACTTTCCAGCAGTTCACTCGATCTGTTGAAGCGTACAGTGACAGATTCTGCACAACTTCAAGCAAGGATCAACAGTACAAATTGCTGACTGTTACATGAATGCGGTAAGTTTTAGTTTCTCTAGCTATTTAGCAGTTGCAGTTGACAATATGTTCTTTATTCTGGAGTCGCTTGTTTGCTCCGATAGCGGTCACTGCGACTGCACAAAGAAATTAAGGGTCCTTGCGTGTAGAATCTCCAGTCACCTGATGACATAGGCGGACGCAATGTCCCGAAATTTAATGGATATCGCATTGGCACATGTTATGCAGATTCAGTCACCTACTTTTAGTTTCCCACTTCTATCATATTCCTCGTCAGACGTTTCACTGTTCAGGGTAGATACCTTAGCAAGGTAGAGTATCTTGCTCAGACTGAAGTGCACATCATTATAATCCAGCTCAATCCAAAAATCAACCCTCCTTTCCTCATCAACTATTCGTTTTTGTTAGCACTGAAGTTACCATTTACACCTACTGTTTACTTAGCATTGAGTTTCACATTTATAACTCTTTCTTTAAGTCTTCTGAAGAAAATTTGTGGTCTTATATCACCCCCCCCCCCTTCACACATATCTACTACTTGAGTTCACTTACTTAGGGCATTACCACTGATAGAGCATCTTAATTAAGTCAGAAAAGTAAANGTTTCACATTTATAGCTCTTTCTTTAAGTCTTCTGAAGAAAATTTGTGGTCTTATATCACCCCCCCCCCCTTCACACATATCTACTACTTGGGTTCACTTACTTAGGGCATTACCACTGATAGAGCATCTTAATTAAGTCAGAAAAGTAAATAGTTATTAGCTTTTCACTTTTCAGTAAGCAGGATAATTTTGCATGGGTATTACAAGTCCCCCAGATATGGAAGATTTAACTACTTATTGAAGCACAGTGCCTTCATTTTTATCATATTCAATAACCTCTGTCCATTTTCTTAGGACTTCTCTGTTTCAGCTTTCAGTGGGATATTGCAAAACTTTCCCACCCTAGTTAATCGTAAAAACATGTATTCCTGACCCATTTTCAAGTCACAAGGCTCCATGAAAAGTCTCCTGTTCTCTGATTTAAATTAAAATTACAACCTAGCTTTACGACCCTTCTATGGCCTATTAACTGAGGCTGGTCCCTTAATTAAGCAGTTGATAGAGGCTTACAATCCCTGACCCTACTGCTGAGGGTAATTATGCCCTCACCATAGCTAATACATCCTGGCCACCTGTTATGATAGTGATAAAGGCTGACAGCTGCCCAGTAGTAGTTCTCTAAAGATAAATACGAGCTATAAAGATGAACAAATACACTGGAATTACGAGTTACTGGCGAAATAGACTGAATTACTTTAATCATTCAAATTCAGTGGCGACTATTAAGTAATACATCTGAACTCACAACAAGCTAAAACATAAAATTTATATAATATATATATATCTGAGCTTCAAAAATGCACACTAGCTTAGACATGCTTTTGAAATCCTAATGTTTTTAGGACCAGTGGTTGACATAGAAGAACGCATATTATAATATACGTCAATTTAATAATTATCTTGGGCATCGGTTATTTTAGAGGCTAACATGACAACTAGCCGTATATTTGAGTGTAAATAAAGAAATCTTCCAAAAACAAAATAAACGGCTTCATCTTGGAAATTCAGCCTCCTCGGTAGTAAATAAGACCATGATTCAAACCTTCATGTAAAGTGTACCCCATGATAACATACAGTCTTAAGAACAAAGACAGGAGTCTGACATAATTCCAGATGTACACCCTGGCAACCGGGCAAGCATCTTAAGAGGACATTCCATTCACTAGTTTCCTCAATCATCGAGGGTTTGGTTCTTATAATAATAATAATAATAATAATAATAACAATAATAATAATAATAGTAATAATAATATAAGTTTTCACTTTGTTTGCTGAATGCCACTCGGGTTGGAGCACACCTTTCGGACATGGGGCAATACAAACTTAAGCCTAATAAGCATGGACCCATCAGAAAGAATTTCTCTCAGTAAGTTGAACTAAACCCCGCCCCCTTTCACTTTTCTTAATCAGACTCTGACCTTTTCAGGGCCTCATGTAAATTGGTCACTTAACTGGATCACGACCTTTTCAGGGCCAAGGTACACTTCCTTTCTAGGTCAGTTTCTGACCTTTTTAGGGCCTCATCCACGTTGCTTTCTTAACCAGTTTCTGACCTTTTCAGGATCAAGATAAACTTCCTTCATAATCAGAATCCGGCCTTTTTCAGGGCCTTGTGCACTTTAGTTTGTTAAACAAATTCTGTCCTTTTCAGGGCCTCATACACATTTGCTCTCTTATCCGGATCCCGACCTTTTCTAGGCCAAGGTACACGTACTTCTTTTCAGAGCCTTGTGCACATTGGTTTTTTAACGAGATTCTGTCCTTTTCAGGACCAAGGTACACCTTTCTTTACCAGTTTCTGACCTTTTTAGGGTTTATGTACGTTGTGTTCTCTACCAGTTTCTGACCTTTTCAGGGTCTATGTTTGTTGTGTCCTTAACCAATTTCTGACCTTTTCAAGGTTATGGTACATTTCCTTCCTAATCAGATTCTCTCCTTTTCAGGGCACATTTGTTTTTTTAACCAGATTCTGTCCTTTTCAGGACCAATGTTCACCTTTCTTTACCAGTTCCTGATCTTTTCAGGGTCTATGTATGTTGTGTTCTTTACCAGTTTCTGACCTTTTCAATCCTACGGTACACTTCCTTCTTAATCGGATCTTGTCCTTTGCAGGGCACATTCGCTTCTTAACCAGATTCTGTCCTTTTCAGGGCACATTCGTTATTAACCAGATTCTGTCCTTTTCAGGACCAAGGTTCACATTAGTTACTAGTTTTTGACCTTTTCAGGGTCTATGTATTGTTGTGTTCTTTACCAGTTTCTCACCTTTTCAAGGCTATGGTACTCTTCCTTCTTAATCAGATCTTGTCCTTTTCAGGGAAAATTCGTTTTTTAACCAGATTCTGTCCTTTTCAGGACCAAGGTTCACCTTTCTTTACCTGTTTCTGATCTTTTCAGGGTCTATGTATGTTGTGTTCTTTACCATTCTCTGACCTTTTCAAGGCTATGGTACACTTCCTTCTTAACCAGATTCTGCCCTTTTCAGGGCACATTCGTTTCTTCACCAGATTCTGTCCTTTTCAGGGCACATTCGTTTCTTAACCAGATTCTGTCCTTTGCAGGGCCAATGTTCACCTTTTTTTTACCAGTTTACAAATTTTTCAGGGCATCTTGCACATTCGTTTCTAAACCAGCTTCTTTAGTAGATTTCGGCCTTTACAGAGCCTTACATACATTCGTTTCGTTACCAAATTATGTCCTTCTCAAGGTCAAGCTACATTTCCTTTACCAGTTCTCCCCTTTTAGAGCCAATTTGTTTCCTACCAAGATTAAGGCCTCTTCAGGCCCCTTATACACCATGCATGCTGCACAGTTTCAGACCTCTCCATTTCATTTATTTATTTATTTATTTATTTATTTTTCTCATACAGCATTAATGTCATTTCATCTTATTTTTTCTGGCATCTTTCTATGCCACAGGCAGTTTATTTATTTATATTTTACTTCCCACTGCATCGGGACTAACAGCATGCTTTTCCAACATAGTTCTTTATTTATTTATTTATGCGTTCCTCATCAGTATGTTGGGTAGAGCAGCATGCTTTTAGCACATACTTGTTTATTTATTTATATTTTCCTCACCCGCTACATCGGGTTGAGTGGCATGCTTTTATGACATATTTATTTATTTATTTATTTATTTATTTATTTATTTATTTATTTATTTATTTATTTATATTATCCTCCCCACTACGTCGGGTTGATTGGCATGCTTTTATGACATATTTGTTTATTTACTTATACTTTCTTCCCTACTGTGACGGGTCAATAGGCATGCCTTCTTAACAGGGTTATTTATCTTTTTCCCCACTATCAAAAGTGTGTGTATGTGCATGCATGCTTTCATAATTCATTTACTTACTCATTTTCTTTTTACTAATAGCCATTATTTTTGTGGAAATTCATTGTTCTCCAAACTGCATTGGACTACTTCATTCTCTCCTTTGTGGGGTTTTCCTTGCCCAGTGCATTTGGGCACCAGTCAAGGTTATGGCCTCTTTGCAACCCCACAAATGAAATTTGTGCAAAATTGTTGGTAAATAATAACTTTTGCTGACTCGTCGCATCATAATTTTTAGGATGATGAGTCTCATTGAATATTTGATATATAATTTTTATCCCTAAGGCCATAACATTTAATACAGGCAACAATTTGCTACATTGTTATTATTGTTAAAACGATTAGGATAGAGGGGTTATATAATAAAAGCGGCCTGGTTTGGCCAAATCACGAACAAACAATATTCCTTGTTACCTTCTTTCTTGCTATGAATGAGACTATAAAAGTTTGTGGTACACTGAGATGGAGGAGACATAAAAATGTTTAACTGGCAGAAAGAATTACCAAACAGACTGCATTGCCTACTGAAGCTGTATTTTAGTCCCATGTTTCTTTCCTGTAAGTTTGAGAACAGTAAGTGACATGGTTTTTCTGAAATGGTCATCATGGGAGCAGTGCCCAAAATAGGGGTTTCTTCAAAATTTGATGCAACATTACATAATGTTTAACAGCATAATGACCATCAATTTTTAATAATAAAATATTAGTAACATGGACATTCAGAAAACATGACCAGCAAAGGTCTTCAGGCCAATGGAAATTCAAAGTCACACCTTGAAAATGCCAAAATGTAAACAAGACAGCACTGTTCTGACATGGATTTATTTCCATTTTTAACACTTTTTTTAACATAAAACACAATAAACAGTTTACTGCAATTTTATATGATCAACTAAGAAAATTGATGAGATGGGAAAATTATCAAAAAAAACAGTGTTAAATGTCCAATTTCCTCAATTCTGAGATTCTGAACATACTGAATGATTGAATTTGACAAAAGGCAATGATATGAGTTTATTTCCATTTTTGACACTTTATTACACAATACACAATAACAAGTTTACCATCATTTTTACATAATCAACTAACAATGTTGTAAAGATGCAGGAAATGTCAAATAAACACTTTTACGTATCTTATTAATTCAATAATGAGACTGTTAACATGCCTAAGAGTTGAATCTGAGGAAATTTGAAAAAACAGCATAACTTCTAAAATAATGCCCCGATTATGCTGATTTTCGAACTCAACCTGCGTTTTAGTAAGATTGATTACTCCTGTGAGTTTCATGACAACAGGCCTAACGGTTTTCCTTAAAATGTGTTTACAGTGTTGCATATATGCTGAAAAATGAAAAAACAGCATAACTTCTAAAATAGTGGCCTGATCATGCCGATTTCCGAACTTGACCTGCGTTTTAGTAAGGCTGATTACTCCTGTGAGTTTCATGACAACAGGCCTAACGGTTTTCCTTAAAATGTGTTTACAGGGTTGCATATATGCTGTGTCTGTACATAAAAACTAAGATGCTGCACATACGGCGCTCGGACTTACCATTTACAACAACCAGCACTACTATGATGACAACCCTTAACTTCAGCTTCATCCTCTATGAGCTGAGTGCTAAGTGAAAAGACAAGGGGTACCATTTTCATAGTAGTATCTGATAATGTTATTGAACAGTATACATACCGTACCAGTTCCCTGTCCTACAATTCCCTAAGAAATCTGCACCTTGACTGATGCGTGGTGTTTGAAGGAGGGCAGTATATTTAAGTACCATAAAACTGAAATGTATTCCAGATAAATTTGCTTTGTCACGTACTCGTGCCCCCTATTTCTCATGTTATCAATTCCATTTCGCCCGCGGATTTCAAAGCTTAACATTGTGTAATCAACTGTAAGCGCCATACTACACGTTAATACGGGCTACCTAAAAAGAGGCACATTTCCTTGCTACATGAAGTATGTTACATCATTCTTATACCATTTGAGTAATAGAATTTCAAGCAGCTATAGATTTACCTACTTTTCTAACAAATACCCAGTAACAATGTTAATTTTCCATCCCATTTAAGATCAGCTGTGTGAAACAATGCTATCAAATGCAATTTTGACTTCTTGTATCCTTATTGTGGCACTGTTTCGAGGCAAATTGACCAATATATATATATATATATATCACACAGCTGATCTGATATATATATATATATATATATATATATGAGAACCTAACAAAGTGGCACCTTTAATGTAATGCGTAGAGTGATATAGAAAATCATATCATGAACCAATGTTTTTTTGGTTTTTTTTTTATTAAACTTGAAAATTGATTTTTTCACAATTACTTTTTTTCTGATTGTACAACTAAGGCAATTAAATATTGTGCATTGGGTTGAATTAGGTCACAGTGTGATTCATGCATATGCAGATTTACGCCCAATTGCGTCCTATGATTAGACAATGCGTCCTGAGCACCACCAAGTTTTACCCTACGCGCTGTATCCTTGCATTACTTAGCGCGGTTGTTTGAAATTGAACACTGTTTTCTTGTGCAGCTTTCGTGGAAGGATTCCGGTGGCAAAATACTCCATAATATTAGTTCTGAAGAAACCTTCTAGCCGCCTGTTGTGGGAGTTAAAAGAATCTCTCAGGCTTTAGATTACGGCCTACAAGCACCGAAAAGATGCAAACATCAACATCGGAAATCAGTAACATGTTATCTGAAAGCTAAAACTTAATGGACAGATTACTTCTTTGTCATCACCAACTTCGTCAGTAACGGTTATCTTAAATAAAATCAGCTGCCATACTGTTGTTTTTCACATACAGCTCACGTGCAGCTTTAATCCACTGGTATCAATGTTATTATAGATAAGATACATGCATTGTTAAATATATTCTAAAAACATCCGTTTAATTGGTTAGTCATGTTGAAATAGATAAGAATCAAAGAGGAGGATTTGATGTTTTATTCCAAATATATACCCAGCAAAAAGAAAAGACAATATTATTTTTTATTTACTTCACTGAAACAGTTCAGAGTAATATTGAAAATTAAAGAAACAATACAACGTGATTTCTATGCGAACATGTCAATTTTTCTATGTCAGCAAACATCCCTGTATAACATATTTAAATCTCGTTGTAATCAATGTGCATCTCAAACATTTCAAAGGGACAGTAGATTTCTAAAAGACTTCAGCTGGAATCTAAAAGCCAAAGGGAAATCGTAGACTTTTCGTAGACCATTGCCGACTGCATCAGTACCGCTTACCGAAAACTATATCAGTGGTGCTAAACTCCTGTCGATACCAAGAGAGATCGTGTGCACTTTTAAATTCATCTGCATCAAGGACGCCATTTGCGTTCTGATCAATTGCATCAAAAATTGGTTGAATCTCAGCCGCGTTGCGATAAACAAAAAGGAATTTGGAATACTCATCTACTGTCAACTTGCCATCACAGTCAATGTCAAATGTGCCAAACAAATCAGATGAGATTTCGGCGGCCTCCTTCGTCTCAATAGGCATGTCTATCTCGTGAACACGAATCATATCTTGCAAAGTGAAGACTGTTTCATAGTTGGAGTATTTGTTTGACCACCAGACCCGAAAGGCATTGGAAAATATACCATTCACCGCCATAGCTCTCCAAGACGGCAGAACTTTTTGAGCTCGTTCCGTTGTTAAACCAACATATTCCTCTTCAGTAACAACACCATCTTCATCAACGTCGAAGATATTAAAGAATTCTTTTAACTTGGTGATATAGTAGGAACTAAATTTTCCTTTGGTGTTCTGAAATATGAAGAAATTATCTTTAATGACCCATCCTTGTCCATCTTTCCAATTAGGAACTTATCTCTTTGAAAGTTGAAAGACTCTTTTAAAAGGACATATAAAAATTGGTTTTCAAATGAGTCCTGGATATATTTTATTTATCATATATTTAAATATGACATTTTCTTGCATATATCCTGTTTAAATATTTGGGAAATGATTTGGTTTCGGCTTAATTAACGAACATATGAGATGCTGTAATTGTTTGGATCAGGTGTATTTTTCTAAAAAAAAGTCATTGATTTTGCCGAAAAAATATTGGTTTTATGAAAATATCAAAATTGTTTTGTTTTGTTTTTTGTTGTTGTTTTTTTTACACACACGTTAAGTCACCATCCAAGAAAAATATTTTCTCTTATCCAATAAACACACTAAAAGATTTCAGACTAGCAGAAAATCCCAACACAACTACCTGCAATTTAAGAACCGTGTTGCCTTTCTATCAACTGTCTAAGCTTGTTTCAATAAAAGAACAATAAAAACAAACGATTTTCTGGACCTACCTTCACAGAACTTGAAGAATCGACAGTTTGAACAGCAACCAGTAGGAGCAGACTTATCAGCTTAATGGATGACATTATTTCAAAGTCTAAACTACCAGGATTTCTAAAACAAGGGAATCAACATAACTAAAATATATCAACCAGTATGAAATATGATTTATTTAAGTCCCCCTTTAAAAGAAATGATCTGGTTCCTTTTTACAATTTACACCTAGATGTATCTACCACATCTATTAAACACGTTTAAAGGTAATAATAATACTGTTATGGAAAAGAATACACTTATTATAACTCATAGCACATTAGTTGTACAATTAAACTCTGAGAATTGGTAGCTCGTATTAAAAATTTATGCCTGGGTATTATGGAACTGTTCAGTCCTGAATCTGACATAATATCACCCCCAAATGTTATTAAACAGTATGTGCCTTACCAGCTTTCTGTCGTACAATTCTGTGAGATGTCTGTACCTTGACTGACACGTGGAGTTTTAAGGAAGCGTAGTGTTTTATTTGCAATAATATTGAATTGTATTCCAGATAAAGTTGCTTTGTCACGTACTCATGCCCCCTATTCCTCATATTATCAATCCCATTACGCCAGATGCTTTCAAAGCCTAGCTTTGTTTAACTAAATGTAAGCAACATACTACATATTCATACGGGCTTCCAAGAAAAAGGGTCATTATGCTGTCATGCAAATGTTTTCGCTATTATGTTACATCGTGTGTATACCATTAGAATGGTGGGTTGAAATTTCAAGCATCCATTCAGAGGTCTTTATTTTTCTTACAATACAGAGGTTTATATATCCATTTGCTGCTTTGCTCATGGAGTGGTTACCTGTTTTCTTTCCAGCGTCTCTTGATCTGGAACCATATCTTCTATTTTGCAGATCAAGTATTTAAAGGTTTTTTAATTAAATGGCACGTCATTTATCCCCCCCCCCCCAAATGATTACACTGCCTTTAAATATTTTCAAAGTAGTAAGAGAACGCAGACATCCGCCAAGACGGATTATTATTTAATTAACGGAAAGTACATGTAATTGAGACTGCATTCCTACAGATTTAGATCGATCCATCTGGATCGGTCTAACTCCCTGGGGGTTCACGCTAAATCGCTGTCAGCCGAGCGCGCACGGAAGTTGATTACCCCTTTACAGCTTTAAGTAGGCGGGACAGACATTTAAGCTGGCTAAATTGATAGTAATCTAGTGAGACTCCCCACGGGGATAGATCGATATTAAATCTATGGGAATGCAGTGTAACTTTTAAACCGGGAGGAAAATATTTTGCTTAATTATTATTTGTATCAATTAAAAAGTTAATTGGTAAGTCGTATAATTTCTTCCAACTTTTTGTCATAAGTAATTGCATTCCAAATAGAAACGGTGGAATCACATCATTTTGTTTTATCTAATTCGTCAATCATGTATGCGGCAGGACTGGGTTGTTGGTCATACCAAAAATGCGTGTATCCATATACGAAATCAAATCGATCAATGATGCCATCTTTTTTGCGGTTTATGGCATCTAATATATCTTGAACCTCAGCTGTATTACGGAAGATTGCAAGAAAGTTGGAACACTCTTCTAATGTTAATTTGCCATCACAGTCAAGATCGATTGTGTGAAACCACTCACAAGCAATTTTGACTTCTGCCTTTTTTGTTGTAGGAATTTCCTTCTTCACAGCACGAAGTATTTCTTCAAAGGTAATAGATGTTTTATAGGTGCTATAGTTGTTTGACCACCAGATTTTATAGCCGCTGGACAAGATGCCACACACTGCCATTACTCTCCAAGGTGGCAGGATTTGTTGAGCTCTGTTCACTGTTAGATCAATTAATTATTCTTTAGTTACCGTACCATCTTCATCAACGTCGATAATATCGGAAAATTTTTTTAACTTTAAAATAAAATACGAACTAAAGATTCCGTTGAGGTCCTAAAAAATGAATAAAAGACTTTTCATGCCTTTTGCCAGCACATTTTCCTACTTATTGAAAATTACGCTTGAAACATTTATTCTGGTTTTACATGTACATTGATTCTACTGCAAAAGTAAAAGCTCACCCCTGTCCTTAACTCATATGTTTACCCATTTACTTATTAGTGTTCATTTGGTATTATGTGCTATACATTTCTCACAGCCTTATCCTAGTCAAGCAAATGTTTTAACAAATTAATAATAATAATAATAATAATAAAACACTTCTTTAAAACCGCGCTACACATGCGTCTCAGCGCTGTTTACATAAAAAATTAAAACTCCACAGATAAATTAAAGCCAGTATAAACTAAAACAGAAAACTTAAAAAATTTAAAAACTAAGAAGATGCTATAAATTAAAGTATTCTTTAAATAAAAAAGTTTTTAAATTCTTCTTAAAACAGTAATATGAGTCATCCAGAGACACATTAGATCTTGTGATAAAATTAGACCATAAAATCGGTGCACAAATCTCGAAACTTCTGTGTCCATATGTTTTAAGAGTCTTTTTGGTGTCTTTTCGCGTAAGTTGAAGTTGTCCACTAGATCGAAGTGATCTGATAGGAGTTAAAAGTTCTATGGTAGAGTTTAAGTAAAATGGACAGTCGTCATTAAAAATCTTGAAAGTCAAAAGTAATATTTTAAAAACTATTCGTTGAGACACGGGTAGCCAGTGGAGGTTTCGCAGAATTGGTGTGATGTGTTCGGACTTCTGAGCTTTACAGAGGAGACGAGCAGCAGAGTTCTGAATTGATTGTAACTTTTCCATTTGATAGTTAGGTATTCCAAACAATAGGCTATTGCAATAATCCAGTCTAGAAGTTACAAATGCATGGATGAGTAATTCAGTTTGCTTGGTGTTAATAAGGTGACAGATCTTGGATATTTGTTGGAGACTAAAATATGCTGTTTTACATACTTTGTTGATGTGTGATGTCATTTCACATTTGTTATTAAAAATAACACCCAAGTTCCTTACTTCTGTTGTTGGTTTTATAAAAAAAAAATTAAATAAATTTAATAAATAAAATAAAACAAAAAACGACACATTTGTTTCTGGACCTACCTTCACCCCATCTGAAGACTCAATAATTTCAATAGTCACCAGCAGCAGCAAAGTTATCGACTTAGTAGAGAACATCCTTACAAGGTCAAGTTTTCTAAAAAGGGCATTAATAGAATTACACAACACTCGATCATCCAGTATAAAATAGAAGGAGCCTACATGTTCACAATAATCCATTTAAGGGAATGCCCATGATTCACAGTGATGACCTTTAAACATTCGTGCCTAGACATATTATTTAAAACAATAGCCAAATATTGGGGGAAACCTGATACTAATGTTTACCAAATATCGGCAGCTAAAAATCACAGCTGAAGATCAAAATTTTGTTGACCAATTGCTTATCAAATTGGAAGTGATGTTTGAAGCACATCGGTGAAGTTGCCGATACTTTCTTTGCAGCCTACCTGTATACCCATATGTTTCATTGCGAACGTTACTTACCAGAAAACAGTCCTAGTCCTCCAACAGTGTTCTAACAAATTGTATTAAGTAATATTTCCATAAGCGTATAACCCTCTTCAATACAATCATATTCTATTGCTATTTCACCTGGTGATATGTTCGACAACTAGTGTCCTATATTCAACGTTTTATAAATCTCCTATCATCACCTAGTTATATGTTGTACATGCATATTTCAATGTAAACACCGAGCTCCATTTTCATACTGGTTGTCAAGTGACAAAGAGCTTCACTTTGCTACTGGGCACATTTCATCGCTGATGTTTCACGTCTGTTGGGCTAATACTTAAAATATTCAAATAATTATGTATATACTGTACCAAACAGTTTTTGATCATAAGCATTTTGTCAAAAAAAAAATGAACATGCTCTAAAGACACAATAAGTCAGTTTTGAATTCTAGTGATAAACGGATTATATAGAATGAATAATTAAAAGTATAGATTGATTTTCCGTGATACACCATTTATTAATCTTTTGTAATTTTTATATTTATTTTATTTTATTTATTACTATTATTATTATTTGAAAATCAATGATTTCTCGCCATAATGCCAAAGAATATGTAGAACAGAAGCCGTTCTTGTCAATATCATGCCTCATGAAAATATTTCGCAGGGTTTTTATTAGTGACACGGGCAGATTAGCCCTATTATGGACCATGCCGAAAACTCAAATTGCCGGTTTTATGGTTCAAGTTGTAGAATGATTTTTTCACAATTGTTTTCTCTGATTGTACACCTAATGAATAAGGTAATTATAGTATTAAAAATCAGAGCCACATTTTGGTCTTTTATTCAGTGTCCTCTGGATTGGAAAACACACCTGACGCGTCTGTGCGCAGAGTAAAAATTTCTGGAACATTTACAAGGTGATGGCAATCCCCATACGGTGCAAAGATAGCATATTTTCGATTCCAGGGTTATCCCTTAATGATCCATTTCCAGGACAGCCCACAAATTCTCAAAATTGAAATGTCAATTATTCAGTTTCCAAACGCATCATCTTTGTTGTATATGATAGTCCAGTAGTCGCTGGCATTGACAGGGACAAAAAGATGGACATATTTACTAACCTGTAATTTTTTTAAGTACAACAGCAGGCCACTGGATGTGTTCTTCATGCTGTGTCCTTACTCCTGTGATAATATGCAGTTTCTATGTTGATTTTAAACCATTGATTATTTTACATATCACAAAAAAGCATACATTCAGAAAGACTATCGGAATAAAGTATAAATGCCAAATTTGCATCATGTTGGAAAAGTCATTGTCAGAAAATAACTTCAACTTGTGGGAAGAATTATCAGTATAAATTTACTTCAATAACGTCGAAATTATTTCTAATTTCACGCCAAGCGCCTTATTGAACAATCCAAATACAAAAAAGCTTGTTTTCAAGTTCCTAATCAGCACACGAAATGAAAGTAATGATGAATGTATATTTTCCATTAAGTATTTTATTTCAAGCCGGAATTGCAATAATGGTCTTAATAAGGCACAGCAATTGTCAAATAATTGAGCACGCCGACTGACACCTTTAAATAATGCTTCGCTTCAATGTGCAACCATACTGAGTATAGACAACGCTCGAGTATTTTTGGTTGGAAGACGATATTCCTGACATGCAGCGTTTGCTGATAACCGCATTGGTTCTTGCTTGCTTCAGCGCAGCAGTGGGCAAAGTGACAGATGCCAGTTATGGCTGCAGGAACGGAGTCTTGAAAGGTATGTTAAATATACCAGAATAAAACTTTTACAATACTTAAACAACACCTATATATGGTGATTGTGCGCTTTTAAGTCTCCTACTGAAGCAGTTGCAGTTGTAGCAGTTTTAACACACTGTTTAAGGCGGAAATATACATCACGTCGGCCTGTACCATAAACTTTCAGCTTACTGGCCATTCTGACTTCCAGTTTCCTAAAAGTCGCCTGATACGATTTAAAAATCGCTGGTACAAATCAAATTTAAAATTGCGACCAAGCAGGACATTTGCAGGACATTGTACACCCATTTCAAATTAATACTTGTAATCATTAAACGTCGATTTTATCGAATCTTTCTGGAACACTTTCACCCATGTAGACGCATTCAAAAATGTTTATGGAAAATTGTTGAAAAAAGTTTGTTTTTAAGCACAAAAAAAATCAACTGGGCGTGTCGGACCACTACATTTACACATTTTGAAAGATCTTCCGGTCGCACGAAATTTTAATGGCCACAGGAGTCAGACCAGTGTCAGATGTCGCACACAGTGTCATTTTGTCAGATATCCTTCTGTTATAGGCCCTAAGCCTTCGATTTTCTCAGGTGTCGTTGGAAATGTCATTAATTATAATAATAATAATGATAATAATCATAATAATAAAATTGCATATTTGTAATGTGGGTAAATTCGTGACTGGTTATCCTGAGCGCGATAAGCATAAGCAATTAGTGTCAATTGGGGGTGGTTTTCGTATGCTTAACAACAGAGCAGTCTAATGACATCTGAAACTCTGACAATAACCACCACCTGATGAAAGCGATGAATTACCGATTTGGTGTACTTATTTCAGCCTGCAATCCTATACCAATGTGCGCAAGATCAACCAAGGGGCTATGTGACACCTGCAAATGTGGAGCTGGCTCCTGCGTGTAAGATGCATTTCTTGTGAATGGGGCCCCAATATAATCTTTAGACCCCACTTAAAATAATAATATGATAAAATAAATAAATAGAATAAAGTCCTGTCCGATGGACAACGATTCGGAGATTTACTGACGAATGTAACGCACATTTCAAGACAAAGTGAAAGATATTGCCGAAGTCGCCTTAGCAGAAGTAGTTGCCTTATAGCAAGAGATGACTGGATAGAAATCACTGGAATCCTGCCAGAATTGAACATTACCTTTCTGAATATCATTTATTTTGGAATATGAAGTCAAGCAATTCTTACTGCCATATTTTGAATTGTATTATGTAGGCCTACTCCCACTCTCTCGTGTGCGAATTTCTATTGAAAAGTTTTTTTTTTCAGACTTGACTGCTCGTGCAGTCCCATATGCGAGCTTCAAAACATGAAATGTGCCAGAGCTAGCTGTTGAAGGAGTTCCAGGAAGTCTCTCGTTGGCATTATCACTGTCATTTTGTAATACTTACAGGGAGCATACACATAAAGTCAATAGCAACTAAATTTTATTGGTTTTCTTTTCCTTTGTGTTCCATAAAAAAATCCAAGTTGTTGAGTAATTTAATTAAAATTAATAAATGAAAAATTAGCTTTATAATAATAATAATAATAATGATAATAATAATAATAATAATAATAATAATAACTAGACTGCAACTGGCTTAAGCCAGTGGCGGAGGATTCCCCTGCAAAATAGGTGTGGAAAGGCTCTTACAAGGTCATGTGAAGGTCATGGGTTAAATTTGACCCCACATTCAGAAAGAGCATGTGCGAATTGGGGGGGGGGGGGGTTCAACAAAACATCACTTTTAGCCCACTTCAATATTTCTCCATGAAATAGCCGAATGACCTTGAAAATGAGGGTCAAGGTCAAATTTTACATTTGATTTGGGGGCTTTGGGTATATGTTTGGGGTAGTTTACTATAGCATGCTATGACCAAAAAACAGTGTTTCATGGAGAAATTGCCAAACTTAAGATTTCTGCAATGTCATAAATATTTTAAAATTTATATTAAAAAAAATAATTAGGCAGTCGCTACCAAAGTACGGCTAACCTTAGATAAATATATAGGGCATCATTTGCCACTAAGATTTGGGCTCTGGGCCTTCCGGTTTTGGAGATCTCGGAAACCAACCTTTTTTGAGCATGTTTGGCCAAGAGCGACCCTGACCTTGACCTACTTGTATAAAAGTATGTCATTATCTGTGGATTTGGCTCAGTATCATATGCCATAAGGCCCTTAGCCATAGGCTTATACTTTAGGCCTAATGGCAATTTCAAATTTTACAAATTTTGCCTTTAAAAGCCCCTGTGACCTTTAAAAGTAGGTCAAGGTCACTGAAACTGGGTCTGTGGCATATTCTCGCCATGGGCTACGTATGATAATTATTTCAGATTTTTTGCGAAAAAAAACGCGTCGAAAGAATAATAATAATAATAATACCAAAAACAATAGTATTCCCCTATGGGGAATCCTAATAAAGAAGACTGGGACTAAGATTTCCGTTGTTGCACTTCTAATTGCCAGAAAAGATTGCTAAAACCTTTCTTATATAAGCAGAAAGAAATGACGAGTTAGAAACTATAATCCTAAAAAATATCATAAACAGTGACCAAACGTGAGATGTTTAATTTAATTGAAAACTCATAAACCACTTCTTATTAAACGTTCAGGTAGCTATGGAGAAGAAACACCTTTTTTATCATTCAACATACAGTAGAAAATTCATAATTTAATTCCACAGAAAGTTATCTCATATATAAATTCCACTCCTGACAAACCAGATCACCATTCTTGACAAAAGTTAATCGAAGTTCGCGCAAGCCGAAAGTCAGTGCTGGATTCGATGGAGAGGAGAGAGAATCTGATGCAGGTAGCAGTTAATGGTGTTGAGCAAGATTTCGAGTTGCAGAATAAACGGGGGACTTCATGAAAAAGCATAACCTTTGCCATGGTACATCAGTCAAATTGACAGGCAAGGTGGCATATCTAGAGTGTTTGATATATCTTAATTACCGATTGACCTGTCGGACCCGTGATGTAGTTTTATAGCCTTTTCTCCGATGTCTAAAGCTCTAAATTTTACTTTGGTTTTATACTGAAATTGCTGTATTAATTAATTTATTCGTTCCATTAATATATTGGAAGTGCCAATACTTTTTTGTATCTGGTATAGGGGTTGATGAGACTATTAACACGTTGATTTTGTAAATGAACGACCTGCAATATTATAACATATGACAACCAGCGTCATGAGACTTGCATTATCATTTTATTTTAACCACAATCAACACAAATAACCCAGTAGAACAAAATAAGGTAAGCTGTCTAGGCATCAGCATTAAAAAACCATACCCTTACCTGAATATTGGGTGATTATTATTGTCCTGTTCCCCGTTGAAATACTGTAGAAAAGATCACCATTGAAATAGAAAAGCATCGCAGTGCATTTAAATACGTGTCAGAGTCTGGGTGTGCACGTCCCTTTCATCTTTACTGAATATTTATATGGCATTAGCTGCTTCGTCATCTCTTACGGTTGGTATATCAAATAATGTGCACCCTGTCACTTGGCTATGTGTCCAGTACGTGTCTGATCAACCTCATAGAAATACTCCCATTCGAGGTCGAGTAGAATATCGCTGCATGAATGAATTACCTCTTTCCTTTGGATGTACAAGTCACCACTGGCATCAATTTTACTAATATTTAACCGTATATTACGATCATAGAAACTGAATGCGGTTAAGAACTCGGCATATTGAATGTTATCTAAAGTGCTGAAGGGTTCAAACAAAATCTCTGGTATGAAAGAGCACCATTCCAGTCGGAGGTTGCTTAGGTAAAGGGGAGCTAACGTACATTTTAAATATTGAACTAATTTTTTCAAAATTTATCGCATCGTCGTCAAACCCCAATTCTTTCCATGTTTCCCTCATAAAATTATCCAGTAAGTCGGAGTGATCTCGTAAAAGATACCATCTACTTGACCTAAGCGTTACATTGACCACCTCATCTATGAGCAAATTCCCGTTTTCGTCCATTTTCATGAACCAATGCACAATCATATTATACCAGCGTGCAGAAGGAGTGAAGCCATTCGCATAATATGAGCATGCTTCGTCCTTTCTTGCTGGTGGTGTTGTCTGGCCGCTCATAAATAGTGTTGCCTGTACCAACAATACTATTACCACCGCACCGCAGATCATATTGGTCGTTTTATTCTGAAATGAAAAGGGTTATTGTTGAATAAACATTAATTTGAGAAAGATTTTTATCATTTTTTTTAAATATTAAGACACAGATTTTAATGTTAAAAGAATCGGCAAAGGTTACCTGTAAATAAATATCTTCTGAAGGAGCAGTTTGGATGTAAAATGACAGGTTTCCTGGTGTCAAGTGTTCAGCACTCTAGCTGTTTGGAACAAGAATTGACGGCAGTGACGTTTATAATTCTTTACATTAAATATTGTGTTGGAAGAAGCCATAGATACGGGAAGCCATTAACTAACATTAAATAAGACGAAAATAATTAGCGAAAGCATAAAAAGAGGGGGGTGAGACTGGGTTTTCATGGCTAGATCGATCCAACAGGATCTAACTCTACAGGGAATTACGCTACGTTGCTATCAGTTAACTTACGCGGCTTTAATGCCTGTCACGCCTATCGAATCAGTTAAGGGGGAATTAAGTTTCGTGCACTCTCGACCTCCGATAGTTAATTATCCCCAGACAGCTTTAGTGGGCGTGACCGACATTTAAGCGGCTTAATTTAAGTCGCATTTAAGTTGATAGCAATTTAGTGAGAATCCCCTTGGAGATAGATCGATCTAAAGTTAGTACGATATTTCTGGGAATGGTCCCAGAGAAAGGGACCATTCCCACAGATATTTGGATCGATATATCTACACGGGGAGTCTGATTTAATTGCTATCAACTTACCCGGCTTAAATGTCTTTTATTTATTTTTATTTATTTTTTATTTATTTTTTTTTCTTGATTTTGAAATTTTGATGTAGGGACATTTTAAGGTAAGAATAAAGAATTATAATTGAGCCGAGTACAGACCTGTACACGGCACAGCTTGAGATTGTGTTTTATACCACCATCATTTCTCACCTACCGCAATGTACAGAAATAGGCCAGCAAAGATGGCGGCTCCCAGCAGCAACAACGTGCCGCATGTGCAGGCGAAGTTCTTCACAAAACAGCCACAGTAAGTAATAACTCTGTTCAATTAGTTGTTTCTTTATTGTTTTTTAGATATTGTCAGGGTATAGTATTAGCACTTATTAAGATATACTTGAAGAATTTCATCATTTCCTTCCCAAAATAACACTGCCGTCATGATCAACTGTTGTAAATAACGGTGACACTTGTAGGTGTAAAAGTTCGTAAAAGCTTCACGATTCTAAGACTTTTTGTCAGTTGGTGTGCCATTAAACTTTTTAAGTGTTTTAGTATAAATCGTGTTCATTTTGTTTAAAGTTAATGCACATGATGCATCGATCATTTTTGACAATTTTATTGTTAATTGATTAAATTAATTAAATTTATGCACTATTTATATATTAAGGCTTGCTCCAGTAAGTATTATTTGTCTTCCTTTTTTTTCAGATTTTCCAACGTTAAACAGTCACATGTGAAAAAAGTTAATGTTGTCATTTTGACAGTCATGCTACAGGTAGTTCTCACGCTTTTCATTAACATAATTTGTACTATAATTTTATTTTCCAGATTTGCAGTACCAGACACCCCATTTTCCATCCCGGCTTCAGTAGGTCAAGATGAACTGACGGATCTCATAAATGGAATTCTTCAAACAGGTACAGGTATATTGTAACACACACACACACACACACACACACACACAGAGAGGCTGACATTGAGCTCTAGATTACTGTGAACATAGATGCCCATGAGCAAGAATTAATACTGACAGATCAACAAAGATTAAACTAACTCACCTGCACCTCCAGTTTTTTATTAACACTTTAAATTTGCATTGTATTTAATATTTATATTACCTGTTTTTTTAACAACACTTGTATGTGTATCTTTTAATTTTTTGCCAATAGAAATATCTTCCAGTCTGCTTTTGATCTGTGTTGACTTACCTGTTATCATGCAGGAAATATTCCCATGTACATACAGTAAATTATATATTTGTCTAGAAAGCCAAGATGTCAGTAGCACCCAGTTTGATTTTCTCATCAATGGTGAATATCTGCGTGTTCCACTGGATAAACACATGGAACAAAAAGAGATCTCTACAGTAAGTTTAAATTTGCTGAAAATTTGATAATTTTATCATCTAAATCATTCTTTATAATCATTAATGTGACATTTTATTCATTTGATTGAGATGATATTGATTATTAAACAAAATTATCATAATTTTTAAAAATACTTTCACAAATGCTGGGATTCATGCCAGCAATACATTGGAAACGGTTTTGCTTTGATGGCTATCAAAATTGCTTATAAGTGTATTTTTTATTTTATTTAAATTTTTTGTTTTTGTTTTTTACTGCTGACACTTTTGTAGCTTTTATTTATTGAAACAATTACATGCTCGTAGTTGCATCTTTAGAATTGTAAACAAATTTCAGGAAACTGTTGTGGAGATAGAATACTTGGAACGACACCCAGCACCAGAACCACAGGACTCTCTTCTACATGACGACTGGGTCAGCTGTGTGAGAGGCTCTGGAAATTAGTGAGTAGGAACAGAACACATGCTCTCTCTGAAAGTTCCACATACAGTTACATTTTTACATTCTCATGTATAATTGTATGTGCACACACCCATGCTTGTTTCTAGCTAGTAAAACATGTTGTTTAACCATGAATTCTGTTGTCATTTTTGAATTTGAAAGTACCTTTTTGAATCGGTTGTCAAAATCTTAAGGAAATCAACAGTTTGCAGGCACTTTTACTAGTAAGCATATCAATTGGGGATATTTATATTCATTCTAGTTAGTTGCCATTATTAAATTAACAAAAAGTTTTCATATGAAATTCAATATTCCACAATAGGCACTGTGTTTACATATTCAGTATTCTAAGTGGAAGCTATGACAACACATTGAGGATGTGGAATTTTAAAGGAGAAAGTCTCATCACAATCCCTGGTCACTCTGGACCGGTCAAGGCGGTAGCTTGGGTCAAACAGGGTAAGTTACAATACAGACACATACATGCATACATACATACATGCATACATACATACATACATACATACATACTGGATGTGTTGTGACTATTTTCTGTATGAAGATCACAACCTCCATTCTTTTAATAAGGCAAGATGGGGAGATCTATTCAAAACATGTGCTCACACAAACAAATGCATTCACAAAAAATAATTTTAAATGAATATTATTATATGAAATGACTAAAAGGAAAAAATGATTTGATTTACTGATCCAAAATTTATAAGGGGTTCTTGTTTTAGAATAAGGCTTGCTTGTGAATTAAATGATAATCAATAAATTTTACAAACCTCACCATTTGATGGTACTCCCAGTTATTATGAAAACTTTTTCAGACATAATTAGACATAATGTTCTTAAATGTTTTCTCAGATGATGATCCAGTCAGCCTCTTTTTGAGTGCATCACATGACCAGACAGTCCTTATATGGGAATGGAACAAAAACAAGAATTCTGTGGACTGTGTCCAGATGTGTAGGGGGCACACTGAAAGTGTGGATTGCCTAGCTGTGGACAGTAGTAAAACCAAGGTAAATTACCAACTCCCTGTTCAGTCTGTATGTCATTGGCAGGTTACAGCTTATTTCACCTCAATCTCCAGTGCATGGCAAATTTAGCATAAGGCTCTGTATTCATTTTGGCTGTTCTTACTAATTAAAATAGACACACTTGTTCAGTTGACATTAATTGTGAGAAAATGTAGAATGCCAGATTTAAATTAAATCCTAGATTGTTGTTAAATTGTGCCATAATATTAATATTTAGATGTAGAGAGAGATATTCTTCAGACATATTGTGCAAAATCCATGCCAGAGATATTTAAAGGCAGTACCTTCCAGACAAACAACGTGTTTCCTGATTCTGTTTTTATTTATTCACTTTATTTTTTTTTGTTTGTTTGTTTGTTTTTTTTTCAGTTTAAGAATTTTTAGATGTAAAAAAGAAGATATGTTACAAATTAAGAAAAAAAGTTTTGCAATGGTTTATAGGACAAAATGTGGGAAAATTCCTCCTTTCAGTTTTGCAGTGGTTCATGGGACAAAATGTTGAAAATTTGGTCAGCAATTCCTAGTTCAGAGGATGAAAGTACATCACAAAGTGACGGAGAGAGATTGCCAAAAAAGAAGAAAACAGATTCAAAAATTCCTAATAGGGTGGGTTGACTAGCTGCTCAACAATAAAATATTTTTGAATTTTGAATTTAGCAATAATGAGCTCAGTGGTTGTTTATCCACGTGAATATTTACATTTATTTAGCAAGCAATACCTTTTATTTAATTACTAAATATACATAAAACATTTAATGATATTTTGTGGTTAAATTGATGAGATAAGTTTGTTTTTTTTTTTCAAAATACTATTACAATTTAGACATTTTTCTTGCTCTTCTTTATAGGTCTTAAACTCTTTTGAATATTTATTGTCTCTTATGTATAAATAGATTATCCAAGTTTGATTGTCATTATTTCAGACTCCTCTAATGACCTTTTCAGGTCACAATGAGGGTGTTTCCGCGGTAACATGGTCAGGTGACAGTGAGATTTGCACGGCATCATGGGACCACACAATAAAGTTTTGGGATCTTGAACAAGCTGCTCAAAAATCCTCAATAGTATGAAATATTTTGTTTCGATAAGTTTTGGGCAAAATTGATTGTAGAGGTTTCCCATATAGATAACTATTAATTGTAGATACATGTAAATTTAACTTTGGCTTTGGTTTAATTATCACAGTATAATTAACATTTCATGAAAAAGATTTAATTACAGCTTTCATGCCAGAAAGACATAATGTTGATTTATAAATGTTCCCTTTTCACAGTTATTAACTGTAATTGACAAGAAGAAGACGGATTTATATTTTGAATATAATTCATTGACAACTGAGATTTACTATTTCAGACAGGGACCAAGGTATTTCTAGATATTTCCTATTCCTCAGTCAATGGCCTCCTTATAGCAGGATCTTCAGACAGACACATACGACTTTATGACCCTCGTAGCACAGGTAGGGTTCTCACTACTGTATTTCCTTGCCAACTTAGTCCCTACATTGCCTGTACAATGTTGCCAAGAGACGAGAATCTTTATCCTGGGATTTTATAAAATGCAATTTTAGGCCCTCAGCATTCTTGTTGTTTGTTTATACAAGCTAAATGACATTATCTTTAAAAAAAACATAATGACTGCTATAGATAAGAAATGGAGTCTAGGAATTTTAATGGGATAATAACTCTTCGTAAGAGATCTATATCTCACAATGAAAACATTGTGAATTACTCGTAGAAATATAATATATTCTGCTTTACCACAAAAACGGCAGTTATAGCTATTATTCTGACATCTGAGCTTGTCTTTAGACCATGTGACCTCCATTGATGGCTATACTCTGTTAAAATCTCTTAAGAGATTTCAACAAAAAAATCTTTTTAGGAAAAAACCAGGGACTAACTTTGAATGTAAAAATGGATTCATTAACCATTGGTTAGTATGGGAAAATTGTTGTTTACTCCAGGAAAATTCTTTTTTTGGCCGAAACAAAGAATTATTATCCCTTTAAATTATCTTAAATTTTTTTTAGCTTTTTACTTTTTTTTTTTTTCAAGAAGCAGGCATGAGTAAAAATTTTTTAGTGAGAGATTCAAATTTCATGAGGGACAAGCTGATATCCCCTTTGATATTATATGCTTCTCACATGATGGTCTCGCTTATATTATTATTTTTTTCTTTTTTTTTTTTTTTTTTTTTTTTTTTTAGAGGGTACTGTTGTGAAGAGCACGTTTACATCCCATAATGGTTGGGTGCCATCTGTCTGCTGGTCAACAACCAATCAGCATCAGTTTTTATCGGGGTCATATGACCACCTGGTGAAATTATGGGATACTAGAAGGTAACAAGAAGAAAAAAAATGTTCATTTTTAGAAAAAATTAATATTATAGTCTAGCAGTGATAAAGTTTTCAGTTGTAGAGGAGAGTTTTTTGTTGAAATTATGGGATACAAAATGGTAACAAGGAGAAAAAGACGTTCATTTTTAACCTAATAAATATAAACTAATATAATGATTGAGCAGTGTGGAAAGAAAGGTTATTGTTGATGTTCAAGCGTTCTACAAACCCTGAAGCATTAAACCTTTATACTTATTTTATTGTATCTTTTTTACAACAATTGCACCTATCAAAATGTCAAACTGCATAGTATGGATTGTTAATCACATCATTGATCATTGCAGTTATACAAATTTCAGCATATTCATAAAATTATGTAGTGGTGAACGAAGATAAACTGACCACACTTCATTTTTTCAGTCCGAAAGCCCCGCTGTTTGACATGAGTGGCCATGAAGACAAAGTCCTCTCTGTTGATTGGACAGTTCCAGACTACCTGCTGAGTGGCGGTGCAGACAACCATCTCAAAGTATTTCGACACACAAAAGCTGACTCATGATATTAATAGAAGGATGAAATAACTAACTTTTGTGTCATGTCACTAAAGAAAATTACTACAATGTTTGTATTCTTGAGCAGCAAACATTTTGACGGGTTTCAGACCTGTTCATTTATTTATTTTTTTTTTTAAGCTGCTGGGAAAGTGGCATTTACAGATTAACTCAGGTGGTGGAAATTTTAGTGCCTGGGTAAACCTGAAATAAATCAAAAAGAGGGAGTGCATTAAAATCTCACCATCAGCCAGTAGCACAAATTGCATATGAGATGACAAAAACATCCCTTCACTCCATATTTTTTCATGTGCATGAACATGTACAGTAGCACAGCTACATCTTGGAATTTCTCAGAGTAAGAATAGAAAATATATAATAATCATCAAAATAACAATCAAAATATTATTCTAGTTTGTTTTTATCACATTTATAGATCCCCCTCCCATTCTTTGAAATGACACTAGGCCTAGTCCTTCATGGTATTTACTTTGTGCATGTGGGGAGAGAAACACACAGGATTTCAGTGGGCATCAGTAACTAATGAAGGGCATTTGACATGAGGATGAAGTCCAATAATTATTACTTTTTATTACATCTGAACCATCTTCCTTGGAAAAACCACTCTTAAATTTAGATTCACATATCAGATGGTACAAAAAATACTTTTGTTTTGAGAAATATGATTAGTCAATTTTGTTCAAATTTTTGCACTGGGTACTGTATATTTTTTTAATGCCCACTTAAAGAGATAAGAAAGATAAATTACTATAATTAGAAATATCCCTCTTGATAATAAAATAGTTTATTACACAAAATAATGTTTACAATTTTACACAAGGTGTACAAATTTGAGATAAATTACTAGGCTACATTCAAAACGTTTGTGACAAAAATTTGTTTTTTAAACTACTAGTACTAATGTAATGTTTGTCATTTTCTTTGTCAATTACCACATAACTACCATAAGCATTAATAGATAAACACTATCTTGATATGAACTCTTCATCCCCAGAACCTAACTTGACAATTTAGAAACAATTTTTCTGAAGTAAATCTCATCTGGAGAATGAACAAGTAAATTTACAATGAAGAAAAAAAAAAAAAACAAGCCTCTGTCATATTGTTTCAAAACTGATCGCCAGGGCAGAATGAGGCAGCACTAACCAAGATATGCTTAAATGTAATGTTTGGCATGTAGCTGGACCTTAACATCCCTTACTGGCATCTCTGGCCTGCAAACTTTTTTTCAGTATTAACTTACAAAGTCATATATACTAGTGCATTTGCCCATTCGAACAAAAAAACATTTACTTATTACATTACTTATTTACCCAGGAAAAAAGTCTCTAGGGGCGGAATCTCCCCTCGTGTAATTTGAGCTAAGAATTACATTAAAAATTTTTAAAGCTCTTTCGCAGTCATACAATTGGCAACCCAACAAAAAAATCTGAAGCCATTAGATGTTACATCAACTAGTGGATCATCTGCAGAAACCAAGCCTACTTGCATTCTAATGCAAAGAAAACCAGAACACAAGCAAATATCCCCAACATTTCTGTCACAAAACTCCACTTTCTTCTTCAAGGTTCAAGGTGTCACTAACGTTTTGTCATAGGTTTCTCACAGGTGAAACTGTCTGAGCTGATGTTTAGTCAAGAAGAATTCTAGTTACTGTTCACATTATTTCTCGTACAAACCCAACAAGCTCAAAGTGACTTGTAGTTTCAGTGTTAATTGTGGAGCATTAAGTTTGCAGACATCACTGCAAATACCAAAAACTTAAAATCACAGACAAAAATGTCAAAGCAGTGTACTTAAATCATGCAGAACAATACTGAAATCAATTTTTTTAAACCAACACATTATATTTTCAGTGTTGTTGCACTTCCTCAGCAACTGAACTGAAACTTTCACATTTTTTTAGAAAAAAAAAAACTTCAAGTATTATAAGTAAGTAAACTGCCTGAATACTTGCCATAATCAAGCATCTAGTAAAATATATGAAGAACACAAAGAAAAACTATTCCCTGAATTTATAACCATACACTGACCCTGGTCTATACATCTCCCAAACTTCCTGCAAAACTTAAATTACCATGTAGATCCTATAAGATTTAAACAATACTGACCTTTCAAAAGTGAATTTACTATTGTGAATTTACTATTATAGCAATAATCATTAATATAAAAAAAAAAGGATGGAAACTGGGCCATCTTGGCTGGGACCACCCATGCTTCCCTCTATCTCTGACATGGAGAATTAGTGCAGTCAATACATATAGAAGCTAACATGAGATAATCCAGAGCCTTTCTGTCTTCTTTTCATTACCTTACTGATGAGGATGTAACTAAGACAGACCCAAGGGGAATGAACCCTCGTCCTTTGGATTTTCTCCTATGGCATGTGTACAACTGAAAATTATCCAAAAAAGGCTAACTTTTTTTAAAACTATAACATTTCCTGTAACCCATTTTGCAACAGTCAAATTTCAGATCAGCTACAAAACTTCGGAAGTTTGCTGCTGTCAACTGTTGCAATGAATGCCGCATTCGAAAGTACTTCAAATACAGGCGACTTTTAATTCGCTCATCACTTGACACGTGGTATCTTGGTGGATCGGTGTCCTGCCAACTGAAGACCAAAGTTCACTGAGATGGATGTTGTTTCTTTTTATCATAATTTTTTTCCTTATTCCTTATTTATTTTCACCAATTTTTGTTTCAGGGCGGGATCATCTTCTCTTCTGTGGTGTTCTCATCCTGGTTGTCTCCCGGTGACTGGCTTCACCCCATGGCAGTGCAAACTCGCTTAAAAGAGAGGGGGAAAATATTACGGTCATTTCAACACAGGTTAGGCACAAGATTGCTGACTCACTGTCAGCAAAATATCTGGAACTGAACAGATTTCCAGTGGGCAATTTGAAAAGAGGGGGTATTATTTCTGAAATTAAAAAGTGGACCATTAGATGACCCAACTTTAGACATGGCACAAAATTTAGTTCAAATTTTGATTTAGAGTGTACCTTTTCCTACCAAAAAGGCTGTTCTTTCAAAACCCTCACCCCCTGCTAAGGGCCTGTGTAATCTGAACTGGCAAAAATGTTTCTGATTAATTTCTGCACAAATCTGCACCATTTAAATTAACTGTAATGATATGTAAAGATAGCAATAATACAAAATCAGTCAAAAAAAGAAAACTCATTACTTAAATATAACTAAGCAGCAAAGTCTGAAAAATAAGATTGCCATTCAACAAAACTGTATTATCAGATTCTGTGTTACTGTGATGGGCACTTACCTCGGTTCTAAATGAGGAATGGCGTATCCAAATGCTGACACTGCTATTTTGTCACACACCTCTATGTACTGAACTGAAAAAAAAAAAGCGATAGTCAACTTAATATGAACTGGGTCACCTTTGCTGAAAAAAGGTTGAATGAAATCAAACAATGGTTGACAAAAGGTCATTTAGAAATACCACTTTGAAAGCTGCAAAAGAAAACATGTCAGTAGTGACAGGCAGAGTTACTGGTATGAAACAAAAGAATATTGCAGATCTTCAATATAAAAATTGTTTCCAGACTAAATTTCTTGTAACCAGAGGGCAATTATTTATGTTATATATATATATATATATATATATATATATAGTAAAACATAACAGCTTTTGCATTATTTTCTAAGATACTGATATAATATAATAAAACAATTATTGACTTTTGCTTTCTATCAATATGTTTTCAGATCTCAGCCAAAGTCACTTTTCTGAGGTCTGTAAAACAACACATAAACCTTATCCAAAGTCAATAACTGCATAAATTTTGTTGTGTCTGGTCCTTACTGTCATCTAATGAGGGTAGCAGAGAAGAGGTGGATTCCTGACTGTGGTTCTCAGTGCCACCTTTGCTCTTGTCTGCAAAATGGCACTTGTAGCGTCCTTTCTCTAACTTCTCCAACATTTTCTGTTCTCGTAACCTCTGAAGATCCCACCTGTAAAACAAACATACACATCTTTCCTGTTATCTAATGTCTAGGTCTGTGATATCTTTTGAGTTGTTACTCATACTTAAAAAGGTAAAGTATCTTTCCAGAGTGAAAAAAACATTGGCATTAATTTACATTTCTTTTAACATAAATAAAATAAATATATATAAGTAACATAATCCATATCAAGAAGGTCTTCGAACCTACCTTTTCCTCCTCCTTTCTTCCATTTCAGGTTTTAGGTGCTTCTTGCTGTATGATTCATCTGTTAAATTCTACAATTAAAAATTGAAAAAACAACGTTACTATTTTTTTCTCATGTCAAGAAGGTTTCAGTTTAAATTTTAATTATCATTTCTAGATGATCGCATCATGCATCTTGGACTGCCTACCTCTGTTCCTTCCAGCTGGTAACAATTCGTCACAGGGTTCACCCTCCACGTCGGCACTTCCACTTGAGCTTGTTTTGATAACTTTATATCTGGCTCCGGAGGCAGGGGGAACTCGCACACTGTCGTAACATACAAACAGTCTGTTCTCAAAACGTCCTCCGTCTTATTTTCCTGCGTTTCTGAAGTCACACCAACAATCTTTGTCCCTGCACGGTTTTTACTTGCCTCTAACTTGGCACGTTTTCTGCTTTCTATCCTTTGGCGTAAATCAAACTTGATGCCTGTATTTTCACTTTCACTATCATTCCCCCGGATCTCATCAGTTTCACTTTCTGTTCTAGTCTGGATTTCTCGCCGTCTTCTCCTGTATGCAAATTTCCTGGGTTTACTGAATACATTTTTGTTGTTGTTATTGTTATTTTGTTGTTGTTGATCTTCTCTTAATCTGGAATCGTCCTGATTTGCTTTGGAAGAGACAAAGGAGTTGAACACCTCCGGTTCCAAGGATCTTCTTCTGCAAAATAGAAAATTTAAAAAGATCATTTCAAAATAAGGACATCTTTTCAAAAAATTTATCAGTCTGAGTAAAGTTTATTTCAGTCTGATCTTACTTATGACTGCTCTTTTCAACCTTTGCTGTCTCTTTCTCATATCATAATAAAACCAGGCCTGTTATTCAAGACTCATAAGGAGGACAAGAGGTCCAGAATGCCAGAATGTTGAGTTGCTCAACATTTCAGGAAATTGTGCCAATTTTCTCTCTTTAAAATAACAGCATAGCAAAAGTGTTGTCTTTAAACACAACATTGCTTGACATACTAGTATGACTCCCCTTACCACAAATGTTGGAGATAAATGTAAATGCTGATAAAACCATCAAAAAGGGGTAAATGAGATGAAATGTACTGCAAACTTAAATAATTATGCAACTTTTTTTTTTTTACAAGTCATCAACATTAACAGTACTGAATAAAGAAATTAATAAAACTTTATTCAGTACTGTTGTCGACTGATCTGAATTAAATATCGGTTTAAAAAAAAGTAAAATACAAAAAAAAGTACCAGCGATGACAGACGCATGGAATGGAATATGATATAGTGTGACTCCAAATATCATCCCTCTCACAATTTTACCCCAACAGACGTTCCCAGCTAAGTCTAGACCACAAGATACAATACATGAATGTGGAATCAGTTGTGACTTGTGCTAGCTCTGACCCAGACATCCCAGTCACTACACCTTGTTGACTTAACCCACAAACTCTTCCCCAGCTTCACATCCATTACATAATACACTCTCCTGGTGGCAAACCAGTAAACATCCCACTCCAACCAGGTATAATATGGCACAGGGGTTTAAACAAAACTTAATTTAAAAAACCCACTGTTTTAAAGCGCAACCAGGCTACTGAATATGATAATGATGAAACTTTCAAAGACTTTATCATTTTTTTACTTGTACTGTAACTCATTTCTAGATCTAAACTTAAGTGTTGATGCCAAGTTACCAGACTGGGGGACCAGACCTCTGCAACAAGCTGATTGATGTTTACAAACAAGGGCACAGGTTTAAAGAGACCCATGTTGAAGGTCACCGGGACACATGGCAATACATTGCTCTGTGGTATTAAAAGAAGTCTCCTCTTTTGTTGACTTCAACTTTTGACCCAACAAATGTGTACAGGAGTATTGCATAACCCTCCAGTTTGTTTTTGTATGCCAACATTTCACTCAACCCATCTTTTAGATAGGGGATTCAAGTGATTACTTGAAATAAGATTTTTTTTTTCTTTCTTTACTAGTAATTCATGCCATTATCTATTTAAAGGTACAAAAATATCTGCGAGATGCTATATTATATTATCAAATCTCAATTTCACAGCACATAATACAGTACTAATTCAATTTAATATCAAATTTTATATCAAGCCTTTTGTTTGGGCAGATATGGTAAAAATTCTGTTGATCGAAAAATTTCCTAATTAATATTTTTTTAAACCTACCTTCTTCCCCCAGTTTGTGCCTTCTCAGGGGTGGTCAGTCTCTGGTCACTGCCCTGGGTCAGTCTGTGGTCATTTGGTGACTGTTTGAGCTGTAAAGTGGCCTCTAGCTGCTGCTGGACAACCTCTTGACTCTTGCTGAGCATGGACATACGCCTCTCCATACGCTCCAGACGACATTGTAGCTGCAATATACAGTTTGATACAGTAATTAATGTAAACCCTTTACAATGTAGCAACATCTATGCACTGTTTAGCAGTGATATACAGTTCTCAGTTGACTGCAGACAAAATGACCACTTTTATACAATATAATTTAACTACAATTTTGAACATTAATTGCTCAAAGCTGACACAATCTTTTACCTTAGCAGATAAACACTTTCTGGTTTGTGTTCCAGTGTATAATATGATAGATTCAACATGACAGTGCAGCAATTATTAACAACCGTTATCTTTATTATAAACACCTTGCTACCTGTATATAATATAACACTATTTCATAAGATATAGCGCCACAATATCCTTAGAGGTGCACAAAGTTTTATTTGTTCCCTTTTTGTACGGCTGATCAGAGCAATCAGATCTTACTGAGTAGTAGTTATTTAACAGTCTATTATGACTAAATGGTCAATAACCTATCCTCTATATAGTAGTATGTCACCTGGGCCAAAGATACAATCTGGAATATTAAATAGCTCACTAACCTTAAAAGGATCGTAAATATAAATTTCTACTTTGATATTCAATCTCAACTGAATTTCCTCACATACTATAAGCAAGAATTCCTTTTGAAATTCAGTTTTGATCTTTTGTTCATTTTTAAATTTATTATAAATTGACTCAGAACCATTGGTCATGACAGATAAGAAAGATTTTCTTCTGGTTTGAATATTTGTAGCTTAATTAGTTATTAAAACAGGGATGTAACTGCCATTTAGTGAAAAAGTCAGAAAATATGACACGGGGTCCAGGGGAACACCTAGGCTAATGTTTTTTTTTTTTTTTTTTTGCTTCCAAAAAGTCAGAAATTTACACATAGCCAGAAAAATCTCATCCCTGTTAAAAGGAAATACCATTTTCTAAGATAATACTTTCTTTAAAAAAACCTAAATTAATAACCAAATTATAATCACACTTATAACTCAAAACATCTGATTACTAGTAACTAAGTAACAAGAAGTAATTCTTCACACTAATGAATACACAACCACCGTATTTTTGTTTCAAAGCCACCAGCAGTGACAGTTATAAAAAGTACAGCCAGTTTTACCACAAGTAACTGACTTGTAACTAACCAAGAGAAAAAATAATAAGTGAGCGAATAATTAAAGAAACACCTGCAGCTTTCAGTAACAACCAACATTTGCACTCTGCAGCAGAACTCACAAAGCCTTTGTTTGCGCCAATATATTATCAGTGTCTCCAGACGCAGTAGAAGTATAAGGTGAGCACCTGTCTGGAGACCCTGTTAATGTAGCTTGGTCTTATCAACTCTGTCAACTGATATTAAGTCACATTATCTATTATTTACATAATATGCTGCATTTCATTCTATATTATATTTGGGTACTTTGGTAACCCATACTGAAATGTACATTTACGATTCACCCCACAAGTCTATCGAAACCAAGCCCTTATTTGGCATACTGATCACAAAGACATACCTGTCCAAGCTTAATCACAATGCGACTTGTTTTCATTCATTCATCCACACACAGTGACACACACAAAGCTGCCTACCTCGCTCCACCATGGGCTCTTCCTCAAACTAGCTAGCCTGAGCACACAAGGCAGGAAAACTTCTGCCATCCTTCCCATCCTTAAACACGACGAGTTGATCAGTTTTTGGATAAATCCCCCCTTTTGGGCCACCCGTAACACAGGCTTCCTACGAATCTGCCTCATGCTTATTCTTTGTCCATTAAAACCCCCTATGACCTACTTCAGCTATATAAGGCACCTGCTTACCTGTGCATTATGGCACCTTGGTCATTTTAACCAATCAAACCCAAGCTTTCAAAGCTCTCAGCCAATCCATACTTATGTTACATATGTGAATTGGCCAGAGATTGACCTAGTTCCTGTGTAAACAATCACTTATCCATAATAACTGTCTGACCTATGACGTATCATGTGACCTGGTTCCCATTGAGTTGGTGCAGAAAGGAGATTTCCATGTTATTAACAAGGAAACAATATTATAAACACTGAATAAATTGTATGGCAGATTTTGTTTCCAGAATTGACTTTTTATATATATATCAAAGCATCCAATATCATGCACTTCAAGGTGTTTTTTTGCTGATTAAACTAATCGTGATCATAACTAATACTGGTACTTTAAATACACTAACATACTGTGAATAAATGTGAAATATTTAGTTAATCACATTTTCATAGCAGCCACAGTTGGCAATGAAGAGCTAAAAGCTAATTAATAATGTATCACCGAGAGTCTGCTGATAGACACTTGTCATGCTACTTCTAATAAAATATAAATGATAGTAAGGCAAGACAGAAAGGCAACCATATCAAAACAGTGGTCATGAAGTATTTGAATTCTGTAACAACAAAAAGGGAGCGACAGCCCTCTGTTAAAACTTGTCTCCTATTTTATGTGGCCCAACATAACTGTGGCACGTCTACAAATAATGCCATCAATATGATAATGTAAACAAAATCAACATATACTAGTTAGCATCAAGGAGATGATAACCATTGGGAAATTTGTGATAATGTGGCTTATTTCAGTTGAATAATAAGCTTGAATGTCAGCTGAATGTTAAAATGTATTGACACCAGCCTTTAAGTGTAAAACGTGGAAAAACCGATGTCCACCATTTGCATTTTTAGTTTTATAAAAGGCGTCATACTTCAACAATGAAAATATATGTATTTTTATCAATTTCGTTCAACTATGTCTGTCATTTATTGTGTGTACTTACTGCTTCTTTATCTTTCTGTAACGTTGTGATTTGTTTGTCCTTAGCCAGCAGGAGTTCTTGCTGCTGTTGTATTAAATCAAGATGGAGCAAGAGAAGTTCTTTTAGGTGCCTCGTTTCATCGGGATCGGCTTCCGATACTCTCGGTTCTTCGTATAACTGCATAGGCTCCTCTGAGCTTTGACTTGGTCTCTGGTCATTTTGATTTATCTCTTCCGAGCTTGTATGCGGGGTGCTTGATTCCCTTTTCGCATACTTTAAACTTTCTTGGATTGCAAAATTTAAATCGGCATCGAAGTCGCCATTTTCGTACACCGACGTGTTGCGCGGCATTTTTCTCTTTGAAATGGGAGGCCTTCCCTCGATTTTAAGCTGGTCCTGATCTAAAACGTCTGACCTCATAGTATCCCCAGTCATGAGGTCGGTCATTGAACTCTCTGAGTGACGATTACAAAGAAAATATATCCGAGTCGGTGGCTCAATGCGTGCAAACCAACATGGCGGGAGTCTCTCTACGGAAATCAAGTCGTCGCCAGAGCTGCCGCGCATCGGCGTTTGCCGTGTCTCGCGACGGGTGAAACGCACTTTAAAATAAATTATGCATTGGTTTTTCAAACCAGTGATCATTGCAATATATTCAATGGCAAATAATAGTTTAATTACATTTTTCTTCTCTCTATGTAAGGGCAACTTTGGTTGTTTCACACTTTACATTGCTCACAAACAAAGGTCTTTTGCGCAAGTCTGTGTATTTTAAACAAAACTTGACTAGTCCCCCAAATAATTTTGCGGTAGCTTTTATGTAGGTACGCACATTCCGTAAAGTTCATTCATGTATAGGGACATAAATAAATGGATGCTCAAATGTGTATTAATAATATTTACATTTATTTTATTTTATTTTGAAAATTAATAAAATATATAACTTGTTTATTCTTCCATGAGACCTAGGAACCTAGTCAAGAAATTAGTCTCAACAAACGCAATCAAAGGCACAATCGCTTCCTCAAATACCTCTCTTTGAACAGGCAGCAAGTTCACCACCTATTTTTCACTGAAGATAGGGTGATTAAAACGTCCTAGAACTTTGTTTATTCTTACTGATAAATTCACCAAATGAAAATGTAATCAATAAATGACCTAATAAATGTAAATTCAGGATTTTGCTTAGGTCTGACCAGCATAAGCTATATAAGACATAGGCTTAGAGAAGAATATTATCCTTAAATTTTGCATTTTTTTCTGAGTTCTGGAGGATACTAAAAATTAACCTTTCCACAGCAGGTGAATCTGGTTACGGCGGAAGCGTGCTGATTATAGGCCCCTAGAGACCTGTTGACTAATTCTTTTTTATTTAATTTATTCATATTTATTTATTTATTTATTTATCTATTTATTTATTTATTTTAATATGATATTATTTGTAATTATAAATGTTTTATGTCAAAGTAATGCCCTTTCGTGTGATGCAAAATAAATCATAACATAGCATAGGCCTACTAGTATACATTTCATGCCGCTAATCCCCAAACTGATCTGATCAATTGTTGGATTAAGCACTAGTTAGCACCACGGGTGAATACGACCATTTTAATTTTGCCTTTATTATATTTACATTCCCAGGGTCCGACACTGTAGCAGGTAAAATGTTGTAATGAGAATACGCTCCTCGCCACAATATCAAAAAGTGCGCTGCCATGGAGACGGGCTGTAAGGTATTGATTATAAACTTCTGCCTGGAAGTGAGACCACTGTGATGCATCTGCCACCACGTTTGTATTAAAGATCGCTTAAACAGCACAGAAGCGCATCAAAATAAAAGGAAAGAAAGATCAATAAATAAATGTGTTTACTTTCCGCGGGTAATTGTGTTAATGGTACCATATTTGGTGTGTGTGGTTGAATATTTCAAGCTGAAACAAGCGAGCGCTTTTAGAAAATGAAGATCTCAATTGTTTGGAAAATGAACTGATACTACGCCAGCAATTATTTCATGAGTTCTTTTGTCAATAAAAGCACTTTATTTTCCCAAGATATTGACGACAAACTTTTTTAAATTTCTATTGATACTACCTAACTGATGACACTTTTCAACATAAAGCAAGCGAAACATTAACTTAATATAACATCATCAACTAGAACCAACTTTCACGACCATTTCAAGTTACCCAGTGTACTCTATTAAAGCATTGAAGGAATTGATCATATTTTAATCCTAAGCATCTTTTTTTTCTTTTTGTGAGTTCTGATTTGTTGTAGGGTAGTCGTCAAAACAAGGGGCAGTTTTGTATATAATTTGCTTAAATTTAAAAGAAAACAAAATAGCCTCTTTTATCTTAAACTCCGCCAATCTTTGAAGATTAATTTAAGATATGCAACAGTGAGACAAAATGGAAAATCGAAACGTAGGATAAAAGCCTTTATGTGAAGCACACAGCACTTACTCGCGCGTTCGTGCGCAATAACTTGTTGATCAGTAGAATTATCTTCCGGTGCTCAGCGCTCAGTTGAAGCTCGAGAGGCGTTAGTCATTTCATCAGTGCACAGGGCAGAAGGTGCGACAATTCATCGCCCACATTTTTATGTTAATACAGACACCGTGCTGTTAATGTCAGCAGACCGATATTCACCTGGCCATGGCATCTACTTATGAAAATCTCAGGACAGGCAGGGTTGCAGTTGTCATATTTTTCATGGTCAACAACGTCTTCTTTTCCCAGTCAACATTTCGGATGCAGAAATTCACAAAAATGGAAGGGCGCCGACTGACGGTTGAAGGACGTTACGTCATCCAGCATAGAACAGCGCTGGGGGACTGTCAGTTACGGTGTTGGCAAAGGAGATTCGAGTACGGGGCAACGTGCGCGGCGACGAACTATAACCTGGCAACTGGAATGTGTGAGATACCAGTTGTTGACAGTTTCACTGAAAATATTACGTTGACTGAGGAAGTGGGATGGGACTATTGGCAGATGGGTGAGATTTCGATGCTCTCTCTCTTTCTCTGTCTTTCCCCTTACTTCTCTCTCTGGTTCTTTCTTTCTTTTTTAATGTTGGCCATTGGCAATTTTATTGGGTGAATATTAAAAAAGCAAAACGTAAAGTCATCGAAATATTCCATATTTCGGAATCTCTCTCTTTCTTCGTATTTCCCTTTTAAAAATATAATATAATGACTGTGAACTTTTTGTGGGTGAATGCTGATACGAAAAATGGATAACGCTGAAAAATTGCTTGCCCTTTTTTTCTCTTTAAAAGAAAGGGGGCGTTTTCTCCAATCTCTCCCGTAGTAATTCACCATGGAACGGATTCAAATGTGGTTTGGAATATTCTTCGGCTCCTTATTGATATACTGTATTCATCCACTCGTCAGATTTTAATTCTCTGGTAAATGTGACAAATGAACCAACTATCTGTATTTTTTACCTCGGAAATTCATACCCAACTCTTTTAAATTTTAAAAACAAATCGATTAAGTTTGAATATTTTGAACATTGCAGTTTATGTCATATAAAATGGCAAACACAACGATCACAGAGCGCATGATTCACTCAACTTTGATGTATAGAATTCGACTACCGCCTTTATTTAGAGATGGAAAGAAATCAAAAGATCTACTGCAGAAAGGCTAGCAATAGCGTGATCGACAATTTAAGAAAAAATGTGTCTAACGTCGTTTGAAGCCTTTGCACTACTTGAATCTTCCACTTTGTAAAACATGGGTTCAATATTTATGCTTTCAATGAATACTTGATATCAAATTCTATGCATTCTAACGAACAAAATTGTGAAATTTCATTGATCAAATCCGCTGTGCTTTGCGTGACATTATATTCTTCCGTTGTGACAATCTGCGTTTTAATTCACTCGCTCGGTTCTAGTGTTGATACTAGCGGTCAGGTATCATAACAATGTAAGTCAAACGTATATCAAAAACAGCAAAGAAAAGAGGGTCTCTGTCTGTTCCTGTTGTCGCGCACCATTGAAAAATGATCACTGACCGGGCACCGTTTTGTCTGACTCCGCTGGGGAGCGGGAGGGTATTGATTATACGGATAAATGCATAGATATTTGCATGATATGAATTCTTCCTCAGTTTCGTGTGATTTCTGTTGACGCGGTAATTAATGTACAATTTTTGAAATGCATGCAGACTATACGGGGTTGTCAAATGTTTTTGTGTGTGTGTGTGTGCGTATTCATTTAATTCTATTGTATTTTATTAATTTATTATGATTTTATTTATGTTAAGCGAGACGTAATTTTTTTTTTCAAGAGGGCAGTAGGCGTAATTTAGGGAATTTCCTTTCAGTTTTATACAAAATACTAGAATTATTTAGGATGGCTGAGAAATGCGAACCAACAAGCAAACGATAGACCGCACAAAGGGAAAGTGCCACCGAATTTTTAAAAGGAAAAAAATACAATAATAATTGAATAAGAAATGTAAGAAAAATAGAAATACGAAAGAGAAATGCTTCATAATTTAATTTATATCAGTATAGCATGAAGCATATGGAAATAAATAAATATTTAAATACCTTAAAAGATAAATGAATGAATAAATAAGATCTCAAACCAGTCTATTGCTTTCTACTATTAAGTACACATGCGTTAGATACCCACGTATAATTTCAAAATATAAACTCACTGTTCTGGCGCCCTGCTGAGGCTTAAGAAGTTGTTTAAAAATTGCAATACCGGCGTAACGTGACAGAGAGTCCCCGTGATAGAGAGTCCCATTAATTTATACAGGTAAGCCTCGCCCCCACTTAGGTCAGGCTAACCCTAACCATTACAACGAAAAGGAGGGCGGACTTTCTGTTACACAGACCCTCAATTTCGTTACACCGGAGTGGAATTGCTTATCTGCAATTACCTGGTTCACGCTTTAGAAAGAGCCACAGAATCATTTATGGACTCATCAATGATCAGCACTTATTGTGATATGTTGTCAAGGATATCTTATATTACTAAGAAAAGATAATAACTCTTGATTACGTACTGTAGAAGATTTTGTTATTGAAAGTCAGCAAGTGAGAAGTTCTTGTATTAATTGCGTTCATTGTAAGATAAAAGGAAATATTTCTCGTCATCACATGTCAATGTAACGTCAACAGATGATATAATATCATTGATTACAGTAAGGTCTCGGAAGAATTGAGGCGATGGAAACAAATAATTTGTAGAAACTATGTGCGTTCAGAGGGGGGGGGGGGTGTCGGGGAGCCCCCTTTTTGCCGGTAAAAGGTTCACTCTGTGCAAAATTTGATATACACACACTGGACAATAGAAGTGTCACCCCTACTTGAACCAATACTTTTGGGGAGATAAATGACTGTGGAATGATATGCTCCTGGTATCATTTTATTAACATCAAATTTCACAAAAAGACCAACAATACAATTCCATGGTACAGCGGTTTTATACTCATTAGTCACATTATAAGTAGACCAGGCATTATAACTTTGTTTACTCTGATTCAGGAGGTGACACTTCTATTGTCCAGTGTGTGTAGGTGCACGATAGGTGTAGGTGTACGACGGCTTCATGGTAAAGGATCCACTCTTTCAGAAAATGAACCCACCCCACCTCGATTTAAAATTGCTGGCTACGGGCCTTTCATTCAATCGACCCCAAGACGCGTTCACAACCAATGCAAGTTGGGTCGACTTTCCTCGGTATGACCCAACACGGTGCACGGTCCGACTTAGTTTAGCTCTGCCCTGACAGCAAACGGCATCTCTCTCTTTTCTTATGGGCCACGACACGCGTATAGCTTCAGATTAAGTGTCTAACATTAATCCAAGGGGTTTCATTCGCTGCTTCTGATTGTCAAGTCTAATATGAAAGGACCACAACGCTGGGTCACATAGAGAAGGGTGGACGCAACTCGGATATATAAACACGCCTCATGTATCTTGTGAAACGCATTAACACATTGCTATTTGACTTTCAAAGCAGGCATACCGTTTCCGACATTGGATCCTGGTCATTAAGAAGACGATTGTGAAGATGTCAATCGATATTTATTTTCATTTACGTTTCTACACTCGATTCCAATGGCGTAATTTGTCATGAAAGCATAATTGTTGTCACGGTTAACAACATTAAGTCAACTGTACTCGAAACACGTTGATCCATTGTTTAACTAACTATTAATAAACGAACAATACCTAAAATAGTGGAAATCGATACTAAAATACTTAGAATTAGTAGATTTGACAGCTTTTATTGTTTAGTCACCTTATTGAAACGAATATTTACAGAAAAGCGTAATTCGATCATCGTTAGAGGTGCACAAGACCGTTATCTGGAGTGGTATGATACAATTGTTAAAACTGCTCCTCAGAGACTGTAAAGTTTTAAAATAAATCTTGTTTAATAAGGCAAGGTGCACGTCTGACTGATAGACAAAAGAGGGATAAAGCATGGTCGGCATTTAAACTGGCAGGAGGAATATTATTATTATCGTTATTATTATTTCAGAAATCCAGGAAACTTCTTGCAAAGACCACAAAGAACAGGGAAAAAACACCTCGTTTGTGTATCTCATAGACACGGACGGCCCTTACGGCTACCTCCCGCCGTTCTCAGTCCGGTGTGAGATGGACTACGAACCACCCTTGTCAGTGTTTGAGCTGACATTTTCTCCGGGCAAGACACTGAAATCTGCATCAACTGGGTAAGGTTTTTGTGAAATCAGAGATTCTTTTTTTAAATGTAGATTAGGGGTATTCTTTTATTATTATATTATTGTGAGTAGACTTTTTGTCCGTAAATGCTGTTAACAACCTAACACAACAAATTTAAAAGACAACAAGTGTGCGTAGAAAAGATCTATTTAATGTCAAATTCAGTGATGAGATAGATTATTGGAATACAACACTGCAGGGGATCACCATGTTTTTATTTACTTATTTTTTTTTTTTTTCAATTTGTATTTTTACTCACATTTACTTATCTGATTATTATTATTATTATTATTATTATTATTATTATTATTATTATTTTCAGAGACGTTACAAACACAATACTCTATCGGACCCCGCCCTTCCAGATCGCCCCAGTAGTCAAGTTGTCCGGCCACTGTCACCAGTACTTAAGATTAAGGCTTCGCAACGCCACAGGGGCGGGTACTTTACAACAGTGGGCGCCGGGGAGTAACGAATTCCAATCCTACTGGACACTGGGCAATTCCTCCGCCCCTTGCTTTTGTGGACACTACAATATTTGTGAAAATGGTACGGAATTCTTTCTTTTTGTTGGCAGGACTGGGGGACTTGTTGTTCCAGAAGATGACGTCATGGGACGACCTTCTTGTGTTACCCATCGCGCCGTAGAACCCCACGTCTGGTCTAGTTTTGATGTCACTTTTTGATGTCAATGACATAAAGGCGTATGCCCCATTTCCGTAGACTCCAGCGGTCTACATGGACCGACCTAACTATGCAGGGACTCTCGCGGCTCCAATCAGCTCAACTGAGTGACACTCTTCCTACTGACGTTAAGTAGAATACAGAAAAGCTGGTATTTATACGAGTATGTTGGAAACAAGAGGAGCCGTGATATTCAGTTAAGCTGCTTGCACTTAACAAGAGTCCCCAGAGAGTTGGATAGATCCCCTTAGACCGATGATGTCTATGGGAATGGGGTCTTAGATGGTTTAATCCGGTTATAAATCGATACCATGAAACATCCGTATCCTAATATCAATTTTTTACCCAGAGCGGACCTTTTCCCACCAAAAAAAAAGGGTTGTTCATTCAAAACCTCCCGAACCCCTTGGCTATGGGCCTGTTACATGAAAATACTAATTTCTCTCTCCTTTTAGGTCTGGACTGCAATACGGACACACTGGACGGAGATTGGCACCGTGACGAAGGCTTTGTCTCTACACGCGCGTTACTACCTATTAGATATTTGCGGAGCTTGGCCGGGGACTTGCAACAGGAGTATGTGCATGTTTATGTCGGAGAGCTTCGCTGCACGACCTTGAATATAGAAAGTGAGTGTAGGCAAGGCTTTGCGTTGCTTATTTGTACCTCTCTGTTTTAAACACCACATATGTAATCGCGTGGGAGGGGGAGGGGGCGTGGTCCACCATGCCTCTTGGTGTGGCCGACGTATTAATATAAAATTAATACATTAATGAGAAGTAATATGATTCTTTTCAGACCCAAGTAGCTGTGATGACTGGAGAAGCCTGGGGTATGTTGAAAACGTTATGTATGAAATACGAAACGCGTCCACGGGAACGACTGAGATAGGACTTTGCAGTAACATGACCTGATTGAAAATCCCGCCAATCAAGGTGCCGTCCGATAAGTCTTGTAAGCTGGCAGCTGTTTATAAGTAACTCTATATTGTGATGATAGGTCTTAGCTTTGACTTCTTAGGAATAGGTTCTAGTCACACATTTTCTTCCCCAAAACGTTTGGGAATATAATGAAGCATTTTTGCCAATGTCCATGGATAATACTGATTGTTTCACTTATTTCGTTTTCTTAAAATGTAAGGCGTTTGGCTAATTAGATTTGGTTAGCATGATGGTATAATTAAAGTCACACGGCAGTTGCACAACCGATTGGTGTTGGTACTTATTAATATTAGTATTCCGCAACAGTGAAAATGGAACTTGGAACTTTAAACACACTTTGATAAAGGTGTTTTCGTTCAGTGAGATACGGAATTACCCGAGGTTAGCCAAATAAGGACACCGCCACGTATTTTGTTTTTAAATTTTTATTTACTCCAAAGTTTTGCATCACATATGTATTTGTGTAATTTACCACATTAAGAAGCACTAGGCATCACCTTTTTGCTACTGTAGTTTTCTTCGTTTGTGTAAACGTTTCACAAAACAGCGGGTACTAGCGAACTGAATTTGCACAATCGTTCTCATCCTAAATGGGTTTTCCATATACCTTTCAGGGCCCAGATGGCGTCGAAGGCACGATTTATTAAGATGTGTTATCCAGATGGTCCAGGTCGCGTGAAAGTGTTTCATGCACACTTTTTGACTTTTCATTGGATAGAATGCTTTACTAATATTATGTTGTGTACCATAGGTGCTTTTACGGCTGCCATAGCTCATACAAAGTTAGATGGTGGACGTCCGATTTTGTAACAGCTAAAATGGCCTGTGGCAGAGAGTTCAAAATTGATTATTAGGGTAAATGACTTACTCTAAGCTCTTTAATTAAACTATTTGGTCCAATTGATGCCGCTGGTCACTTTCATGCAGTTTTTTCCATAATAAAATATGCAAGCTTTCTCACCATCAGAGTCTGTTAACTTCTCGGTAACAAAACAGTTGTAAACTATCGTTTTGTTTGGTGGCAACATGGGCTTGGTTGCTTTTGCTACTCTGGTAACTTTGACGTACGTCCGCATTAAAAAAATTGAATTGCTCTCAGTACTAACATAAATGCCGACAAAAACAATATTTTACTTCTACAAAACATCACTGCGATGTCGTTAAACAGCTATGGCATCTTAAATTATTGTTTATAATATCGATTGAAAATAACTGAAATAAAAGCTCCTTCTTTAAGAAATTCACCTACGTCTACGCGTATTGATTTTACTTAGGTCTTTAAATAAGGTAAATACGGACCAGTCTCTAATTAGTATCTTCAACTCGCCTTATGTAGTTTTTGTCAATATATTACTTAACCAAAAGCAGTTTGTTGTTTATAATATCGATAAAAAATGAATAAATAGGATACGCGATCATTCCACTACAAATGATATAAATATTATGAAGTCCTGTGCACAATGTAGTTAAAACAAAAGCAACTATTTATGTGAGAATAATATAAGATGTGTCCCTGGAATTCTATAGATCCGTATTGTATCTGTACATCTTCGGCTGTTGGCATATGCCTGAGCATTTGCGTAAAAAGAATAATAAATTTAATAATTATGCAGGCAGATTCTAGATATAAATATGTTTTCTTTTTTAAACAAAGGGAATTCTCTCAGATAATGTGAGTAAATTGCAGAGAAATTTGTGCGTGCTACAGCTACAGATTGTCCTCAAACGCCATATTGTCGAAGACCTCAGCGACGCCTGGACGTCGGTTTTGCCCCTTGTTACTGACGCTTCTCTTGGACAGCGCGTTGTATCGCTTTACAAAGGCCCCTTTTAGAGTCTTGTTTGAGTAATGTTTGGGGCGCTTGCGTCTCTGGCTGTCCACCCCGCTGGAGCTGACAATATCCGGGTTGGTATCTTCGATGTCGACGTCTGGGAAATCGTACTGCGACTCCATGTCCTCGTCCATGACGGTTCCGCGGATCTTCTGAAGCTCTTTGACCGCGTCGACTACCTCCTCCACGCCTATGGGCTGGTACTTCTTGCTACAGCACCTGAGGCTGGTGGAGGAAAGGATGTGGAGGAAGGTGCCGTACCTGTGGAACAACATGGAGATGAACTGGATCAGGATGATCAGAGCGAAGAAAACAAGGAAGGCGACGCTGAGAGGCTCAAAATGGCGCTGCTCGCCCTCCCCGTTGGCCCTTGGAACGCGGATGTAGAGCGTTTCTTTCAACTGATCCTGGACGATCTGCAGGAGAAAGATGATGAACAACCAAAGAAAGTTCAGCATGAAGAACAGGAAGGATGCGTTGTTGCGAAGGCGCTTTAGGTCAACGCTGATCTTCTTCTCGTGCGTTTTGTCGTGGTTAAGCGGGTAGAGATATTTCTCGATGAGTTTTTGCCAAAATTGCGTTTCACTGTTGTCGAGATATCTCACCGGACCTCGCTTTAGCTCTTTCTCAGTAATCCAAAATGGATTGACTAGGTCGTCTCTCTGGATACGAGGCTCGCTGGAGGTGTGGTGATAGTAAGGATCTCTGAAATGTAATTTGATGTCCTATTTAAAAAGCAGAACGGTGTAAGAAGACATTACCTTGCACATCCAGTTTGAAGCACTTAGTGGTACTTGTGAAAATCTTTAAAACATTCAGATTCTGTTCCAGCCTAGGTCAAATTTGGGTTTCATTGATAATTTGTCAGATCGTTTTATTACACATTATCTTGAACAGCATTTGTCAGAAATACCAAAACGCACCAGTGTAAAACAAAAATAATATATAGCAGGAGGTGGACATTCTTGTTAATAATTTACCTGTAGGCGGAGGTTGGTCTGCCGGCTGCGTAAATGGACTCGGAATCCTTGTACTTGTCTATGTTGTCATCTTCTGGAAGTCGGTTCATGTCTCGGTGTATGCTGTTCAGCTGTCTGATGATGCTCTGGGTGCGCTCCGTGCTGCTACCGAACATTGGCGGCGGGTTTCGGGCCTCTTCGGTCGTCATATAGGTCCTGGCATTGGGGGTAGCATAACCTAAAATATACGGAAAGGAAAGTTGGAGACGTCTGACAACCGAGAATATAATTGTTGACATTTTATTTAGAGGCTTAATTGATTGTGGACCAAAAGGTATCAAAGGGAACACATTCCATTTCTCACTATCTGAAAAACCCCTGCGTGTTCTTTTTTATATAAATTTGGAAATGTACAACGAAAAGGTTACTTTTGGTCATTTTGAAAGTTTTTCCCTTTGAGTTTTATTGTGGCAAGTCTGATCTTATGGTAGTTCCTGTATCCCATTTCATGCAGTTTAGTTTCGCCTACCTAAATCCGTTCTTGTACCAAAACACTACAAACTCTTACCTCCAGACCGGTCACTCCTGTTGGTGGCGGCCTCTATTTTTTCGAGCTCTTCCATTACAGTTCTGACTATCTCTTCCTTCTGCGGCACAGCCTGCTGAGCGTTCGATTCTGTCGCGCCGAACATATTGCTGATCTTCCTTTTGATACAGCAGCAGAAGTTGCAGAGGAAATCCTTCGATGAGCCGCATCCTCCTTTCTGTTCCTTCAGGTCCTTCCGCTCATCCTTGCTGTCCACTTTCGGCATTTCCCTCGTGCCCCACGAGACCACGTTCATGTTCACGAGCGAGTAGATAAACAGCAACAAGAAACCCGACGGGATGCATAGAAAATAAAGCGTTCCCGGAACGAGACACAGGAATTCTTCAGGATGCAACAGCCCGGCTAAGAGGAATATCCCTATCAGAACAATGATGAACATGGCGTTTGGACTGGTCCAAGTGTCCTGTGCCGTCTGAACCACAATACCGACCGTGACGGCCAACATGAGAATGGCGTAAAACGTACTCATATAGGCTGCCACGGTGATCTGCGTCCCTGATTTACTTCGAAAGCAGACGATCATGAAGAAAACTCCAGCACCAACGGATATGCCTAGCCACAGCCAGTAGAGGTTCCCGCCAATGACGACATGGATGGCACCCGCGACCATGAGGATAACGGTGGCCGGCGCGAGCAGACTGGCACCCATGACGACAGCCTGGTAGAAGATGTACAGGTACGAAATGTTATCGTTGACCCCCACGGTGTGGTTGTAGTCGGACAACAGGTCCATCATGTTGGCCAGAGTGGACGGGATCCAACGACGGCGCTGGTTGTAGAACTCCCGGAATGTTTCAGGGGCGTAGGTTGAGGCGTCGGCAGCTGCGCAGTATTCCACTTTGTAGCCTTGCTGCAGGAGAAGAGTGCACAGCCAGCGGTCTTCACCTAAAACGTGTTCACAAATTGAAACAATAGGGCCTACCATGTGCAACACACTCTTTCAAGGATAAAAAAAGCGTTAATGTGTACGACTTTGACGCACATACGTATGGATCTACCAGTACCTATTATGCTAAAATATTATTAATACAGTACTACTGTACACACAAAGTGCCTTGTCTCCTAGATACCGGGATACCTTGGTGGTGCTAAATACTGACATAACATTTTATAGTAATGTACTAGGGACAGAACACAACAGTTAATTTGTAATAACCTCCATCATACCAGTACAAGCAGTGCCAATAAACAAATCTTGCCCTGTACTAAATTAGATAGTGCCCGATGGGATGCCATCAAACACCGGAAATCCAAATCTAATTGAAAAATTAGTACTTGAAAAATTTACGTACAAAAAAAGCGTTAAACTGCTATTAAATAAATAAATAAATAAATAAATAAATAAATAAAAATATTAGACGTGATTACCTTGATCGTACTGCACGTAGTGGCGTGCCTCAGTGGACTTGGTGGCGTACGTGCGCATAACGTTGTCATCCATGATGGCGGATCCTCTGAACAGAGAGAAACAGCCCGGGCTACACAGTACACATCCCAGCATGTGCTCGGCAGCCTTCTGCAGCCAGTGACCAATGGCGTACTCGAACTTCTGATACCACACCATGGGGCCTACAGAAAAGCATATTAGCACATGCGATCTCAACAATTTTTTTAAGAAAAAAACTAAGGGTTAATACTCAATGAAACTATTGTTCTACGTGGATCGATCCAATTCGGCGAGGACTCTTGCTGAATGCAATAAGATTAAAAGATTAACACGCATCCTCATGGCGTTGAGTTGAACACAGAGAAGCTGGTGATTATACTAGTACTTTGGAAACAAGAGGAGGCGTGTTAATCTGTTGAATTGATCGCATTCAGTGCTAGTCCCCGCTGAGTTGCGTCGATCTACGTAGAACAATACTTTATTGAAAATGAGCCCTAAGCGTTGAATTAAACCCATCCCTTCGATTTTAAAAGGGGAGAGTACGTACACATACGTATCCCTGTTCGTGAATGGCACTGTTGATTACATAAAACAAAATGCATGTATTAAAAGCATATGCCTTACTCCTGCCAAGGGGGGTTAAACCAGTGTGTGGTATAAAACCCTTTTGCAGTTACATGAACGAACACACACACACACACACACACACAAGCACACACACACACACACACACACACACACATTCGTACCAGTGCCGATGGGATGAATACGTCCACAAGCCGCTCCCACTTTCTTGTTCTTCTTCATCCTGTCCACCAGCAAAGTGACCGATTCTGCCTTGAAGTCGATATCTCCGTCCAGGGTAAGCAAGTATGTGTTCTCAGCCTAAAACAAGCGGATTCTTATGAAAACTGTGTTTAGATATTTAATGGAGGCTAGAATGCGAACTTCCATGTGCAGATAGAATGACTTTCAAGCTTTTAAAACATAGCGGTTGTTTATTGACGAACTTATTGTTACAGTAGGCCTATATTCACTTCATTTGAGCTACAACTTCGTAATATCCAATCTCAATGGGTTTAGAGCTGTCAATACCTTCATACATGTATAATAAACAGACATAACAAAGACAGAAAAAATGACTGGAAACCATACTTCACCTGTAGTCGCTGGACGTGATTCATATGGCGGAATATCCTACTTCTCTGGTAGATGGGATTGTCCATGTCAGGCTGCGTGGCTTTATTACCTCCAACGTCCGACGTACCGTAGTATATACCTTCATCCGTGTTGCCCATTAGACGGTAACCCAAAAGGTAGTACATGTACATTACCTATGGGAGAGAACCAGGTAAATGTTCAGGAATGCCTATAGGGGTTGTGGTGGTGAAGAAGTGGATCTTTTACCATGAAACTTTCGTGTAGGCCTACCTAGATCAATTTTACCCAGAGCAGACCCTTTTCCAGAAAAAAAGGGCGGTTTATTCGTACACCACACCCCCACCGGCCACGAGCCTGAGTCGTGATGGCTAACATTATTTATAAATATTCCTTACAATATCATTATTAAAAACAGTATACTATTCCGCGTCAATAAGAGAGGCATTCAGCTATAGCCGATAAATGCACTGCAGTGAAAACTTGGCAAGATCGAACTACTCACAGCCGTACATATACAAGACGAGTTTAAAAACCAGGTCCTAGTACATGTAAAATTAACATACCGAATACACAACTGATATTTTTGACATAATTACGTTTAAAATAAGCTTGCAACCATGTCATTTACCTGCGACCACCTTTTCTTGTGCCGTATCTTGTTCTTGTCCTTGATGTGCACGTAGAGCAGGTTACCCCCGGGGAGCGTCCAGGTCAAGCGTCCGCCGTACGGCGTGGGTGTCTTTACAGGGGGCGCTATCACCATGGCGGCCTGATGGATGGACCTTGAGATGATAGAGGAATTTTAATTTTAAAATAACATCACAAGGTCAGCTGAAATGTGTCGTCCATGGTCTTATATCTAGGTTTAATCTGAACAATGCATAGGACTATTATCACAAGGGAACCGCACTGCAGGGTTACATGTATATGCGCAACGTATTAAACGTGTTATTAAATACTCGTGCTTTCATGAATTTATCAATGTCTTTTAGACTGTTATTTAACTATTATCCTTAGCCAAAAATTACGATCTCTTTGCAGTTGAGAAGAACTTAAGCTGAAAAATGAAGCAAAACACAACGTACGCCTTGATGGAACTTACGTTGCAGCCAACTCTATGACATCCACCATCTGTTTAACGAAGATGTTACAGGCTTTCTCACCCTCTGCTGTGTCTTCCATTGCATCATCAAAGAACACATGAGCTGAAAACAGCATAATAATAATAATAATAATAATAATAATAATAATAATGACGATGATGATGACAATGAGGAAAATGGTGATGTGCATATATATTAAGTTAACTAAAATAATATACCGGGGTATATATGAAATACATTTATTAATTTACTGTCTTAAAGGCAAGATAAAAAAGGCATCAGAAGTATCATAAAACGCAACGAAAAAAATGATTGCAAATTAACTCGAAGAGAAGCAGCAAATTGATAGAAAATTCCGACAATGGCTGGGGATAGTATACAACTGTTATAACTTGTTTATATGTACCGTATGAATCCGTTAATTATAAATTAGCCAAATCTAATAGAAGCACTATCCTAAACGAGCAATCGTAATATTGAAAATAATTTGCAAAATAAATGCTTGAACCATTCAAGTTTGCTGACAACTATGGCATGGCGGCGGGCTCAATTTTGAGAGAGAAGGTAGAGCAAGTGCCCGGTTAGCTCAGTCGGTAGAGCATGGGACTCTTAATCCCAGGGTCGTGGGTTCGAGCCCCACATTGGGCGATTTAGCACTTTCTTTTCATATTTTGCACAAAATAAGTGCTATATTTATTTCCGAACGCTAATATAATGGACAAAATCTGAAAAAGACTTACCTTCAAATTCATAAAAGTCGGGATCCGTAATGCCGAAGTATTCCTGAGCATTACTCCTCGCACTCTGGTCAACGTCCATTCTAAAAAGACAGCGACAGTGGTATATTAAACTGACTTGTTACTTAACATTCTGTAAAACATTGCAAAACGATTTGCTTCTAAACCCTGCTTCTAAACCGTAAGGACAGTCGGACCCAAAAGAAAGGCAAGTGTGAAAGATGTTTAGTTTTTAGTGACAGTTTCCAAAGAATTATGGTTGTCTATCGTCTTTATAAACGTCCACTTTAAACCTTTTTACCTCATGATAGACTTCAACATCTGTACCATTTCGTTCGATGTCTCGTGCCACATTGTTGCGCAGACGTATATCCGGGAATTTACGCGGTCACGTGCCGTGAAGCCGCGGTCGTCTGACACCGAGTCCACCTGGGAGGCACTGTCGTCTGCCGTGGGTTCAATGTTCAGTTTTGTCGGGCGATTTGCTTTCACAAACTCATCCTCGTCGTTCCTTCGTCTGTTTAGCAGTAAGGACTGTTCTAAGAATATACCGCAGTACTGAGGAAGGACAAATAGTCTGAAAAGTTGAAGGGTGAGGTAGTAATGTTTTATGGAAAAAATAAGACGGAATGGATAATTTGTTTAAACTGAAATACTTTAAGCAGAAAATAGCATATAAGTGAATGTAACTTTTGAATCTAAGCGCCTCTTTTTTCAGATATTTCAAAGTAGATAAAATAATGACGACACGATCACTAGAACGCGTTCGAATACATGTTTTTCCTACCTTTCTACTTTTGCCAACCTCTCACTTCGTGGAAACCACGTGTGAGAAGCAACCCAAAGTTGTGAAAGCCACCACAGACCCAATCCACAAGCAATTTGCCACGGGAACGTTGATGAGTGCCAACTTTCAGTACATTTCCAGTAGCCAATGTCTAGGTCAGGCAGTAAGACCCTCCCCCATCCTTGGGCGTAGCACAAATACAGAAAGATCCCCATGGTCGCTGGCGTCGATAACGACAGCGGGAATGTAAAACCAAATTGCTGCATACAAAGCTTACAGGATAACCTTGCAAAATACCAACAAATACCTCCAGAAAACGCGTGGACAATCAGTGGCAAGAAGCGGAGAAACGTCTCATCAATTTCCGCTGGTGCCGCTGACGCTTTGGTATTGTAGTATTCGTCGTAGTTATAATAATCGTAGTTGTTGAAGTTTGTGTCGTCACTGTTGGCGGGCGGGGCTGTGTCCCCTCCCGCTTGCCCTCCGCCAACATCCTTCGTAGGTTCACCTGTCCCGTTTGCTTGCCGTTTTCTCCTTCCGCCAAATGGGGCGAAATCATAGTCCGAGTATAAGTCTGGGGATCCCGTGTTTGAGACAATATTATTTCCATAGATGTCGTTATCTACTGGGTTCGTGACAAAGCTCGTTGGTGCCGGTGACAAGGCTATTGTCCGTGGGGTGGTTTTGGAGGGGGCAGCGGGAACTGTCGCTGGCAGGTTATTATAGTTATCGTAATTATACGTGTCACCGGGTGGAACAGCGGAAAGCACGCCTCCATCGTCAGTAGCGCTTGTTTTATTAAGATAAAGTGTTTCGTTCTTTATGTTATGGACAATGTCAGCGAATGGCGTCATATGCGGAATCAGTATGTAGGCAAATGCAAACGTCAGGCCGATCTTCCACAGACTTGCAATGATGTATGACTTACATCGACCACGGCGAATCGATTGCTTAAAAGCCTGGACAGGAATGTTGAATATGTCTCTGTCGATATAGTTTTCCCAATATCTGATTGATATCAGAACGAGGGCAGCGGGAACCTGTGCGACTTCTGAAACCCCCTGCAGGGCTGTCTTGTCACGTGTCAGGAACCTCGTGACCAGGAAAAACATGGAGGCTTGCATAACAGTGGCCAGAATGTCAAACACTATCGTAATTGGTCCGCGCCCGACTTTTGAAAACAAAAGTTTGAAGAGTGCCGGGATGAAGCACGAGGCATTCATAAGTAAAAGTGCCCGGATTATATCGAATTTTGGAAGCACACGGAAAACAAATATACACAATCCGAATGTGTGGCAACTTTCAGTAAGTATAATCTGAAAAGAAAAACAATACAAAGTGAATTAAATAAGAATTCAAGTTAAAGTTTACGACTTCCTTAATAAATTCTTTCAAGATGGAATAACTTTCGTAAATTTACTCTGAAATAACATCAATGGTTTCCCGTATGATCAAAGTTTATACAGTTAGCCTCCAATCCTTAGAAAAGGAGTTACTTACTGCAAATATAGACCCGAAAGAAGGCCAGCTGGTATTACCGAACATGGATTTCAAAAGGCTCTCCACGAAGACGAAGACGTTTGGCATACTGACTGCGATCACCAGCATAACTACAATCAGATCGCGTTCGTATTTACTCTAAAATGGAAAACAGAGTCATACAGTGTATACCGGTAGAGCAAATGGTCCAATTCAGAGTGAATAGCGGGTGTTCTCTCTCTCTCTCTCTCTCTGCGTGTGTGTGTGTAGTTGAGTGGGGAAGATTCTTAGAAGTAGGGGACGAAGGGGTTATCAGTGTAGCTTAAGGGAGGGAAGAGGGCTCGTGTCAGCAGTACCCTCACCTCGATCAACCATTGAAAAAATCCGTTTGCCTCAGGTATCTTCACAACCGAAGAAAAATTAATAGATAGATAAATAAATATCAAGTGAGAATGTTTGAAATATAAAAAACCGTCCGTTTGTTATGTATATATCTTAGGTTAAATGAAATACTGTCTGTTGGAGGTAATTATTGGTAATATATAAATAAATAAATAGATAAGTGAAAATTAAATGAAAATGCTTGGGATACTGAAAAGTTAACTATCTATGATATACTCCTGTGCATCTTAGCTAAAACAAAACACTTTTAGCTGCCGGGATTTATTCACTAAATTGATTCGCAAGTAAAGGGTAAAATTCACATAAGCATCTGTTGCTCGTGTTTATGACAGCAGTTATGCCATTGGGTCATGTCAGGTGAGACCACTCCTCGACACCATATGTGACATTTTACTAGCAGACGCATTCCTGGAATTTCAAATCGCTAGGTAGGAAGGCTCCTTTGAGATTGATAAAGGCTACACAACAAGCACTGTGATCACGCAAACTAGACAGAAGTTACGATGGCAATTAGCAAATTAATTTAAAGAGACTGCTTTATCTTTTGCATGAGACGAGGAATATTTTACGTATTCCATTGTTTTGGATAGTGCAGGTTTGCGAGTATGTAAAACGCCCTTTAAGAATAGAAGTTAAACACCGACTTACTTAATTAGGCCTAATTCAAACTACCATAGAAATAAACCGACTGTTCAGGTATCTGAAGTACAACCGCATGCATTATGGTCCTCTCCTCTTTGAACAATTTGTCTCATCCATTCCAGACACACCAAGCTTTTTGTATGGATGAATAGACTTGTATCTTGCTGTAAACCGCTCTATGTTAAACAGCTGCACCTCAACCGATAAAGGCCGGAATCTACATTGTGAACAGGGCGGTGTCATGTAAATCGTAATCTAAATTAGTTTGATGACATCATTTAGCGCAGTTACAAACGACTTGTGGCGTCATAAAGTGAAGATATGTACTGCTGAACTAGATGTGTCAATTTTTTCTCAGTTTATAAATATACCTTTAATGTATCCCCTGCTCCGGTTGTCATCATTAACAGTGTTACTTTGCTGGTGAACAAAGAAGCCACAGCTACAGTAAAGAAAAACATGTACGCGCAAATCTTTATAATCTTCAGAGGTGTCTGGAAACAACCCCCGGCAACATGGCCGCTGTCACGTGATACTGTCTGGAAGACGTCCCAGGCTTCATTAGACATCGTCCTAGAAATAAGAAAAATGAACCTATGAAGAAATGTTTTATGATGAAAACGCTTGGAAATGATTAGTGCTCTTTTTTGAACAGCGACTACATAAGATTACACATAAACAATTCTTTTGGACATGTTTTTATCATTTTGAAAGGCAATGAATCACAACCAGAAGAAATACACTAAGGAATAATTTCAGTGTGTTTTAAGGTGTCGCAACTTAGTGAAGAACACCAAAATCAAACCTACAGGCAGAGAAGGGGAAAGACGTATTTTGTTAACAAACTTAGCAAAATGTAAGGAATATTAAACTAAAAAAAAGGGATACCAACATTACATTAAAAATGAGTAGAGCAATAGTTCCTGTCACTCTTATCAACAGAAAAATAATTTTAAAAAAAAATTCTTTATCAAAACCAAAAAATACCGATATATGTCACTTCACCTGACATTACTGAAGTACTTACAGTTGCTGACCATCGCTGAGATGAGGTTCTTCCGGTTCCGATTCGTTGCCGCTCTGGGCTCCGTACCTGTCTGCCAACCGCTGAACGCGGTGACGAATCGAGCCCATAACCGACGACATGGCGGCGTTGTAGGACGGGCTTTTACCTCACCATGCTGGAAAAAGTAAATAAATAAATTAATTAATTAATTAATTAATTAATTAATTAATTAATTAATTAAAGGAAATATCTTTTTTTTTTTCGTGCCAAATAGACATCATCTTGAATGATACTTTTTAAAACGAAAACGGATCCACATTTCATTCTCAAAGATACAGGACTCGTAATCAGTTATTGAAAGAAAATAATCTGCATCAACAGGAGATTGAAAAAAAAACATATTAATAAAAAAATGAAAAAATAATTTTTTTAAAGGAGAAGAATTTAGAAATTCAAGTTACTGAAGCAACTGATCAAGAAATGAAAAACACTAACTCACAAAAGTATCAATATATTATGTCGTTATAATATTTTTCTTAATGGCATAGTATTTATACCTTGCATTCATAATTGTTATTAATTGCCCCCCAATTGATATAATTAGATGCAGTAAACGTCAAGTTGTATTCACACCATCTGAAGATATAAAGGGTCTAAATACTTGTACTACTAGCCTTTGGCATATCTTTCACATAATAAATTATGATAAAAATTAACAATAGAATTATATATTATAATGAAAATATATTAATATTAATTAATCTACTTTCAAAGAAAAAGTTTAACCACTGTTCATTTTAAATGTACATTTGTGTGGCAGTTGCTACAATCTATGATTATACTTAAAGGCATGAGGAGGAGTACACGTACGCAGATGAATGTTTTTTATTTCTTTTTAATTCAGATTGTGTACATCTTAAACCTCTAAAAGACGATTATCATTCCATGCTAACACAAAGTGACCCAATGCCTGTTAATTGCTCTAATTATGTTGTTTTAGCATGTTCTTTATAAAACGGTAGGCCATTGTATACCACGAGAGCGGTTCCACTTTCACTAAAACTATATCAAAAACAAAAACACAGGTGCTTGTGATTAGATAAAAACCCTCGTGCATCCTGTTATAAATGGAATAGAAATACAAGAAGGCACTGCAGGTAAGATACTTAATATGATAAGATAACCGAGAAAAAGAGACACCAACATTTACGGCTGCCAGTATTCATTAAATGTTTTCCTTGTGGCACGCCATACCTCACTCCCATTATATACAGGTAAGAATAACAATTATATACATAACTGTTTTCACTAAAAACAGCAGAGCCCTACCTTTATTATGCTCCTTCCAAATTAGACCAAAATATCCAATGCCACTTCCAATATCTCAAAAACTGAAAAATTATAAGGCAGCTAAGGCTATCAGAGGCTCGTGCGGCTGGCAGACTGCACCGCGATGTGTCGATACACTGAAGAGTTCATTTAGTTTCAGCCCCACCCTTTCCGTTATTAAAAATACGACCAGCTGCCGTCCAAGTTTGTACAGCGAAGTCACATACCTTGGATGGTTATACTTCCATTAGACACAGGTCACGTGGTGTTAACTACGTGCGTCACGTTGTACAAAACGAAAACGCCCAAATAATAATGTATGAGGACAAAACTCATTTTGTTATTGAAAAAAAACCTCAAATTACCTGTACCGTAGATTGCTTTGTGAGATTGTGAGATTGCTTTGATGTACTGATAATTGCAGACGCTTTACTGTTACGATAATTAACCTAATCGCTTTAAACGTTATGTCAATATGGTGATCGTTATGTTATCACGCCTTGAAACAGCTGATGCACGTTAACTCGCTTAAGTCATGGTAAATTCAAAGTGATTACAAAGTAATTATTATTATCAATCCAAGTAACACGACTGGAACTTACAAAAATTCAACTGTTACAAAAATGTAATTGATCTGGCCCGAGTACGAAAGTGTAAATTTCGAAAGGTACACCTACCGCCAATTTTATCCTGTCAGTTTAACAACTTAGAAAGGCTCTTCTCAGCCGTGCTTAAATGTCTTTTAACTGCAAAACAAATGCACTTTTCATTGGTCAGATCTCCAAGGAGCATTCAATTGTGGTTTCCACGGAAATTCTTATTAAAACCAGCTATGAGGATATTTGTAACATATTGTGAAAAAAAAATCTACCACATGACGTGTAAATGGTCAATTTGACCCTTTATATCTCACGGTTTTTGATATGCAAACAGCGCGTTATATCGTTGAAAAACAACGTAAAACACAATACTATAATAAACACCAATCTGAAAATAGATTTTAACTTCGTTATCATCCGAAATTGATTTTTTAATTCAATAGCTTATCATATCTAGAACTCATTTTAATACATACCCAATCCGCTGTGACTTCTGTTTGTCTAATTAACATGCATTGACGTATTTTATAATTACAACGACAAGCAACATATGGGAAGAAAATCATCGATTTAATCTCATTTGCATTAAGTGGCGTGTCACCTAGGCCCGTGTCAGATGCACATTTCTCCTATGACATATAGAGCGACCAGCACATAACATCCTTGGACCAGCGAGTCAGTCCTTCAGTCTTTATTTCAAGACTGGAGTATTATAGCGTAACAATTTACCTGAGCGTTTCATTATGGAACTCCATTTCTTTGTATTATGGCTTGGGATTTGTTGCACTGTAGTAACGTCAGGCGATGTGGGTAAGTTTTACATAATAATACCTGTGGGCTATTGAGATTAAATTAAGTTTGCTGAAATATTAAATTTTCTTAAACAGATGTTGGGAAAACATTAGACTTAGTCACAGTTGGTAACAAGTACTAGATGGGGAACGTTTATATATTTTATCTTAAGAAAACAAAACAATTGCCTGCTTTTATGTGTTTTCTTTTCCTTTCGCCTTTCCCAGGCCTCGAAAGCTTTGATAATTATGACAAAAGCGACGATGACGAAATATATGCGACAGAAAAAAAGAAACCTTCTCTTCCCGACACCAAATCTGCCTCAAAAACTGAGTTCTACACACCCAGTGGCGAAAGGTACGACGCATCACAGCGATACAACCGACAAGACGGTAAAAGAATCCCCGTAGAGACCGACACCGAGTTTCGTGGATTGGAACGTGATGGCCACCAAATACAAAACACCGGTGCTGACCGTGAGCCTGATCGCTATACCAACAACAGACGCAACGTTGCCACAAAATATAGCAACCCGTATCGTTTAAACGACCAACGACCACAACATGGTCAACACGGACAGCGTCAATCGAGTTATGAGAACCGCCTAGATCTGCGTGGCCAGGGCCCAGGGCGAGGCCGCAGTGCGTATATACATTGCTACTCGTGTTCCAGCTCGTTCGCTATGTGCGGCAAAACGGTGCAGAATGCCAACGGCATGGTGCACATCACCAAGTGCCACACCAAGTGTTTTCTGAGGGTCGAGGAACACGGAGGTAATGCCTGTATTTTATATTCACTTTAACATCTAGCTGTCACAAATTCGTGTGTGATGCAATTTCTCAGCTGTAAGGATGTATTCAGAACAAGTTCATCCACGGATTAACAGGTCCGAAGATCAAATAAGGCCTTCACACTTGAAAGTTTGTCGCATATTAAACACTGAAAAGATTCCCCTCCGGAATTACGCGACAAGCTTTCAAGTGGGTTAGCCATATTTGATTCGCGGAACTGGTATTCCGCGGATCCACTCTGGTTGTGTAAGTTTAAACGCTTTGTCAAGATTAAGTCGTTGACTGGGGATTTAACATGTGATATGAATATCGCATGAACATACCGAAAATAATATTCATGCCATACAAAATTACACTTAACGAACACAAAGCGTTTACATAATACATTCTTATGTCACGTGCAGCCTAAAGAAATGTTAAGGTATAGACACGTTTATACACGTATAAATGAAAATCATTCTTATGTGTCACCATTATTTTATGTCTTAGGTCTCCAAAAGTCAATATGATATCTCCAATTTTGTCCTTGATACAGTAGATAACATAGCTGCACATTTAAGTTTATTTCGACATATTAACATCCGTTTGATACCAACAATATCATACCATCCTTTTAGGCCACACTTGATAAACCTAAATTAACTTGACTTCAAAAGTGACGTAGGTAATGGAAAAATTGTGTGATTTTCAATGTTCAAATGGGCGGATATATTTTTCAATTATGTTCAGATTGACGCTCGCCTCATCAGATGAAAAATGTAGATATTCATCTTGGGGGCGGTGTATTCTTATGTCATGTAATAAAATGTCATAAATTCCTATGTGATATCACATATGAAATTAGCGTGGCACCATCTGTAAATTAACAAGATGCTACAAAACAGATGTGTTTAATGAATGAAGCCGCGTGGGAAAACAAATGTTGCAAGCACCGCAAACTGCACATAGAGACAGAACAACGAAAGCTGTTCATTTTTTTTAAAGAAAGCCAACTTTAAAAATAAAGTATTAATATTTTTTACACATTTAGATATGAAGACACCTCAGTTGTGATATTGACAAATCAGAGACCACTAATCTTCAAACATAAATAAATACAAAACGTGTCAATTGAACTTTGACTCTTCTTTTTCTTTCCCAACATATATTTCATAAAAGGGACCGGAATTATATTGGTTTAATTAACAGGAACTTGATAAATAGAAACACACACATATATTTTGCATAATTCCTTAATATCTCAACTGGTAATTTGTATACACTAAAATTTATCAATCTGCATTTCTTGCTTTCATTTTTTAATTATATGACTATTTAATTCACCATTTGTAGTTATATCTCGCGACTGTTTTGACGGCTGGTCCAGCATTCCCTCCCTGACAGCAGACTATAACGGCTGTAAGCCGCAGAAATGGGGCGGCAGGATCATGAACTGGTGCTTCTGCACGGGACACTTCTGCAATGGCCAATCCGAGGCCGATCTGGGTGGACCAGGTTAGTGACGCCTCAGCTCTCGTTATGTCGACCTGTGTGAAATGTTTTTTTTTTTTTTGTTTTTTGGGAGGTTCTTCATTTTGTATGTGGTGTTGATTAATATGCTTAAAGGTTAGTGCGAATGTTAGTCTGTAGTACAGTGCAGATCTTAGTTGACCGGGTAAATGGAATGTCGACACTCATAAAGGCGCTCGAGTTGACGCCGATTCATTGAGATATTCACACATATATAAGGAAGCATTTTGAATCTGCTACTAGGTTACAAACCGTATTTTCACCCAACCGAGCCATTGGGAAGACCACGACTTGGGGCACAGAGTCATTCCGGTCAGTATGACCCTTACCACAACGTCCGCCCAGGCAACGGAGACAGATTTCGCCAGGGTGCTGCTCAGGGCCACACAGTCGACCAGCTCCCCTATCCAAAACGCTTGAGGTCTTCTTCCCGAACAGAACTGGTACCTTCGGTTGGACGCTCGGAACCCAGACAAGATGGAGGTTCCAGCAGGGCGATTCAGTTCAATGGTAAAACCTTCTGTTAATACAGTTATTCTGTCAACATCGAAGCCGGTTAAGAGATGTAATGTATTGTATTGTTAAGGGGAACGTTTTGGAGAACATCGATTTTTTTCTTTTTTTTTAATTGGTGGCCACATGGATGATATTCAATATCCACTGTAGATATAAAACGCAAGAAGTACGTATGAACTCTAACAAAATCCAAAATGAACAAGTTGGATTCAGCTTCAATCTTTTTCGCAATTTAGACCACAATTTAAGAGTTGCATGGTTCTTTAAAGATAAAACGATACAAGGCTTGGAATTGTAATAACGATGTTAACCATGATACTATATACCTTTTATATTCAAGCTATACAGTGTCAGGAGTCGGGATTTACTGGGGACCCTAACAGCTGCCAAAAGTTTTACGGCTGCAGTTATCAGGGTCGGGATATCGGCCACGCAGTGATGCACACCTTCTACTGCCCTGCAAGGTTAGAATGGGACAACCAACGTAAAGAATGTGTCCGACATTCGACCACCTGCGCCCCACATCTCCGCCGTAAGGAGTTCGAAGAATTTTTGCCACCCATCCAGCAAAGAGAAAGGCGCATTGATGTTGTGAAACCGGAAGTCATCCCGCAGGAACCACGTTACCGAGAAAGCGCCCCCGTGGCTCGTGCAAAACAATCTACTCTTTCGAGAGAGAAAGCGCGTTCCTCTGAGGAAGATTTCCCCTATCCAAAGGTAACAGCTGAAGAGAATGTGTATAAAAGAAAAGGAAACAATGATGCTCAGCTTGAAAAAGACTTACCTTATGAAAAAGATTTACCTTATAAACAAAACAGCAGAAAAAGAATTGTGGCACCATACGAGAAAAAATCAGTTAGAAGAGATAAAATAGAGAACCCTTTTAAAAAAGACGACAGAATTATCACCCCTTATGAAAAGGAATTAGAATAGTCACCCCATATCGAAATGACTACAGCTCCAACTGACAAAGACAACGGAAAAGTCGCCCAGTTTGGGAAGGGGTTCACAGTAGTAGAACTTAAAAAATAACTGGGCGAACTTAGCAAGTCCTAATAGGTCTCCTCGTAGAGCTAACCGTTTCTGTTAGTCAAGAGCGACAGCTGTACATAGGGAATAGGGATATTCTTAAAAGGTTTTGTTCTCTGGCATTGTTTTAAAGGATCTTCAGTGGATATATCTCCTGTAAGCTACATGTATATTTGGCGATGCTCTTTGATGCAAACAGTGTAACGATATTCATCATAAAGTGTATAGAAAATGAAATTATCCTTATCACACACACTCAAGGGAAACAAAATTAAAAAAAAAACAACATTAAGGTTTAAAAGGACACACGGTCTCATTCATATGTACATGTACATAAGGTATGTATTTTGGTCAGTAATTGTTATGCATGTATTTAGCCATGTTGTAATGGCGACTTCCGTATATCTGTTTTTGGAGACAAAATGTATTTATTCCGTAGATGGTATATCGTCAGTATACATGTGTCTAGAGTTCTTGTCTCACAATTATCAGGTGTATGTGCTCTTTATAGAGCATTCCCTTGGATACAAGGGTTATTGCAAACCTGGGCGATATACTTACTTGCATATTCATAGGCTTCTCTCCATGGCTTCGCCGTCATGGTGCACATAAAGGTATATGGATATATAAATGCATTCAAAACGATCCTGTTTCTTTATTTTGGATTAATAAAATTCCAAGTGTGTATGGGTTTGATTCAAATGCTATGCTACATGTGTATATGTATACTGTTTTAATGTTGAAACACATATTGGGCCGTAGCAGACTAATTAACTGTGATTGCTTATGAATCACGAGCGCGTTTATTGTGCTATTTTGTATTATTTGTCTGGTTGTGGGGCTTCGAAGTTGTAATCGCAACTCACAAGATTGGACGCTTCGGTGGAAGTAAAAGCGTGAAATAAAACATGTTACCGATAGATGTCATTTCTTTGTGTTTCATTAATGCACTACCGGTATCTCAGTTACACGTTGTAAATGGACACGCAAGAAATGTCTGTTTCAACGATGTTATACTTGACTTGGCCGCTATTTCATTTTTCACAAGCGTAACATGGACTAATATCACTAATTTCGTTTTATTTTTTTTTTCTGAAATGCGTTAGGTGCGACAAAATCCCTTTTGTCAATGCGTTACCACTAAAGCATGATATTAAAATGAGATATACTGAAATATGCCATTTTTTGTTACATCGGCCCCACGCAGGAAGGGATCATTGGCCGCTCTGATCCATCATTTTCTGTTAGTCACCCACTCGGGAAAACATTACGTCATGCTGCCTGGAAACGCGTCTGCTAGAGGAAATGCTTCTCCCCCGCACATTTATTTTCAAAATGTTTTTTTTTTATCAAAACACATCAGTTATTGTTGCTGTAATTCAATACATTTCGCCTGTTCATTTCGCAACGACAAACGCCAGTGCCAAAAGCTGTCAACCCCCACAGTTGACATTCAAAATAGCAAAAATACTCAAAACAAAAAACCACCAAGTTCAATTTCAACATACTTTTCACCCTTTGGGTCATATAAAGACAAATCACAAAGCAAAAAAATCGATGGTCATTTTAGGGAAAAAAACAGAATTTTAAAAAAATTGCCTGTGCACGCCAGGAGCATATCAAGATAAATATGAAGATTACACTAGGGGAGGGTAAAGGAAAGAGTTCAAACTATTGGTTGTGGCACGCTTTAACGTACAAAGTACAGTTGTATACTTGTTAGAATATGGTTTTAATTTGAGACATATGCCTTGTACGGACTTTAAGGAATATGAACTTCCTCACTTCAGCCATGTTTCTCTTACCACGGGCGAAAGGGGACTTTTTGGCGCCGAGGTGAATTAAAACCTTGACATTGGTTGGAGACTACCGTTTCATAAAAAAACGAAATCTTAATGTCGCTGTGCATAAATACGATAAAGAAGTTCTAATATGTTCACACAGTCGAAGCAATTTCTCAAAATGAATGAAGCATTTTCGGTCTGGGCGGCCCTGGAGGATTACCAGGGTTGAGTAGAATAGAAGTCATGAAGCCTTGAATACGGAGAATAGAAAGAGAATCACAATGATTGAAGTTAGCGGTTTACGCGGCAGTCGCCATTAGTTTTAACACGAGAATCCTATTTCCTCAATGGTCATCAATGGGGGCAGAAAAGAAATAAACTTGACACAAATGAGGAAAAACTGTGCTCTATCCCAATCTCTTTTAGATTAAGTTAATAGGGATTAGTGCCGGTGTGCTTTATTATCTGATGAACGTATAATAATGTCTGAGAGAATGATTATGGGATAACGTAAAGATAAAAGAGAAAAGAGAAATGCTCGAAAAATCTCCCAAAAAGCCCATGTTATATAAAATCAACTATATATTACTCCGTTTTTATTGTAAATAACAAAAAAATGCAATCTTTCTGTTTGAAGTATGCTGACGTAGGTACAGGTACGTATACATCGCTCACGTATTCTAACATCAAGCTTTTTTCTCTTCTTCTACTACGAGCACAAAAGGGCAAATAATGCCCGATTTATTGAGGACGATATACACTTCGAGGTCATCCTGCTTGTCACTCTCAGTACCAAAATCACGCATTTAGCCAAGTCTCTAATGACATTTAACATAACTGTACGTTCATTCCAAGAAGCCAGGAACGCCAAAGCGTGTTGTAAAATAATCGACTTAAAGGCTCTCGCTCAATCCGTGCTTAATTTGCCTCTGGGGTTCTGAGTGTCCTGGTTTCTCTAATGTCACTGTAAACGGTGTCTTTACAATATCCCAATGTCACATGGTGTCCTCTTAGTGTCCTTGGCATTATTAGAGATATCTTATACATCGCAGTGGACTTCAATAAGGCTGTTAGCGCCTAAAAGCCCGTGTTTGCGGTTGCATACGGCGATACGTTGGAAATCCTAGAGACCAGTTCACATCAAAAACAGCTTAAACACGCTGTAGAATTGCCTGTAGCGTCAATGTGTGACTATAAATAATCGGACAAACAGGTATGCCATGGTACATGTGCTTTCAGAATCTTTACTCCACATTACAAATGTGATCAGACCCGTTCGTACCGAAACTAGGTTTCATTTATTCCCGAAGTGAACAGGAACTCCCGTCATCTAAAGCTTTGTATTTTGTACTTGGCGTTCGATAAACTTATATCTGTGTTTCTCGAAACCGCTCTAGCAGTTCATCTGTTTCTTGTGTTTGAAAGAAGTATTACGTTCTGCCCACGTCTTACCGTTATGTGAGATGTGAATACGATCCTTTCTTGAGAACAGTTGGGCACAAATCTGATGTTTATGCAGTTCGATGTAAACCGATTCCATGGTAAGAAACTTTCATTTATATTTACGAGATGTCCGTATGGCACCACCAGAGAGTTAAGCATGCTATCATGAAAATTAAAACACACATGTGCGCTACTTGAAAGTGCATTGTAGGAGGTTTCAGAATTATTTTAATAACCGAATCAGCGTATTTTAGTAAAATGCGCGAAAAACCTTGATTTAAACTTAGAAGAAATACCGATGGCTAGCACATTTTAAAACATGTCTTTGCCATAACACAAGAAGTGAGTTCATTTTGATTTCATTTACTGTTTCTGAAAACTTTTGAAATTCAATTTTGATTCAATTCGATTTTTATAGATACATGCAATGCGTTTTCATTCCAAATTCTTCTCCTGCAATACATGTACCAGTAGTGTGCTTTCAAATATAGCAACGTTTGTATTTCGAAAAAGATTCTGCAAAACAATTGAAGTGATTGAAACAGAGAATTGTAATAACCGAAATGTATGGTAATTTAAAGATTTTATTATATTGAATAGTTCAATATTTTCTTTGAAAGCAAACATTTGTGGCTGTTAATTGTATAATCAAGGCTTTCCAACCTAAGTGTTGATATTTTCCGACATTAAAGGAATCCAAGGCAATAAATCGAACTGCAGTACATGTATGTTTTTATATATATATAGATGAGCAAACACCACAGAATGATATTACAGCAACTGTTATCTAAGTTTTGATGTTTTGCCCTTTCTCTGCCTTTGGCGACCAGGATATGCAATTGCAATACCGGTGACTAATCCACATTTACTGATTTTTTTCAATATGGACGTCTTATTTGATTATGTCATTTTGTAGCTATCTCCCATTCTTTATAACTCCTAACAGTAAAACAATATTACGTCTTTCAAAAAGACGACCAATTTCCTCTGAATTGAATCAAATATATTGGATAACCATCCAGAAATATGTGATCCGCAGTTTTACGTAATGATAATTCCAGACAATTACTTTCGCTATTTACTTCAGGAGTGTCAAATTGATTGCACAAAGATTATCCATTTATTCCTTAAAGGTTGTCTATCTTCATCTTGCTAACAATGAAAGCAGGAAAGAAACCTTGAAACGATAGTCCTGATTTATGGGATCTCTTTACTACGTTTTGTATGGCAAACTATTGGGATTAGAAACGCAGCATATCACATACATTCTGCCTTTGATAGATTTATTGACCTTATTTACAATGGATATGATTTGTAGCACAAATTTTAATTTTTTTCATACATGATTTATGCTTTATATGTGGGATCAACAGAAAAAAGAAGCCGGTGAGAATTTTGTATTCTACTGGTATACGCTCCAAGGAACTACATGAATCTGGTCTGAAGGTGAAGTCAAAAACATCCAAGGAGCCTTTATTCATTTCAAATTACCAGACAAGGCGAAAATCTTTTGATAAACGAGAGAGTTCGGAAATCTACATGTGCTTTTGACAGCTACGTTACACCTGCTTGCCCGGTCAGCTCCCACTAAATGGCCGCCCCTGGCTCCAGTGTTAAATCAATTTCTATCTTTTTCTATCAACCATATCATTATTACTTTCTAAGAACTGCCAAGATCCAAAACGAAGTTCAATTCTAAAGGTAGACGATACAAGATGTCCATGTTTGCATAGTTATCTAGTGCGGACAAAGGTAATCATCCCCTAACGTTATTACGGAAGGCAAGGAGAAGTGATTTGCAAACAATCTCCGGTATGTTCATTACGTCGTCAAGGGTGCGTTCAGACACAGACATTGACCCAGATTGGCTTAGGTGAAAACAGTCATCGAAGGACTACATTAGTCTATCAGTGATTGTGCAGTCTAGACAGGACAGATCTTCCTGCCAGAGAGACACCCATTTAGCTTTAATGTTCCTGGTATAACTACTGAAAACCACAGTAAAACCAGCGCGTGGCTCTTATACGTACCACATAGTCTGGAATTCTGCACATCTCAAAGGCACAATTGAAAAGAATGGCCAGTTACTTTGATACATTGCAGCTGTTACCAAGTTTGTCAAGGTTCTTAGGTCAGCGGCCATATTGGTTTTGCATATTTCTTTAGATTAGCTTGGTGAATGCATGGGCCTGTAGTATTAAAATAATTAAACCACTAGTTATGATTTCGATACGTCCACTTCGCCAGGTAAACCAAATTGTTACTTTCTTTGCCTTATGTGCATAGCATAACATTAAACCTCAATGTTTGTCTGCCAAATGGTGTTGAACGTATTTCAGAACGCACAAAGAAGAAAGAAGATATTCAAAGACCAGATGGTCAATGACATAGTATTAGAAATATTAATCGCGAAGCTTATTACCAATGTTTGAAAGATAGTATTCCATGTGCTGCGGTAACCAGACAAAGCTTGCTAGCTACCATACTCATACCCTTCTGTGTGTCGTTGTTGAGAAAGCGTCACCTGGACATAAAATTGACAACCAAATATCTGATGTGGGAGCAAACAAAATCTATGATTTTGATTCCAATAAAGGGAAACAACATATGCGTGAACTTTAATGAATTGTATGCCCTGTGACACACATATCTTGTTGAACGTGGAAAATAGTGTAGGAACTAAACATGAGTTATATTTATAGGCACCACATTACCAGGCGGAAACGAACACAGATTGACAATTTGAATTCGAAACAAACTCCATTGGTTCTTCATTACCTGTGTTCTTTACCATATTTAAGGGACAACTGTTACATTAAGCTGATCATCTATAAGTTATCTTTAAAACGAACATTGCTTCCTGTAAATGCACTCTTTTTTGCGAATGTGGTGCTTGTTTCACCTTTTCAGTTTAGAGGTTTTAAATACTTCAATGGTGCAATGTCTCATCGGTGCAATGTATAGCAAAGAAGCTTTCCATCTGGTGCTAGTCTCATTTAGTGTACTTTTCGCTAGGTTGCACTCACCTTATTTTTTAGTTAGAGTTCAAATGCCTGCAAGTGCATTCACTGCATTTTATCATAGATTTAATTTGATTGCTTTGAGAACGTCAATTATCCATTCAATTAAATTTTGCAAGTTCGAACACATAAAAGTGGAGTGCATTGTTCAATTACTTTGAAGCCATTCGTCTTGATTTTGTTTCTGTATCCTTTTAGATATCTTGTTTGATGTAACGATAGTATATTAAGATGGAAGCCCAAATGTCCAATAGATAGATTGCCAATCAATTATTTGTGAGGACAATGGCCGACTGGTCAAATGAGTGGCGCAATGGTAGTAGCATGTTTTCCTTACTTGTAATCCCCTGTGTTTTTCACATTCCCTAGTATGGTCAACCCCATTGTTTTGTCATATATATTCTGTGTCGGATGAAAATGAGTGAAGCATTTGCCTAAAGTTATCATATTTCTTATCGTGCTAAGTGAAACGCCAAAAACAAACCATTTGGTTAAGTTCGAGACTCAATCGAGACAGTGAACTCCCTTTACGAAGTATGTTATCCTGTCCTGAATCCTACATGGAGGTAGCCACCAATAACACTATTCCTGTCACCTGCAGGAGGAATACTTTTATCTCTTTCTTTTCAAAGATATTAGTGTTATGGAATAGCCTCAGTTGTTCTTTGTTTCGGAATTATCCATAAGCTGGCGCTCGAATATATATATAATCAGAGTATGCAAAGCTAAAGTCAGCCGTGATATTTACCTAGATAAATAACATGTATTTACATCTTTTCACACCTTATTGTTTAGCGACGCCTTTTTTTGCAGAAAATTTAGTTGAGGATGTCTTTCCCGCATTAATTACGAAGATGTGACTATACCGAGTGCGATAATTTTGTGTGTGAGGTAGGGAGACATGCAAATTTATGAATATTTTAAATCTAATTTCATTACCAACCTTATATTTAATACTAAAGGGGGGAAACTTAGATGCTTGGTATATTCGGTAATTATTTTTGGGAATTTCTTGACTTCATTTATCCTGTTTAGAAACGTAGAGCTACTTCACATCCATCCGTTAATCCAATCGACCTTCCTATAAAAAAAGTCACTCTTCACATTGTTAAGCATCTGATCTGATCTCAACTTGTAGTATCGGTCTTCTGTTTTTTTGGAATTACTAGCAGAAAATAACGAACGGCGTCTTAGACATCATCCCTTCGGGAAAGATTTAAAACATTAATTTCGACCTCAAGATCAATCCGTAAGGATAAAAACATGACACTGAGAGTGGGAACGAGATTGATCGAGTGTCCATTGTGGTTAAAAGTAATCAAAACATGGCCTCGTTATTAAAATGACTTGGTAATAATTAATACTGGCGTTTGTATTACTGATAGTAGCGAAAAATCAAGATGAAACGATTTTCTCGTCAAACGGGAATGGCACTCATTTCACACATTTTAATCAAATAGATGAATATGGCGAATAAATGTACAAATTAATAGTTGAATAAATGAACGCGTGTAAAAAGATCACATTAATTATACTTCTATGTGGAATAGCACGTAAAGTGAATAAAGGAATAGATCGACCAAAAGACAAAGAATGATAAGTTTTCCAATAAATGATAAATTAGAGAAGGATTTTTCTCAGCATGGCAACAGCACATTTAACAATCTGAATCTTTTGAAACATTCTTCTCTTGTGAAACATTCTTACGGACGTGGGCGCTTTGCGTTAGGCAGTCAATTTTTTCATAATTGAATTTCTTCTATTTGTGACAACATATCAGATTCTCCTTCTATGTATTTTTCGAGTGTTGGCTACTTTTAAAATAGCATCACGTTGCTCGATTGGCGGTCGTATGTTGTTTTACCTTCAGTCTTTCTATATAAATTCTGAATCCAGCATTATACTGTTAGGTCGATATTGTTTCCTCAAACACAAAAGCCCATGTATTTTTATACTCTTTTAGATTTATTTATTTACTTATTTTTGCATTATGTCTTAAAATTCTAATTGATAAGGCAGTCTTTTAAGTATAAAACGCATAAGAGAATGTTGGCCACTGCTATGTCAACGTGAGTCTCTTTACATGACGACGAAATGATAAGATAACACTCCAGAGAAGCATCTGAAACGGACTGGTCTTATTTGAATCGATGAGCTCTATAAGTTGTACATTGCCTGCGTCAGATGACTAGACGATACAACTGTAGACATTTGTCTCCGTTCGCCTAAGTTATCAGATTACGCTGTAGACTACTGTCAGTAGTGATAAAAACGAGTTTGAATACAGTCGCTAACTGCTCTTCTAAGCGCTCAACTTTTCAACATGGTATTGCTGTAAGTATACAGTACCATCTCTCTTTAATGTGTTGATAGGACCATTGCACAGAATAGTGACTCTCAGAATCAAGTCAGTGACGTCACATTTTGTGTATTAAGATAATTCTGACTCGTTTAATATGTTTTGATGTTTTATACTATTTAGAACCCTCCAATATAAAAAGTAGGAATTGAAAAGTGACATGAAACAGTAATGGCAATAAGACAAAATAATGTACCACTGAGGTGACTCGTTTATTTTAACCCATAAAATATACCATTTTGCTGCACATTTAGTCATTTAAGAATCACAAAGTATCTTGTTTCCGTGTCCTTAACTTCTTAGAAATATCTACGGCTGCTAGTTCACCGTAACAACCGGGAATAAGCGAACGGAAAATGCAGCCACCTGGAACAATCGTAGATTGTCGGACAGGACCAGGTCAACCGTGAAAAGTCGCCGAGTTCGTCTTTTGCAGTTCATTTCACAGCGTACTTTTGTGCTGACTTGGTGCTGACTTAGTTTACACTGGGTCTTTAAAGAATGGCACTTCACCAAGAGAAGCGGAAAAGGGCAGAAGACACTGTGCCTACAAAGGTTTCAGTACGATACAGTACTGAGTTTCAGAGCTTTAATCGGGTCGCGGTGCGTAAAGCCGGTGCACTCAAATTATCTTTTAGCTGAGCTAGTTGTTGTCTTGAGATTTGCTAACGACTACGACATGTAGTCGATCTAGGGAGTTCGTGCCAATAAAAAAGCACGAAATGTTGCACATAACGTAACACCCATCCATCTTATGCACATAGAGGTTCTTTAATTGAATAAAACCAGTACCTCAGTTCAAAGTTTAAAGCGTGTGTCGGATATGGTCTTTTAAAAAAAGAAGTCTACTTACACCACAGGCAGAGGTTTGGATGTTTCTGAATATGTAAGGAATACTCGGATAAACGCACGTTATATAAAAAGTTCATCTTACGAAGCCAAAGAAAATTTAATCTTAAGTACGGCATACATGTAAGTGACGATGTACTTAATTGACTATTTTCATTGAATGACATTTAAAAGAAGTAAATGGTACTTATCTTTAGGTCAGTTAGCCTGGTCAAATGCAACACGCATCTAAAACGAATTAAACTGTCACCTGAAATATATCATTACGTGGCCCAATTTGAGATCTTGGTTCCATTTTCTCATTCGAGTATCAGTCTTAGTGACCACGCTGATCGATATACAATATCTTTAACAGGTATATTGTGCATTGGTGACATTCCGACTTGTTCATTTACAAAGATGCATTTGTTTTTCGGCCACACCTCAGTAATATTAATTGGGTGTAGATAGCAGTTCGGTTTTGCTGCAAATGAAATCCCCAAAATTTGTGCAGTTTTTGGCAAAGGTGTGAAGAACAATCTTGTGTCACGGACTTTAGATATCTTTTAAACTGATGCAAGACGGTCATGTTTACAAAAGACCGTTAAAAATTGTTGTACATGTGTCTAAAATGATTGCGTTAAAAGGTCGCCTCGCCACCTTTTAGCACTTATGCAGTTTCTGTTTGCTGTTGAAGATTTCTGAGACGAGACCTGGTAGTGAAAAACATCAAAAATACTGAAAAAAAACCTTTACATTAAACCACTTTTGTGGCCTTATCAGCAAAGTGATTACACTGGACAAATTATGTCCACGGATATAACAATTGGTAAGATAATAACGACTACATGTAGTTTAGCCTACGTTTATCTAACAGTGTGAATATAACATTGAAATCAACACAATTAAGAAAAAACTGATGTCTTCATGCTGTTATAATTGGTTAAGTCACCTTAACTAATTTGTTACGACTTTTGTGATATATGTTAACCCACAAAACACAGTCAACAGCCCAGTGCATGATTGATGACGCACTAAACCACCTTTTGGGGTTTAGGAAAACGGATCATTTAGCTTCCGGGATTTACGCCTTTTCCAGATACACAGCACGCTAATATTATATCAAATGAAAAACGCATTTAGGTGTAATTTGATTTCGAATGTCTCATAATGGTTGTTTACAAACTTCGGAAGACTGACGTTCGACATTCTTGTTTATTATTACGGTTTACTTAAGTGCGTGCCCTAATAAAATGTACGGGTTATAGAAGCAGTCAAACTTGCTTTCGAAACAATCATGTTTCACAATAATAACCACTTTATTACTTTATAGCCACTTAAAAGTGTCTCTTATTCCATTACTGCTCAGACAGAAACTTCCCCAATAATGGTAAACGATGTCCAAGCATGACACACCAAAAAACCTTGAACGAGAACCTGATGGCAGAATCATCAATTTCTAATCCAGAACACTTGTAGTGTTTTATTGCGATTAAAGTGAGAGTGACGTATTTGATGGAGCAACGGCCGAAGGGGCAAAAAGGACGCTTTGAGGTATATATAGTTGACTGCTTTAAAAGCTTTGGAAAGCAATCTGCACAATGGATCATCAGGTAAGTTATTTCATTTTGAAAGCATAAATGTCAGAACCGCGAAAGAAAAGACCAATAATGCTCGGATTCAAATGCATTGTTTTTATTAGATCGGTTTCTGACTGGTTCTGCTCTATGGTATCTCGCGGGTTTCCATGACAATAGAAAAGTACATCAATATATATAAAGTGGAGCGCACGATTCCTGACCTTATTTGACACACCTACAGACTAATTCAGAAGCAATTGGGATGGGTTCTCAGACAAATGTATAGACACATTTGAATCAAGAGACGTTTAAACATATCGTTCTTTCTGTTGAGATACTCAGTCACTGTGTTCGCGAATGTAGCAGATACGTGTCAAACAGCTTGACCCTAGAAAAGATCAATTGACCCCATAAGTATAAACGGAATTAGAATTAAGGACATGATTCAAGTTCTAAAGTATCCGTGGCTTGCACATTTTGAAAAGCATTAGCAAGACAACAGACCGAAAGAGTACGTTGGACTGCCGAATTATACCGACAGCACCAACAGGCATGAAAGTTATTTAAAACCTCGAAACGGTAAGTCTTGTGTTTTTTTGATAACATTTTATCAAAAGTGTTTTACAAATGACACGTGTCTATATCTATAATGTTAAAAAGAAACACATTTGTTTGCTCTATGTAATATAGCTAGTTAAACTATTAAGAATATGACTTGAAAAAGCAGGCAAGTACTAGACCAAAATTCGACATGGCAGTAACAGTTAAGTTACTTAATTGTTGTAGTTATAACTCAAGGTCAGATCTTCTAATCAACTTTTTCAATTCGCCAAACTATAATTCTGGTAACGGTGGGAGGGGCAGGATTAAAATGACCTCTTAACAGGAATTGGTTTTTTTCGTCGCTAAAGTAATCCTCTTAGAACTATTGGTTGGTACCTTGTGGCACATCAACAAGCAACTCATTCGTATAAATTAAAACTCTAGTGGCGTCAAAGATGCCCCTACTCTCTGTTGTCTGAAATAGGTAACATTTTTTCCTGCAAGGAAAATAAATCAATTTGATCAGTATTAAAGAGACGGATATTGTCAAACTTAATTAATAATGTCCCTGAATAGTCTCTGTTAAAAAGAAATTGGTGAAAGTAAAATGTCGATTCTCTCNTAGTTGACTGCTTTAAAAGCTTTGGAAAGCAATCTGCACAATGGATCATCAGGTAAGTTATTTCATTTTGAAAGCATAAATGTCAGAACCGCGAAAGAAAAGACCAATAATGCTCGGATTCAAATGCATTGTTTTTATTAGATCGGTTTCTGACTGGTTCTGCTCTATGGTATCTCGCGGGTTTCCATGACAATAGAAAAGTACATCAATATATATAAAGTGGAGCGCACGATTCCTGACCTTATTTGACACACCTACAGACTAATTCAGAAGCAATTGGGATGGGTTCTCAGACAAATGTATAGACACATTTGAATCAAGAGACGTTTAAACATATCGTTCTTTCTGTTGAGATACTCAGTCACTGTGTTCGCGAATGTAGCAGATACGTGTCAAACAGCTTGACCCTAGAAAAGATCAATTGACCCCATAAGTATAAACGGAATTAGAATTAAGGACATGATTCAAGTTCTAAAGTATCCGTGGCTTGCACATTTTGAAAAGCATTAGCAAGACAACAGACCGAAAGAGTACGTTGGACTGCCGAATTATACCGACAGCACCAACAGGCATGAAAGTTATTTAAAACCTCGAAACGGTAAGTCTTGTGTTTTTTTGATAACATTTTATCAAAAGTGTTTTACAAATGACACGTGTCTATATCTATAATGTTAAAAAGAAACACATTTGTTTGCTCTATGTAATATAGCTAGTTAAACTATTAAGAATATGACTTGAAAAAGCAGGCAAGTACTAGACCAAAATTCGACATGGCAGTAACAGTTAAGTTACTTAATTGTTGTAGTTATAACTCAAGGTCAGATCTTCTAATCAACTTTTTCAATTCGCCAAACTATAATTCTGGTAACGGTGGGAGGGGCAGGATTAAAATGACCTCTTAACAGGAATTGGTTTTTTTCGTCGCTAAAGTAATCCTCTTAGAACTATTGGTTGGTACCTTGTGGCACATCAACAAGCAACTCATTCGTATAAATTAAAACTCTAGTGGCGTCAAAGATGCCCCTACTCTCTGTTGTCTGAAATAGGTAACATTTTTTCCTGCAAGGAAAATAAATCAATTTGATCAGTATTAAAGAGACGGATATTGTCAAACTTAATTAATAATGTCCCTGAATAGTCTCTGTTAAAAAGAAATTGGTGAAAGTAAAATGTCGATTCTCTCCATTTTCATTCTCCGTCACATGTGAGTTTTCAGGTATGACAATACTTTGATAGAACTGGACTCGGGTAAAGGCCATACTGGGTTGGGAATACAAAATGAATGTTAGTTCAAATTGGTATAAATATTCAAAGAACATTGAGGTTTATTTTCTTATAACGATGCTTATGTAATCTCTTATAATCTGCAAACACGTAGCTCTTTGGCTCTAGTGAATCTATAATCGTATTGTATTCTTATAATGTGTTTTCCATCCTTGCTTGGCAGGTACTATGCTAGATAAGTGTCTCTGTTTGGCGTAATTAAAGCAAATCCAATTCCAATATTAACGATGCTATCTCAGTCCGTCGTGCTCGGGTGCACTCGAACCAAAATCACATTTTGTCGTGTCTGAGCATGTCTTATACAAGAAAACCCGGATTCATAGGACGTGACCCCTTTGTTTTTATGATGTTTTCCAATTTACAATGTTCTTAAATTGCCATTGCTTTTTTCATACATTATGTCTTTCATGCTATTCGCATTGCGAGTCTCACGGAATGTTGTGCTTCGATGCATATTGCCGTCAATAAAAGGGGGGTATTGCTCTTTTAATTTGTAAATGCGACAATTCTTCGTTGCCACAGTGATGTACTTAATCATTATAACAATGTAGTCAATATTTTGGTATAGCGATGGTATAGGCTTACCCTGTACATAACTTTGCCAAAAACTGCCGTGTAATTAACAGCAGTGTGTTTGTAATCCAATTGATGTATTTAACAACATTTCCCAAGACAAATTGTGTATTGGTTCTATTAATTGAGAAAAAGTTACTTACTCAAGATTGTTAAGTTTCAGACTGTTTATGTGCTATCAAAATCTTGTCCAATTGTAAACCCTGTAAAATTACAAGTACATCGGAATTCTTACCCTATGACACTTACGATTTTATGGTACAAGGTGGTCCAAAATTTGTTTCCATTTTTTTTTGATAAAGTAGCATTTTCTGTTTAAAGGAAAACTTAACGATTTTTTCATTGATATGTCTTACAGACATGTAAATTTTATGTGGTATATTTTTTTCCTCCATTTTGTGAGCACTTACCTATAGTTAATCATGTGTTCAATCTAAGCCCTTGTGGTGTTGCTCCTACTGATGAATAACAGTATACATGTCCACCTCTTAATTTTCTTTTTGATGATAGGATAATAAAATGGATATATCTTTTTGGACCACCATGTATTTGTCTTACGAAGATCACTATATAAATTTAATTCCAAAATATACGGCGTATTTTCAATATACCATCTCTTAATCGTATGGTTCATTTGAAGGTAAAGCAAACTGCGAAGATCCAAAACGTTCACATTTATTCATGGGTTTACATGTCGCTTTCAAAAATCTCATAGGTTGGTATGCTTCTTAGAGTTGTTTTCATAGCAAAAAAGAGAAGTGCCCTCTGATGGCCACAAATAGTGTTGTTTTCAGTTTTAGTTACGTACATGTAACTTTATTGCGTCACTACGCCCTGTGAGGTATTCTATTAAACATCTAATATATCGGCTATTTGGTAATTATGACGGTCGTGGGCTCAAAAATGTTTCATTTCGATTTTCTGGCTAAATTGTATAATTTCGCACACAAATCACATCTAATCGTAGATACACAAGTTTACTAGGGACTTAAGTGTCTGTCTGAATAAACCCCAAATTCCAAGAAAAGTATAGATTCTCACGTTCAAGACACAGTCGTGCTTCTGGTGTCAGTATGTGAGAATGAAAATATTGGGTTTTCTTCCATCCCTTGCCGTGTACGACGAAAGTAAGAACCAGCACAACACATGCTTCATGTCTGTAATCATACATTGTCGTAATTATTTTTTTCCTATTTCGTTCTCTTTTATAAACATGTTGTGTTGACATATTTGTATGTGTACTGAATGACCTATTAAGTGTACAGCAAATACCTACCCATTCGTTTATGATGGCAATTAAAGTACGTGTGAAGCATTACCGAGTTACTAAACAGGATAACAAAGTTATAAAATTCAATTGTAGCAAATGGAGCTGAAATTAACAGGCTTTTGGTATCCTGTGGATGGGGGATTAATGCACCATATATTTGTTTCATATCGTAATTTCTATTGGAATGAGATTTTATTATGAGATATATTATTGTGAAAACGGCAGTTGCATAATTAAAAGATATGCATATTATACAGTCAATAAGTTCACCGGAAAAATTGCTGGTACAGATAAAGCACTTTTGTGTGTTGCTTTATCTCCTCGGCATTTACGTGAATTACAAACAGCTTGCATCAAGGTATTTGGCCTCCATGAACGTTTCACGGTAATAAACGTACAGAATAAGTGATAACATCAAGAAATATAGAACGTTACATGCATGCTTCGAAAGATGGTATAGAAACAACTTTCGGAAATTCGAGCTAGTGACTGCAGTAATTTTAATTACTTAAAAGTACATTATGTAATTAATCTGGCCTGTATCTGAAACTTACGACTCGTTCCCAATGAAATTATATATCAGATAAACACGCCACCACCTGGCGATGAGTAGAATACAGGAAAGCTGGCGGTCATGCGAGTAAGTTGGAAACAAGAGGAAGCGTGTTAATTAGGTAATCTGATTGCATTCAGCGAGAGTCCCGCGGAGTTGGATCGATCTACATAGCACGATACACTTACTTTTATTGGAAATGGGTCCTTTTAAACGCTAATAATGTATGCCAGTTGTATAGAATGTTGGCATAAACAACATTGTATATCAACGCAATAAAGGGACTATCTGTCAGATAATAACAGATAAACACGGCTCCCCTAGCGTTGAGTAGAATACGTATGTTAATTCATCTTCCTTTTCTGACTTTTTTAAATGAGCAATTTCTGCACCACATATTTTATAAGATCTGGACCATTTTTCTTGTTTCTGTGAGTATGATAGTGATGTGTCACATGAGTGATATTTCCTCAGACAACCCGCACGAAAACGAAGTAGATACTCCGGCGCAGTAGACTACTGCAATCATACTGCAAATATGCTTCAAATCTGCTTCGATTTGGGAGCTAATTAGCATATTTGAAACATGCTTCTATCATGCTGCTAATCTACTGCATTAATGTTCCTCCTCTGTACAACCCTATGTAAATTTTGAAGTAGAATTGCAGTAGGCTATACTGCATTTCTACTGCAAATATGCTCCACACCACTACTGCGTTAATGCTTCTTTGCTACTTCGATACTACTGCATTTTTGTGCGGGAAGGTATTATTTTTCTTTGAGATAATCATGCATAAATATTGCACATGAAAAAGTACTTCTTTAATGTCTTTAAAACCTTCACTTTGCTTTTAACTTCAAAAGCCTTCAATCAGATTTTCAGTTTTTGATACAGTCAAAGAATAACCCACACCATTTGCTTGCAAAGGGTTTTGTCTGACATTTATGACGCCAAAAGGAAGCCTTACTATCTTTTACGTTCACTCCTGTGCTTATTGCTGTCACTTGGTTTTAATGCACTTCACTTCACGTGATTTACTTTGAGTCCGATAAAATTTCTGGCACATTTCTTTTTCTACTAATTGGCTCATTCAAATGAATAGTTTTACCGAATGCCATCATCACACGCTATTGTATATTCTACAATGTGTAATTCAACTAAACATAGGTATAGCATTTCATTAACCATGTATTAGGATACGTGACATAGGCTTTAATCATGTACGTTACACTAGGCGTCTTTTCATCAATTATATACATATACTATTACGGTTAGAAAACATGTTTTTATTGCGCCTTTTGTCATTTTAGTGGAAGCGAAGGCTTTCCCACGCAAAATCTAAAATGCCAACTTCCATAATACTGTTCGTAAAACAATTCCAGTTATCCAATTTTCTCAATGCACATGTTATAAATTAAAGTGACGCACATCTTAGATTTCGTATAAATGTAGCATGGAACACGAATGTAATACAATTCTTGGAATATTATTAAAGTTCTTTATTGATGACCAATCTGCTGATTTTGACAATGAACCCGCTTCGTTTACGGATGATTCATTGGTACAATAACATGACTGACAATTGGCTCACCCATTTGAGAAAAACAGAGTAAATTGGCAGCCAATATTATGATTATCTACGTGTACTAGAGTTGTAAACATCCTTCTTCCTGTCAGGGCGAGGACTCCAGACGATGACTTGTCCTGAATTCCTATGTGAAGCTCGACTTTATGATATGAGACCAATCATAAATGTTGAGACTGACACTGGATAAAATGATACCGTTTGTACGTGTAATTGACAGAACATGCTGAGAGTTGCTTTCCTTATGTAAATCCACTCCCCGGAGAGTTCTTTTTAGTTTGCCAATTACAATGTTTTCGAATTTCTAGACAGATGGAAGCTTTGTCTGACATGTAATGATTTTTGGGGATGAGTCCCCGTTGAAGTAAGGCTTATCGAGGACAACACATATCTGACTGAAGGTATTTCAAATTTTACCTTTGTTGAGTCGAATAGCTCACGTTACAACAGCAAAGGTGATAATTATAAAACACAAAGCTGGGATGTTTCGATACGATTAACCTGGCCCCGTAACTCGAAAGCATCGCGCATTGCGACCGAACGCAAGCATCTGGATTCCAAAACTCGCCCATACTCGCCCCATATAATACACTGTACAGCCTCTATTTGATATCGCTATTCGTGATGCTTTCGAGTTCCTATACGGGGCCCTAGACCTAAGCCTTCATCAGACTGTTGTAAGTAGATGTTGTTACTCACTGACTGCTAAGTGCTACAGCGGCTAATATTGCCTCTTTTGTTTTATAATTATCAAATATGATCCCACTACCAAGTTAATAAACCATTTTGCTCAAAAGCAAAATTGTAGTATTGAATGAGTAGGAATGAAATATAATAATACAATAAAATTCAACAGGTTAATGTATGAATAAACATAGCCTGAGATAAAACATGACAGGTATAGTTTCGAAAAAGAGTGTATTAGCAAAATGCAATGTGTATTCATCTGAGTTACAGCTCTTCCCAACAATGTTTAGGGCTCTGATATTTGGTTTTCTCCCCCCCCCCCAATAAATTCCCTCTCCGCTTACACTTACACGTTCGTCACGGAAGCCGTTAAAGAGTTACCTTCACAAGAGCACAGCTCTTCTAGGAAATGTGATCAATAGCTTTGAAACCGAAGCAATTTCTTGACTGACAACAATTTGGCGGGATAATAAAACACGCAAATACAAACAGGATCCTCACCTCAGGCGTGACACTCAGCTCTTTGTTGAACCAAACAAAAAAGCACTGTTAATCGATACTAGCGCTTCGACAAATGTTAACTAGCTGAGAAGATTCTCGGTAAAATGAAAGGATAAGGTTCCATGCACCATGAATAAGGATAACGTTTGCGTATAACAGTGAGGCCAAAAAGCCCTACCTAAATGTTCACCCTAAGCATTTAAAGATACCATACTGAATATATTGTTTAAATTTGATTTTGTCACAAAGGATTTCAAGCTAAAAACATAGATGTGTTTATGATGTAACTTATATTATCAGTAAATGTCAGCACACATGATGACTGAATCCACTCTTGTATGTAACAAACTTTTACTAACACTCGAACCCTATTAAAAATCCTAAATTTGAAAAAAAAATTATACATTTGCCAACCTAAATAATTGTCGGGGAATAAATATTTCAGATTCGTACTTAGCATCACATTCTGTCCCGTATAGGACCTGTTAATAAGAAGATTGGGCTAAGTCTGCCCTGTACATAAAGGTAGTAAGAAATCTTTTGTCCGATTTTCCAAAACTGGTTGTACCGATCCACTTAATACTCCTAGATTTTATTCCTTACCAGAAGTATATTTTCTGGCTTATTTTGTCCACGAACTAACACCTGTACTCCCAAAATTTTCCATGGAAACTATATCGCCCCCTACCTTACTAATTTCCAAGAAATCATTGCAGTAGTATAATACCCTATAAAAAAAAAACAAAGTACTTTTTAGTCCTGTTGATGTCATTTTAAAATCTGTTTTATTATTGCTGCAGCTGGCAGGTAAACGAAATGATAAACCTATAGGGTGATTTGTAAATTCAGGCCGCCTAATGAATTTCATTTCCGCATCGTTATGATGGATGGAGAGAAAGGGAAAAAGTATCAAGAAAGCAATTGCAGCAATGACAATGGTTCATAAAATGAGACCGTGATTATAGTATGCCTCCTGTTGTAATAGCGCATCTTACAGAACAATTTGCTCATCTTGACCGTGTGAGTTCGCTTTCTTGATTTTTAAAATCACTGATATTTGATATTAGCTTTAAAACATTTTCTTGTTCAGAACCGTAACGGAAATAAAAACAGTTGCGTTCCTGTTGAAGGCTGATTGGATACAAAGTGAAGGTGACCGCCGGGTATCCTTCAGCTGGTATTTTTCTCTCCTACCTTCCTCTCTCTCTCTCTCTCTCTCTCTCTCTCTCTCCTTCACACACACACACACACACACACACACACTAGTGAAAACCAGCCAACAGATCACAAAACAAAGCCACCTATTGCCATAAGACATAAGTCTGAACGCAAACGCCAGTTACAGATATCTTTATATGCTTTCTCAAAACTTGCTGACTTTTGCCAGATATCTGGCGGCTGCTTCTGTGAAACATCGTAAAGCACCCGATGGGTACCCTAACAGCGGCTTTGAAAAAATATTAAGGAATGAAGGCAAATCTTAGATGTTCCTTAAAAGAAAAGCCAATGGATCTTATTTTTACTCGTATGGCCTACTCTTGGCTGTGAGTTATATCACGTTGCATCGACAAAAAGGTTAAAGGAACTTTTCTAATCGAATGGCAAGAATCAATACTTCATCGGACATGTTGCAAAATAATCTAGCAATTAAATTACTTTGAAAACATAAGAAACGACGCCCCCTGAGTTTTATTTTTGTTCTTGAATGAAGATGGATGAAAACAAGTCAATGATTCATCATTGATGATTACGTTAGGTGTACTGTACAAAAACTTGTATTTGGACAATTGCTAGTTGTTTAAATTATTACATTGCAGCCTTAATGTACAGTTTTGGTGGATGTCACGGGTTTACAGTATTATCAATTCAAAGTTTGAAGAACTAAAGTAAGTAGTAATCAAGCAAGGTTCATCTAACAAAATAAGATAAATGCAAGTTAGAGCGTCGAGAGTCGAAGTAAAAACATGTCACCATAATGTGGTTTCATAGTACCAGTCCCAAAACACGTAACGTGTGTTAGAATGAAGTAATTTTTCTTCAGTCAAAAGCTTAATATTGAAATTTTGAATTTTGAAGTTTTACCCCCAATACTTCGATGTCTAACAGAACATCTTCATCAGGATATATTGGAGGTAAAACTATTTCAATATTAAGCTGTTGACTGAAGAAAAATCACTTCATTCTTATACCATAACACAGCTGATGAAATTATTCTCTGACAAGTTAAAAGAAAATTAAGCCAGCCTGAACAGTATTTGTTATTTTCAATGCCGTTAACCAATATCCGATTTGTCAAACGCGTCTTCTCTCCGAAAAGATCGTTGACATGTAGGCACATTGACAGCCGGGCATATGTCACAAAGAAGACAGGTCTTTATCCCTATTTCTTCTCATACGTTACAGTACAACTGAGGTTTTTCTATTGAAAGAATTTGATTCATTATATCGGGATGATATTGAAAAAGGACAACCTCAGGTGTTCAAATCACAAGTCTCTATCGGGGCTTGTGAGCGCAGTGCTTTTATCCTTTGAAGGAACTTCAGTTTCTTTGAAGACGCATATGTCCCCGCAGGCGTGTTCTCATCGCATGCATTAGCAAGCTACTTTAAAGGTATTAAGAATGCAATGGATTCTGCATCTTTAGGAAATCCTCGTAAGATATGCCGTTTCTTCTTTATGAGAACAGCTGGGCATGTTCGGTATGGATCTTCGCAAAATGACATATCTCTATCTTTTGAAAGCAATATAGGCTTGTTGCCACGACGGGAATCGGCTAATATCGTATAATTACTTGTCCTTGGTGTTATCACTGATTTCCATAGCAGATCATTGTTTAATCAATACTCAATTTCTCACAACATCGACGTTTTTCGATGATCTCCGGGAATATATTGTATATTATATTATGATATTTCGCCCAGCAGTGTTTCATTCAATATGCATTAATTTTACAAAGGCGAAAAACAGTCCTTCTATCTTTGCTATTATTTAGGCCCTTTATGTTTTATCCGTCGCTTTTGCAGCTCCGTTTCGTACATTTTTTCCGAGCTATAAGCTCAACATTAACGCCATAGGCCATCAGCACCTGATATGGCCACGCAAAGACTTTTTCTGGCATCTTTAATCTGCCGTATTAATTTCCCTTTAATTTTTTACCTACTCAATACACTTGCAACGTATACAGGCGCACCCTGCTTCTTCCTGAGCTTCGGTTTTTGGCAGGGCATGTAGCTTGTTGACTGGGGGATTGCTATCAAGGAAAGGTAAACAAGAATCCACCATGCCCCTCAGGAACTGAAAAAATGAAGGCAACTAAATATATCACCACCTATATCCGTCTGTATTACCGGTGTGACAGGAATGGTAGTCCTAGAAATGGAAGTCCGGGGTCTCTTAAGATTAGTACAGGTTAGGTTTAGTCGGAGTATTGGGGTTAGTATATGGGACGAATGTCACCTGCACAAAGTAATGGGAAGCGGACCACAATATCCTAGCCTAGTAGCGGACTACCATTCCTGTCACACCGGTATAAAATTGGTAAAATAATACATGTAGTTGTTAGTGCTTAAGTCAGGTTGGGTTGCTTGAAGAATCGTTATTATTCTACCGAGAAGCCAGGTATGCTGAAAGGCCTGTAAAGCAGTATTAACTGTGTTTCCTCATGTAAACCTTTAATTATTTCAAAGATGATTAAAGTGTTGATAATATACATGGTTTATGGATACCATACTTTTTGCGTTATTATAGATGAAATTATTTTATTCTATGCCATTATTCATACCTTCATAAGTGTTTCTTTCCTTGCACGCACAAGACAACACATTTTTTCTGATTGTGCCCAAATCTACCACAAGATGGCGCCAGAGACACGGTAAAATATTATTGGTGGTATATGTTATAATATGGCCTACTTTGATTGACATTTTGTGTTATCCATTTATTAGCAATTGTTATCAGTTTCTTGTCCTTTTGTATCCATTCTTCACAATAAAGCACCAAGCATCATTCTATTTTGAAGACGTTTTGAAGCTTCACAAACACAATACTGGATATGATTATCATTTTGAGCATTATAAATGGCACTTGAAGGCGACAATCATCTAAATATTCATTTACTCTGGATCTGTATTACAATATTTATCAACATGCGCTGAAACAATGCATATAGAACTTTGGATGTGAAGCATAATATTTCCAACAATAAGCACATTGTTTGGCGTTTTTATCGACAGTCCTTATAAGTGTTGATTAAACAATTGTAATGGCTGTCAAGTTTTCATAGCTCCACAGTGAACCTAACAGGGCAACTGAACACGCCTTCTTCCACCTGCTCAGAGCAAGTACAAAGTGCGCGTTTTATTTACTTTGTTACACTTAATGTTGATATTTAATACCAACGCAACGGTTGTATTTGGAAACCTATACTAATCTGCTCTGAGGAGGATAAACAGCTCCAGAGTGAGTACTTGTAATTAAGGTAATGTTTATTTTCAGTATAAAAAACATTCACGGCAATCTGTGGTTTTTGATTGGGCATAAGGTTTCAGACTAGACCCCACATTTTGGAGTATTCAGTTTAAAGTGCTCTCCATCTGTAATGATAAGAGAGCGATGACGAAGAAAATTACTGAGATATCACTGGTGTAGTTTTTGACCTTATGCATACCCAGATACCAGGTGAAGTTCTAGAAGATTACGAGAGTTTCCCGGAGAGCTAGAGAGGCAAAACGCACTTTCAGTAGCAGATCTAGATGTTAAGTACAAGTGTCGACCGTTCTCGTGATGGAGTGTTGATCATGGTGGTTTTGTTTGATCAATTTGGTTGCCCTGAACAGGTTTGGTATTAGAAATGAAAGCACTTTGACACACCATCCTATACCAGTGCACACTCTCGGTCAAATCCAATAAAATGAGTGTAGTAAGAAAATTTGCCTGGGATCAGTACTCAGTGGACACGTGCACTCAGAGAAAGACCGTTTAGATCATTTAATTCCGCACTACAGGGTATCCAATATATTTCAAATATATTCCGTACACCGTACGTCTTATTATCAAGTCAGATGAGCCTTTTTGTATATCAAATGCGTTTATACTATAGCATCGTTTTTCTCTTCTTCGAAATTTCTACTCGGAAAAACTATAACCACATGTCTTGTTAGGCAACTAATGATATCCTGTAGATTTACCACACGTAGAGAAAAACTAACCCACCGTTTTTTATGTCAAAAGGCAAACAAAATGTGCTTCTTTAACATTTGTTTTCCTTCTTTAAATGAAGCCGCTTACAAGGACTTAAAGCGACAATTTTTTTTAATCGGTGGAGTGACAAAAGCGGGTCTATGTATGAAGCGCCAGACGCACGCCCATGTGGCAGCATATTTTAAGACCAAAAAGAAAAGAAAAAAAAGAAATTGACGTGTAAGTTGAGCCTTAGGGAGGCACGCGGCGCCTGTGTGACCTCGTCGGGTTTTTGGTGCCTCGCGGCTTGTTCTCCCTATAATACTTAGTCTATCGATCGCTCGCGTCCTGTCGGGCTGTAGTTAAGTATCGGAACACCAACAGTGATAGCTTCCATGTTGAGGTGCAATCTCACCGCTTGATTTACAAAGAATTTGCCACCACGGAAAGGTAAATACAAAGTGTTACTTGAACGTGTTATCTTTCTGCTTAGTGTGGGACTTTGTTTTCCTATTACTTAAATTTCTTTTCTATGTTGGACGTGTTCTTGATTATTCAGAGTCATATATTCTGTATTTAATAGACGTTTTCTTTTTGACTTTTTATCAGTTTCTTCTCTTCTCCTTTCGTTATTTCTGTTTCCTTTTTTATCTTGATTGTTAACATAATATCATTAACATTCTTCTTATTTTTTTTCGATACATAAATTTCAATTTTTTTCATTCATATGATAATTACATTTAGTCGTTTTATATTAGTGACCGTTATTCCCATACATGGTGAGGAAATTGTAACTGAGAGAACTGAATTTTCTGGGTTGATCTTGAGTCCTCCACATTTTTATCATAGGTAATATGATTTACAGCAGCGGGAAACACGCCTAAGATCTTAACGATAAGATGCCATGTTCGATTGGATGCGCACCGATTGAACCGTACTAACAATTTTCTCAAAACTCATCGGACACCCCACTGCGCGTGTAATTAACTGATCTTCTATATACCCACTGGTACACGTAGATGGCGCTGGCGGTGGCGCTGGCAAAGCTGTTTGCAGAATCTCCCTTTGTCAGTTAGTTAAGTGGTGATTTGCGCAAATATGTAGCCAATTAAATCGCATGCCACTTACTGCAAAGTACTAAGGCCGGATGCTTGTTACCATTTTATCTGTTGGTTTAACTCTCAAGGTCAAAAAACTTTCGGAATGACGTCAATACAATAGATAGGCGATACAAAATAATGGAAGGAAAAATTGCATTACTAATAGCCATAGATTAGATACTAAACCAGCGGCAACTTTGTATTGGGTGTTTTGATCACGTCCCACATGTGCAATGTAGACAAGGCTTTCTATAGAGCACAATGTTACATTGTATGTGCTATTAAGGCCTGGTGGTATAGTGGAACAGGGGGCGAAGTTTGCGAATAGGAAAAGCCAGCTGGAGTCAACAGCGTAGCGACATGTTCATTCCTGAACATAGCATTAAATAATGAAAATGAACAGTTATGGGCTATAAATCTTGATGAACAAGTTCACAAATACCGCAACAACAGGCGTTTATTTTGATGGAAAACGTGCTTGTTGTAATAATCGCATAATATGAGTAAAGGTGCCAATATATTTTTTACAAAAGAAAAAAGTGACTAATAGCCGACAGCGCTTTGTATAGAAATGATCCGTCGAAGTCATCGAGGTGACGGGATAAGTAGAGTGTAATCACCCTCAAGCCGGCTTTTACCTATGCAGTGTTAAAGAAATGACAGTTGTCGAAACCATTTGTGATCTCCCAGCTACAAGACTGAGATAGTATTGAGGAAGGTATGTCAAATTTTAAGCGTTAACATTAAGTATAAGCTTGACGTTATATCATATATACTTCTTCAAACTTACTCATCATGGGGTTAAGGAAGACATTTCGAGTTGGCTGGGTTAAAATGAAAAGTAGGTGACAGCTGGCTCGCATGGCGTCAGTCTCGTTGAACAGATTAATAAACAGGATATCGGTGACATGAAGATTTCACTGAGCACTGCGAATGGGGTATGGAGAACGTTGGTATTTGCTGGAAAATATTATCCTTGTAGACAATGGGCACCTGGAAAGGTTTTCGATAGCAAACGTTTATTTGGTCGCACGATGACGTCACTTTGACCTATACCGGTTTAAGTTTGTAGTTTGGTCTGTTTTAATTGTAGGGGTAATGGGGACCGGGCATGTATTCTCTCTCTCTCTCTCTCTCTCTCTCTCTCTCTCTCTCTCTCTCTCTCTCTTAATTTTTATTTTTTTTGTTTGTTTTGTTTTGCTTTGATGAGAGCTCATTGGACCGAGATTAGGGTCAATCGCCCGCAGTTTTATGAGAGAGTTGCGTGTCCTATTGAAAAAAAAATATCCTCTCATATATCTGGGGTAACTTAGGGTTTTAGGATATATTTTCCTATTTTAACCTAGTATAAAAATTGCCACAGATCACCATATCTTAGCCAAGGGGCATGTATGTATGCATAGCAAAATACTGCCTTGTGATCATTGGTTTATTGTACACACAGAACTGTACATGGGGGACCGATGAAAATGATGGCAGGAATAGAAACAGCAGCATATCCTCGAGCTTGTGGGTCTAACAAGGCCAACGCAGCAAGCGAAGTTGTCCATTTATTTATGTGGGTGTACGTTTATTTCTTTATTCTCTCCTTTCCTCATTAATTCATCTACTCATTCTTCATTCACTCCTGTGTGGATATAAAGTGTTCAATATTAAGGATTTATTAGAATGAAAAATCCGCATTTTTTGCACTTTCGAACGTGTCAGTATAGCCTACACAATACGTTGATTTATTTAACCATTAAACGGTTTCAAATCCCTCTCGTTATACGACAGTTAACCTGAATTATAACTGAGATGTCACCCGCAGAAGTCTCAGCAGCCAGGATAAGACGCGGCGTTCGCGTGCGTATCTTACAGCAAGGCAGTTATTATTAAATTGTAATCACCCTCCATAGCAATGCGAGAGGTATTTATTGCCAGCTGCCCGTTAATGCCCCGGTGAGGGCAAGCCAGCCTTAATAGTCATAACATACCAGCGTGGCTCTCTCTCTTTCTCCCTCTGAATTTCAGCATATGACATATCGGCCTCTAAAATCGAACAAGCACACAAAGATGTATGTCCTAGAAATCTAATTTATATTCATTTAGATTTGCATTCATTCCAAATATCAGCCAAAATAACGTAGACATGCAGCTGAAGTATACAGAGTCGACTACTCCCGGCTCAACGGGAAGTATTGTTTATTAATATTCTGCCAGCAGAAACATTGTCAACGTGGGGGACATTTCTCATGTTTAAATCATGCTGTTTTATAACAGTACAGCTGAGTGAGGGAGTTCTGTTGTTGAAAACAGAAACGGTTTCTTGACTCCTTTCCAAATTCGCTCTCACCTGCCACAGAATTGTGTGCGTGCAACGCAAGATTATATAGAAAGCCGTTCGAACTACGCGGGGTCCTTTTTATCTTAAAGGTTTGTTTTTGTATACTTTCTGCATTTTCTTTATACACGTTATAATCACATTCATTTATTTGTCAGTTCCAAAAGTTGAAAGCATTGCGACAGAACTCTGTGTAAGTAAGTACCAAGGGTGTATAATGTCATTCAAGGAAGTGAAGAATGAAATACATCGGATTTTACTGAAATATTTAAACCTACAGTACCCAAACCACACTACAAATGAGCATTTCTGGATTGATATTTTTGCATATTTGCGAATGCTTAAAGACGTAAAGTTATTTTCATATGAATAACCTCCACCACACATTCATTGTTTATAGACATCTTATGACTTAGGAGTTTATGGACAGGTAATGTTTTTATAGATGTGTAAACGTGATGTCCAATATGTTAGCGGTAAGAGGTAACCTGTTTCTGTTGCTCATACATACAGTAGCTTATTATAAGGAAGGAGGGGGGTTCGAGAAGCACCCGGCTCAAATTAGAATAGTCCTAAACCCCGTGATACAGTGACAAATACTATTACGAAGATGAAAAAGCACAGTGCAGACAGGGTCACATAACTGATAAAACTATACCGATTATTCTAGGCCTACTCTACTGTACCCCCTATGTCAGGCGCTCATTTAACACTCCCGTGCAATGAAAATGTTATTTTAAGTCCTATTTCGTCATCTGTAAGGTGGTAAAGGTTTCTTAAAGATCAATTGTATTCGGTAATCAGGACACTTAATCGTAAAGTAGTGAAGAGGAAATCATTCCAGAGCTTCAATCTGATTAAGTTAAGTTAGCCAGCCTACGTTTCTGGCGCGGAACCTAACAGGCACGAAGGCAATGCGCCGTTAAAAGGCACTCAGGAATTTTTATAGTTAATAACTTATGCTTGATGAACGAGGGAGTAATGGGTATGAGGCAAATAGTGGCCAGCGGTGGTGATAACTTTTATGCTGGCCACTCAGCGGAGATGATGTACGCTGTATTGTTCGGAGAAATTCATTCATTGTCTAATTTGTCATCATGACATTGGCATCAAAGTGGGCGTAGCTAAGATGCTGCTTGATCAGTTTTATTGCATTATTCAAAGCCGTGGACTCTGTGCTTGTACATGTAGTTTTGATTCAAAGGCAAAGTTACCCTGCGACGCGAGTGAATAAGGATAACTTATATTGAAGGTGAGTGCAATGATATTTTTGCCCAGTGTATTGTTATGCATTTTGTTAACATGATGAGGAAGACTCCAACCGGTCAAATTATATTGTGCCTATGGCCAGAAGACGTAGAGCGTACTGAATTCTCGGCGATCTTTTCTTGAAAAAAATTATCGCTCGAAAATAAATTGAGGTACCCGTAGAATAAAACTGTACATGCAACAGGGCAATTCAAGATTGAAATACAGCCAAGCTAATGAATTTGAATTTCAGGTTAATTATAAGTCTTCGATTTATTCAATACCTTAATCTAAACTCACCCTGAAAAACATTGGCATATATTGCTCTGAAAAAATAAATAACTTTTAAATCCTTTTGTCTAGGTACTTTGTGTGTGTATCTGTGTTGGTGTACAAAGAATTAGTCTAAAAGTCACAGAAATCGTTTAAAAAATAGTGACTTGTGAACTGCACAGTAAGTTATAACTTAAGATAAAAACATTCAATCATAGAACCAGATCCTATCCGCATGTGTCATCAAACGTCAGATATGCATGGGTCTGTTTGACAGTAAAGGTATTATAATAATAATAAGGACAGCCTCGATCTTGACAATATGACAGAAAATGGCGTTTAAAGTTTTAAAAAATTATATCGGGTGGAAAAATATACTTCCCGAGCTTTTGACTTAAGATAATCCATCTATACTCTTTAAAGTTCTAAGGAATTTCTCTCAACACTAGTTTATTGCCTCTTTTACGACAAAAACGCGTTTTTTTTTCTATGAGGTGTAGTTTCTGTTACATTTCTGTGGAGATAAATTGAATATCACTGCCCAGCATCGCTTTGGAGCGCTCTTCCATTTATCTATGAGAAAAGTTGATTGATTGCTGACTTGGCCTTTTTCTACACACTTGTGGCATTACGTTTCATCTATCATGGATTCTGGTACACGTCTTAACCTCAGCTATGAGTTTAACTCCACAGACCTCTGAATTATAGCTATTTGTCACTCTTCAGTGATATTTTCAGCCACCCTACAGTTTTTCCATGCAGGGCAGAGCTATTTGTAATATGTTGTGGGTTCAAAAATATATCTTGTAAATACATGCTAGGTTCTTTACGGAATAGTTGACATATTCCTATACAACCATTATATGGTATAAGATACTGTCCCATCTTTGTTTTATATGTCATTATTTGAGGCCGCTACTTGATATTTAATAAGTGCAATATTTTCAGTGACATATAAACGCACCGAAGACTGTTATTTACAAAGGTCTTTTACCATGCAATCGCGGGATATACACACTACTACACAGCTAAACCACTGCTGGTCGCATCTAACACATTAGTTTTCACAGCTAACACACTGCTGGTCGTAACTAAAACATTCCTTTTCACAGCAAACACACTGCTGGTCGCAACTAACACATTCATTTTCACAGCTAACGCATTTCTGGTCACAACTGTAAGGCACAGTTACATGTACCACAGTGCACTAAATCAAAGCGTACAAAGAAGGGTTTTTAATTGCCTTTAAACTGCAAATAGCCACAATATAACATAACAGGCAGGTGCGGCTAGATCCCCCCCCCCCCCACGCCCCATACACACAAGCGCATTGTTTAAATAAAGTAAAAACATCAGTCAAAACTCGACAAAAGTTATAGACCATAAACCAACTGTACAGCTTTTTAAGCGGGTTTTACCGATTTTCGGGAAGAAAAAATTAGTAATGAAAAACCGTTTTTTTGTAGTATCTTTTTATCTCTGTTCCCCACAAAGATCAGTTCTGCTTTAGATCATGTTATCAATGCATTACAATACGTTTTTTGATGTTTTCTTGCCGCACATTTCGTAATACCCGTTTTAAGTTGCATTTACTGGATAAACAAAATTAACGTTACGGGACTACTTAAGCTATAGAGTTAATCGAAATACACTGAATACACTGTTTTTATCGTTCCTGTAATATACAAACAAATGAACAATGACATTTTAATTACAGACGTTATTATATAACATCGACCAATGTTGGTGTTACTGTATTAAGATAGCCGAGTCGTCTACCGGGAAGTACATATGGAAATTAAGTGCAAGACAGATGCATCATTATATCATGGCAGAGCAAGCTGAACTGAAAAAAGGAATAACAACTAAGGTGTCCTGAAGGAGACTATTTATCTCCCAGATGTGTTTTGCCAAGTGTTACGACCTTTTCGCTAAAGCTTGCCTTGGTAGGTGATTTGCATACCTCGTATATATCGTTACGTTGATAGCTGATGACTTAATGCTCGGTCGGGTATCATTTTGAAAACATTTTAGCCTCGGCCAAAGTTTGATTGAGATAAAACTTGGGAGATATACCAAGGAAGAGACCATTTCAGCAGTACAATCAGCCATAAAAACAAATTATGACTCCTTTCAGTATCATAGAACATCAAATATGTTGACTATTGAGCTTAATACTATTTCAATGTTTTTAGATACGAAATCCAGATGCGTTTACACTTGGGGAGTGGGCCAAACATAAAGATGCCTTCAGTAAAAAGATTAATGACACGCACCCTTAATATTCTAGAAAACAGATTTATCCTCATCATATTAGCCACATTTAAATATATTTGCCCATAGTGTTTGGTATAATTTGGGCTTCACTTTTGCACAGATTCGACTGTCGGGAAGTACCATCATGAAGAGGTGGTCTCCTTTAAATAATAGAATACTAAGGCTTATAGAATGTTTGGGAACACTCCTTTCCTCTTTGATGATAATAAATTATTTTCAGTGATGCCTACATATTGTGGATAAACCCACATGTGTTACATTGTACACACACTTTACCAAGGACACGTTGAATAGGACATGATGTGCCAACAGTAATAATGAAACCTGTATGAGGTAAAACTCAAGGTGAAAGGATCACATGTTCGGTACACAAAATAAGGGCAACACAAGCAGAGATTATGTTAGCTTGTACAACATTTATGCCGAAACACATGTTTTCCTAGACGCGTTAAACAAAACCAGGTGTATGGAAACGCCCAAACTCGTTTTTTTTCTACCTGTTTCTCTGTGTTATGCCTCCTATCCGCCGGAGAACATTCTAAGGATTTGTACACTAATGATGAAAATGATCTACGGGCGCGATAACAGGTGTAAACCAATCATTTTCTCAGTCTGTTTTCCCTCTGAAGATGTAATGATTTCCTTCATTGGGTTAATTGTAAGGTTAATGCAACATGCAGTTTCGTGTGAGAAACATTTTTAATGAAATGCTACGTGACAAACCGTTCACTTTTATTTGGTTCTGATAAATTTTAGATACATGTACGTTTCACAGATAAATCAATATGGAAAATGCAATACATTAAAAGATAATGATTGAGAGTTGAAAGATAAAAAACCATGAAATTTCTTTTAATGTTTGTTCGCTATGTATTGAAAATGCATTGAAAATATTATTACATATATGTATGGGTCCCACATGGTTTTGCAATTGAGCCGAACCGGTCTGGTTTTGCCAACAAGGCTGATGTGCCTACATTGCTTTGGAATGGCCCCTTGTGGTCCATGACATGGAGTAAACGATGGAATAACACCTGATCATTCAGCCATTGCCAGTAAGGATCCAGAATGTCAAAGGCCCCATTCAGAATAGGGGACTAACTAGTCCGAGGGTCAAATATGGCGACCTTCTACAAAGCTCACCGTCTCATCCTCTAATAGTTACTGAATAGATATTCCGTGGGGAAGTATTCAAGTGGGCCAGCCATATTTGACCCTCGGACTAGTTAGTCCCCCTTTTCTGAATGGCGCCAAAGACTGCTCGCTGCCTGCTATTTTTCGCTTCTCCCGTCTACAAATGTGAAATGTGAATCAAGGCTATAGATACATTAACTTCCCTGATTTCTACGAAAATGCCTCCCTCCAGGGAGCCTTATCTTACTACCAGCACGTGCATTCGGGACACCCGCCAGTCACCTAATTGAAGACGGGTTCGTGTAAATGGGCCGATTAACACCTAACCAAACAATTACTGCAGTGAGCGGCATTGACTGCGTTGCCATTAACAGCGATGCACTGGTTGGGGCAACACTATTTAAAGCATAGTTTCCATTTTGATTTAAAATTTAAAGATTTCCCAACTAAGAGGTCAATGTTTTTCATCGATTTTTCTGCATGGTGTTTTAGCAGTTGGTGTAATATATCTATTAACTGCTCCTTGTACACATCTCTAAGATTCGCAGCATATTATAATCTTTTGGGGTTTTTTTTTTATCTTGTTAGGGTCATTAGAAACTCTTTCTTTCTGAATGATCCCCAGCATAACATGAGGGCGAGGCTTTTAAGTGGATCAAATCCATCGGGAGGCAAACATCATATTAACCCAACGGAATCACACCATAAGCATGTCATTGTAGCTTAAGAAAACCAATGCGCGCGCGCGCGTGTGTGTGTGTGTGTGTGCGTGTGTGTGTGTGTGTGTGTGCATGTATGTAACCACCTACAAGGTATGTAGCATGGCCAAATTAGCAAAGCGTTAAAGCGTTTTGCTGATGGATATCTGTGATCTGGTCTCTGCACAAACTGCTCCTAATCCTTTACCTCATATTAACCGAACGGGAAGGTACATGTCAGTAGAGAATTTAAGACTTGACCTTCAGTTTGACATGGGGATTTCTTTTAGATACTGCATTGTGTGTAAATTCTGGAAATGTGCGGAATTATCAAGCTATCCCGACGTCATTCTGAGAGATCTGGTTCCTGGAAAGAGGGAAATAAAGATACGGGAATAAAGGTACCTATTTTTAAAAAATGAACAAGGTACCATGATTCCATATGTCAGTTGTAACCTTTGAACCCTATAGCTACCTGCAATTTCCAATCCAAGTTTAAACCATGGTGAGAAATTGACTTTAATGTTTTGACCAAACTAAGAAATTGCAAGCTTTGCCCTACAAGTCTGAAACACAAGAAGGGAGGTCAATTCACAGTTATATGCTAGCTGAAATCAAATGGCTGTTAACTAGCAGAGGATGCATGGTTGTCCCCAGCGAAATAATCAGCTAGAAGTGGGATGAACCGCACACCGAAAATGACTTTATCGCAAAACATAAAAACACAAGTATGGAGGATTGTTTTTGCCAAAATATGAACCATCAATGACTCACGTGCATTGTTGTTCGGGAGAAGATTAGAACTTGATGGCGTTGATGATCTGTTAATTATACACTTTTGCTCAACAATTGTGACTAACAAAACCACAATTAGCGTCAACAAGAAGCAAATCTCTGATTTCCTTGTAATATTATATTGACAGTTTAGTAACCGATATGACGTGAAACCATGATAGATTAGGTAAGACTTCTCTGCCGCGTGTCCTTTAGTATAGAATCATGATACCCATAAAATCAAAGAATCGCTCTTACAAGTAGGAGGGAAGATTCAATTCAATGATGTAGAGACAGCTACTGGCCTGTAATGCGTAGCATGAGAACTGACCCTTAAAAAAATCATTGGTTGCTTATGGTAAACTTGACTTAATCGGAGAGCGATCGTGTAGTGGAAAAGGTGGTCTCATCTTCAGTGTAACCGAGCCGGAACACCTGACCAGCGATGACCTTCATTTATCCGGTAGCGACTCATTAAAGAATTGCCTACGGATAGGTCCTTTTATGATTGCCTTGCATCTAGAACCTAATAAACGGGTCGTGGATATAACGAAGTGATGTATAGCGGGTCATTAACTTCCCTATCAACTAACGGAGATTTAACTACCAGAAGGTTACACCTTAACCGTCTGCCATAATGAAAAAAGTTGCACGTCGGTCGAGATTTTCATCAAAACCTACCAAAGGCAATAAATGTTCAAGTTAAAGAGATAATTACTCTTCATTTTGGCTGGAAAAATACCAAAAAGGGTTTTGTTTTAGCCCATGTCTCCGTTTCTTTCTTCCTTTCTTTTTTCTAATACATGTATCTCTTTACAAGGTTTCAGTTATCAATTTATTACAGGTGACGATGATGCATATTTGGATATAATAGATAATAATCATGATCTCTGGTCCATTTCAGCCATTATCTATTCACGTTTGAGACTGTGCAATAATCCATCATAATCAATATCATCAGCATCTATTTTTATGGTCCTCCGAGTTAAAATCGTGAAATGGGGTTATGAAAATTGATGAGCACAACACAAATTCCTTTTTTTTTTCTTCCGTCATTGCACCACAGTGCACCGGTCATTTAACTTACTTTTCTTACCACTGGGAAAGCACTGCTGAGATGTACAAGATTAAGTGTACATAAAGTGTACCATAACGAATTACTTAAATGATGATGTACATGTATTTGGAATGTGATAATGCTACCGAGACGAGGTATCCAAGATGGCGCCCTACAGGATGCCTTGAGCACTCCGCACTGGACCTTCAGCGGTATTACTCAGATTACAAAATCCCCGAAGAACGCCGAGGGGCCGAAAGCTTAGATTACTTATTATATCTTCATAGTGGATCTTCATTAATGCATCAGTATAATAACTTATTTGCTCAGATTACAACATACGGCCGTTTGAACGGAGGGCGTAACCTATTGAAATTTCGAGAATGGAGATAAAAAATTATTGTCTTTGTAACTTGATATTGTGTTGCATTTGAAATGCGGGATGCCTTTCAAATTGGTTAAAAGTCCTGTGTGTAATACAATGCCCAACAGACAGATATGAATAGATTTTAATTTACAAAAATATCTTTTAGAAAAGTGTGCTATTGGCCAAACAATTCCAGGAATAAATGAAAACGTTTGTCATTTTCGTCATTGTTTAGTAGACATTGATATAAGCAAAACAATATTCAATAAAAGCCTAAAGATGTCGCTTAAGAGTTTGAAATGTGCAATTTCAGTCGCAGACGACACCGATTCGCGCAGACGACATATATCAGCGTGAGGCGGCATTCAATGTCAGCAATAAAGTTATGGAAACAACGTACGAGGGAATCCTGTGTTATCGAAACTTCCAGGAAAGTCCATATCCACCAACAGGTAAGTCGACGTGATTCACCCATACACTTGTCTTTTTTCCTTACCTGTGGCACACCCAATTAGGTCTATAAGACTGGGTTTACATCTTTAGTATTTTTATATGTTAACAGTGGTTGCAACCACCACCTACCACAAGTGTAACTTGTTTTTTGTTATATGCCTATGTCAAGTTGATTCGGCAATAAAATTATTCTATTATTAATCCCTAGATCGATCTGACTGGATCGGTCCATCTCCACGGGGTCCCTCGCTAAATTGCTTTCAGCACAAGCGGCTTAGACGTCCGGGACGACCACTAAAGCTTCTAAACGACAGTTAATTACCCCCTATCAGCCTCAGCAGGCTAGGCAGACATCTAAGCCGCCCAAGTTAATTGCAATGAAGCGAGAATCCCTTCAAGATAGTTCGATCCAAAGTTAGTGCGATAGGGTCTGGGAATGGTCTCTAAGACAGTTTGCTTTGTAAAGGAGCCGTTTCTGTTTATTCAGCTTATTTGATAATTGTGTTGTCTGTCATTGAGAGATTCGGATAAAAACTGTGCGAATTGTGATCTGGCAAATTATATGCGATATGTTCTTTAAGGTTGTATTCAATTATGCAAGGGGCGTGTACAAGTTAGCAGACAATTAGATCAAGTAAATCTGTGTTCAAGTTGATACATGTATAGGTATCAAGAGCTCTTTTGTCACAAACAAGGCAAGAACTTATCACTGACGTGAAATATTTTGATTTCCCATTGGGCATCTTTATCAGTCTTGTATGTATATTTTTTGTAAAAACATTTGGACATAAGTCAATATAAATTTCGTTATAGCACCGTTATGAATTATTGCAGTATAATTAAAACTGGCATAAAAGTGTGAAATATGGAATGAATCTTCGTTTTTTACAAGTTGAGAATCAGTTAGAATATCAACTGCGTATTTCTCTGCTATGTAATCGACGCTATGATTAACAGTTTGCCGGAAAGGCCCTAACTTTTAGGAAATTTTTCAATTTCCCAGTAAATAGTAATTAGTTTGATATACATGTATCTGCAAGCGTACGTCTTGATTAATGTCCAATACATGAACATGTCCGGGGAGATATCAATTCGTGATCATCAAACTAAACCAATTTAACATGGTATAAGAAAAAAAACACGTGTCATATCTAGATTCTGTCTTCTTATTATTATTCATTTTTGATATACGCCATGATTTATTGTCATTTTGTCAGATTTGATAATATGGCCACTGTGCTTGAAAACTGTTTCTGATTTGCAATGGCTAATTCACTTTTAATCGCAGAGACGCTTTCTCTCGCCATGATGATACGATATGTATCGAACCATCTACACCTATTTGCCTCGGCCGCTTATCTACTTCTTATTAATAAGAGGGCAGTCACCGTGAAGCACTCTGCAATCGTGTGTCACTCATTTCATAGACGTCCTTGACCAGTTGACACACGACACTGTTTCAATTTGTCCCGGGGAAAACTCCACGCCCCATACACCTTGGATTCGCGTGCTAACACTTTGCCCTCGGCCCTTCCAGCAAAGAACTAGACCTCGTTAGAAGGATGTGTGGATGACATGAGTATTCAAACCTCGTCTTTGGGTAGAACAGAGAGGCGTTTTGGTGGACGTAAAGGAGGAATCAAAGTCATTTCCTGTTATGTTCCACTGATAATGCCGCGGGTTTAAGTATGGCCGCTGGATGAACACATTTATGCACTCATACCGTACTTTAGCAAGCTTAAGCCCATGTCACTGGACGGACGGTGTATGACACTCAATCAACGGCTGGATACCACAAGAATCACGTTTATTTTGTTGGTTAGGGGTCACTGTTTAGAATACCCTTGTCAAATACCCCCCCCCCCCCCACCCCCCACACACACACAAATCATCTAACGCATGATGTATCTCTTCAAATTATCTTTTTTACAATTTCCTCTTTCAGTATTCTATCTCGCGTTTTTTACAACTATCAGATATTTTCGTTATCACTTCAGTCGGTTCAAGGCGTTTTTCATTCATCAGAACTGTCGGCCAGGAATCAATGATGAATACACACATTAAGATAAACCTGTATCGTTTAACTTAGCTGACATTAGTGCGACACTAATGAAGGGGGTTCGAAACGTTGTTTATACCCGCACTGGGAAAATAGTTTTTCTTATTATTTATATGTGAATCCTTATCTTGGTATTAGTGTAATATAAATTAAAACCTTTATAGTAATGACTACTTAAAATTTTGCTCACCATTCCACACACATTGAAGCACAGGGTTGCCAAGTCTTTATTGTCAGTTTAGTTACATGTGCTTTATTTGTTAATGTGAGATTTTTTTTTGGTCGACGTAACTCTGTAATTAAGTAAGGTTTAATCAAGATTATGGACACGGTTGATGACTATTGTGAGCACTACAATCGTTTGATTTTACTTTTTTATTTGTTTGGTTGATTGAGGGATGAGCCCCTATTACGATGTTCCATTAACAAAGGCATTATTTTACCTCTATTCTGATAAAATCAGAAGTAGGGGTTTTACGAAAATTTTCATGCACCTACATGTAGTACATTTACTTATTGTTATGATTAAATAAACGTTCCCACAGCAGGCCCGTAGCCTGGGGGGTTCAGGAGGTTCGAAAGAACCCCCCCCCCCTTTTGCTGGGAAAAGGTCCCCTCTGGGTAAAAATTTATCAAGGCACGTGAAGGTTTCATGGTAAAAGGTCCACTTTTTCAGAAAAAGAACCCCCCCCCCCTTTTGAAATTGCTGGCTACGGGCCTGCACAGTGACGACAGCTGTTCAGGTGAGAGAGTATTGTTTGAAATCGATTTTACAGTTTTCACCCAGAAAACACCGCTGTTACGTATTAAGAGCCAATTTGGCAAATTCGCCCTGATGTATTTTTTATTAGACAGCATTATCTCATATCATGACAACGTTTATTTCCGCATTATCTAAGCAGAAAACCCTAACGTGTGAAAATTCCACAAGTCAGGCTTAAAACGATAAAGCAACAGACCGAAAGTCGGCTTTCAAAAGGTTCTTTCTCTGCTAGTTTTTTTTTTTTTTTTTTTTGAATTCCACTCTTCAGTTTCAAAAAAATACTAAGTTAGAATTGCCTACATGTACAAAGTGAGTTGACTTTGAAAAGTGTTATGTTGGTCAGGCTGTCAAAGCCAGGTTATCAAGCAAAGGTGGCGCAAGATTGCTTAGCCACATTTTTCCCACCCCACCTCTCCTTTCTATTCCTATAAAGTAGATCGCTCTCTGTTGTGTTTTTCATATCAGCATACATGTATATAACATCATACTGCGCACAGTAACATCATATGGTGCACAGTGTAGATCAGGGTTATTATTTACATACAGGAAGTTATTGACAAGCCTGACAAACATGTCCTTTAGTTGTGTAGCCTGGTAGCGTTACATGTACCACAGAATTGGACAGATGCCTAAAGACAAAGCTGAAGATTTTTTAATAGTCTTAGACCCCATTCCCACGCCTACACACATTGGACAATAGAAGTGTCACCCCTACTTGAACCAATACTTTGGGGGAGATAAATGACTGTGGAATGATATGCTACTGGTATCATTTTATTAACATCAAATTTCACAAAAAACACAAAATGAGAAAAAAATATACATTCTACCAAGATATGTAGTTTGAAGTTAACAATTTGTACTTAGTGGCATAGCCACGTGACATAATAATAGCAGCCAGTCTACGAGGCAAGGATTCATATAATTATCTGGTGCGTTCAGGGCTTATGGTGGCCCAAGCATGAAACACTGAATCTAACAGAGTTTGTCTGCTGGTTGGACGGGCATTTGTCAAAAGTTTTGACATACCATTCCACACATTTTCTATTATGTTTGCATCCGGACTCTGGGCAGGCCACATCACCCTGCGAATGTTCTGTTGGTCAAATCAATCATCAACTGTTCTGGGACTGTGACAAGGAGCATTGTCATCCTGGTGAACAAATGGATAATTCCTGTCACCAAACATGTTAGTAATAGATGGTAGCAAGCCTGACTCCAAAACATCGATATATTTCTCGTGATTCATGTTTCCATCAACCACTACCATTTCACCCACGCCATGGATGCTGATGCAGCCCCACACCATGATGAATATGCTGCTCCGGTGTACCATGGAAATCTGACTCCCCCAAAATGTGACTCCCCAGTCAGATTTTCATTATGAAAATGTGACTCCCCAGTCAAATTTTCATAATGAAAATGTGACTCCCCCCATGAAATTTTGACTTCCCCCACAAAACTTAATAAATCTTATTTTATTTGATTATATGACTTTTATATTGTAGTATGCATAATGGAGGATAGATTGACATTTTTTGCTAGTTTGCAGGTGAAAATTTAATGAGAAAATAATAAAATTAAATATGTTTATTTTACCATCCAATGACTCCCCTATAAAAAAGCTATTTATTTGATATTTGGTGATCATTTCAACATCTATCCCCTAAGGATACTTTATGAAAAATATATTGGAAATATTTGAAAGTCGGTGGTAAAATATTGGGTGCAAAAAATGAAAAAAAATCATGAAAAATCTTCATATATTTGGACTCCCATGAAGAAAGGCCCTATTTTATATTTAGTCACCATACCATTGTTTTCCAAATGTTTTGCATTGTGACGTTTATTTTGTTAGTATTTCAGTTTGGTGTTGAAAATTTTTTTGAAAATTAATAATTTTTGAAACAAGTATTCATCTTACTACCTGTAGGATTTGGACTCCCATATCCTTTCCATTAGAGTCATTGGGTGGAAAAATGCACATTTTTAATTTTCTTATTTTTTCATGAAAATTTTCAAAAAGTGCCGATGTATTCTCCATTATGCATACTAACAAGATAAAGGTTTTATACTCAAATAAAATAAGATTTATAAGGTTTTGTGAGGGGGAGTCAAATTTTCATGGGGGGAGTCAGATTTTCATTATTAAATTTTGACTTGGGGAGTCAGATTTTCATGTTACACCGGTTTCGAAAATTCAGTGCATGTGTTTCAAATGCTTTACCAGCAGTTCGCCAGCATCGTACCCGTCTGTCATCAGAGGTCAGACCAAAGCGACACTCATCAGAAAAAACTATATAGGACCAATTGTCATGGACTGTCCAGTTCCAGATCCTGTTGGCCCTAGTTCACTGTACGTTCCCTGTTTTGTAACGATATAAGAGGTTTCAGTCCTGCTACCCTGCTGTACACTCTCTGTGCATGTAACCGACGCCTACATGTAGCAGTTTTCACAGACACATTCTTATGTGTGAAATTGTTCCACTGTGTTGTCAACTGACAAGCAGTGTCGCACCTTGACAACCTGGACATCAAAATCAGTCGTCGGCCTTCAAGGTCAGTAGTTTTTCTTGGACGACCCGTCAGAGGCAATTTGTCTCTTAACTGTTTCTATACCGAGACCAGACCCTCTGCACGGTTCTGACTGAACAATTCAACGGTACCGATATTCTGACATTGCTTATATTTCGCCTCTTCAGGTTAATACCTTGACGTCTATAACCGTTAGATAATTGCCTGTATCTTGCCATATTGGAGGAAGACAGGAATAACATTTGCTGTACATGTACAAGACAACAATGCAATTCCATGGTATAGCGGTTTTATACTCATTAGTCACATTATAAGTAGACCAGGCATTATAACTACCCAAGATCTGCCTACTTTTATTACTCTGATTTAGGGGGTGACACTTCTATTGTCCAGTGTGTGTAGATCGATCTCACAGGATCGGTCCATTTCCGAGGGCTTCTCGCTAATTTACTTTCAGCTTAAGCGGCTTAAATGTCTGGCACGCCTACTGAAGCCGCTAAACGAGTTTTAATTAAAATTACTCCTTAACAGCTTCAGTAAGCGTGCCAAACATCAGAGCTGCTAAAGCTGAAAGCGATTTAGCGAGAAACCCCTCGAAGATGGACTGACCCTGTTAGATCGATCTAAGTGTGAGAATGGGGTCTTAAAGGTCAATGACCTGACTTGTAACACCGGTTTTATCCTACTTCTCTACATATAAAAAAGTTTTGATCTGTATAGAGATTTTGCTTTACGTCTGCTATCTTGGAAATCCTGCAAATACTTTGATATCCTTTGATAATTCTTCAAGCACGCGAAGAGGGATTATTGTGTTGAAATAAGACAAGATTTAAGGCACACCATTGCTAGCTTCCTCGACTTTCTGAAGTACCAAAAAGGTCACCTGCCAGTTACGCGTTTTAATGTATGATTTAAGAGAAAACTACGTGGTCATCTATATATCCAAGTTCTGTTGCCGCTTAAAAGCAAGAAAAAAACCCATTGGTATTCACATGTTTAAACCCACGTCCTGTTCATGTACATATGTCTTATAACATTTTTGAAATCAGCATGTATTGACAAAGGCGAACAGTTTGTCTGATTCCATAGAAAATCATGACACTAGACTACAATGACATTTTATAGAAATCAAACATTTAATCAAACATGGTTTCCAACCATCGAGTGTGTTAGGTGCGCTACGCCATTGCTGCCGCTTGCACCACAACTTCGTATAACACAATAGGGCGAGTAACATTATTTGCCGTCCGTTCTGCAGAACGCTTTATTATACTTGTATCAAGAGGGAGAGCATCGTTAAAGAAACATAAGGTGATGATAACCATCTAATTTCATGATTGACGAGGTTATTGTTGTCAAAATGCGTAGTTCAATTTCCACGGCTTTGTTTACAACTGGACATATGACAAACGAAAGCCAAGAGGATCGATACGAAACGCGTAGATACACGTCAGGCTTTCTGACCGTTTTCCATTTGTTTCTTCCTTAAATATTAGCCATCTTAAAAGAATGTTTTCCAAGTTACAACTATTCTGCCTTTGAATAAAACATAAAATAAGTAAACTTAGTCTAAACTCCCGTAGGTTGCGGAGGGGGGTGGGTGATTGAAAAAAAATGCCTTTCTTTTCTCCCAGTCCATCGGAAGCTTCATATTTTTTTCCTATTCAAGGTTTAGGTGTGTGCCTCATGCGCACAAACTACCTGCTTCCGTGTACTGTCTGCCTCCATGAACTGCACCCCTAATAGCATTATTCTCTGGTCTATACGCTGTGGTGGATAAAGTCAAGCGAAAAGGAAATGTTGTAATCTTAGGGCGCATTCCCAGAAATTTAGATCGATCCAGAGATTTAGATTTAGATCGACCTAACTCCCTGGGGGTTCACGCTAATTTGCAGTCAGACGAGCGCGCACCGTAGTTAATTACCCCCTTATGGCTATTAGTAGGCGGGACAGACGCTTATTATTATAAGCCGGCTAAGCTTACAGTAATCTAGTGAGACTCCCCACAGGGATAGATCGATCTAAAATCTATGGGAATGGGGTCTTAGTTATTTAAAACAAGCTTAGTAGACCTACGTTTCTTTAACGTCTTAGCAGTGCACAATCTTATGCCCCCCCCCCCCCTTTAAAACCTGAGCAGGAGCAGTCTGCATCGGAAAAGAAAAAATAAAAATAGACCCAAATAAGCTTTTGAAAATTCGTAAACAATTTATGCGGATGGTAAAATTTAAGTCAGGAATATGAAGTTTTCAAATAACGTTCCGGTCTCTCTCTCTCCATGTGGGTGTGTCTGTGTATGTGCTAGCCCGGTATGCAAGTAAAATCGACCTGAGTTTCTTTTGCAACGTTTCACACCACCAGATATCCTATTTGTAACCTTGCCGTCTTTTGGATTTCTTTGGAAATTGAGAAAATACTTTCGACGTTTCATTTCCTTATTATCCGACATTTATGGACAGCGCGTAAGCCATACTTGAAAATAATCATGAGGCCCGGTCTATTAGGGTCGCTCTGATGGAAAAGGAAATGAGGCACATTTCGGAGAAAGGGAATACTCGTAGTAACACGGTAATAAATTACGTGCTTCATTGCCCTCCTTTGACTTCTCGTTTTCGTTTCCATAGTAGAATGACAATTCCTTTTTCTTTAACGAAACGTCGAAACATCTATTGTATGTATGGTCTGATTTCCAGTCGATTTAGAGCGACGTAGGCTATCTCTGTGCTACGTGTATTATCTCTGTGCTACGTGTATTGACAATATAAGTGGGACCTAGCTCTGTACAATCCATAGCTTTGCGATTAGCTGAACAAAAACAAGAAAAACTGCATTTCTATTGCCACGCCCATTGTATGCAATGTACATGTACGTCGCCAGGATCTCGTGTCAGAAAATAAGTTTAGCCTGCTAATGGAACTCATACGAACTTCAAAAACGAGGCTGTCGCCTCGGCATGACATGTTAGAAGACTCGAGAACTTGCGAGAATCCGCGTGAAGCTGAGTTAGGTTTTCAGCGTTAAGGTAAATCTCTCTGCACCGGGAATGTCATCTTAAAAACCAATATACAGGCAATTCGACAAGACTTCCAAGTACGAGACAATAACCCGGATACCCGTTGATAAATTATGTTAATTAGCTTGAATTTGATTGCACACCACACTCACTAGTCTGCCATTATTTCTGACCCCACTCACCTACAATACCACTCTCTGTACGAATCCGAAATATCGCTCGAATCAACGGTAAGTCGCGAGACTTTGGGCTATTTTAGATGATTTTGATCTAAACCTTTAGCCCAGCTTCACGTATGCTTTGACCTAAACGAAAAATTGCACCTTGTGCAGTAATTCATCGTCTTTGAATCCCCTTCTAAGTAATTTCGTTCTTAATACTGCTAATTATTTAATGCAGTACATGCTGGTGAGCTAAACTGCCACATTTGCTACTCGTAAAAACGAATGTTCTCAAATCAATATTATTTCTAAAATGGCAGGTCAAAAAAGGTAAGCATCAGCAAACATTTGAACTCCTCAAGAAAATTAATAAAAAACTTGTTTTCCCGGCCATACCCCAATAAAACGGCAGTATAAAACGCAAGTATCATAAAAGCAGATAGAGTTCAGTGTTTGCCGTTGGAAAAGTTTGAGAAATAATCACGAAAATAATTAGTTTCTATGCACGTTTTAATGGCCAAAATTGTTGCGCTTGACTACCTTTTGTGTGATCCAATATGAATATCTCATCTTCAACGTTTCTACGTTTCTCAAGGAATAAAAACTCGTAAATCTTTCTGCTTGGTTGCCTATGGCCCTAACTGAACTTTCCCTGGAGCATGATTGCCTTACCGTGCTTGGCTTTAAATCGGCATATTTCTAGTTTCTTGGAGCGGAAATCAATGCGATGAGTCGGTTAAAAAGCTAGTATTTCCCACCTATCTTGCGAATTCTATGCCGCATTTGTCATAAGGGGAAAATCGATACATCTCATATGTGTGAACAAGATTCCCCTAGAACACGCACAGCCATTGTTAAGAATGTTCATGACATTTGCAAGATCTGTTAGTCTATTACATTATATAATTTTAATTGTGCCATTACCTTCGTCAAGGCGGTTATGTTTTTGCCTTCGTTGGTCTGTTAGTTAACATTTTAATTCAAAGAATTGTGGACGGATTTGAATAAAGTTTACAGGTTAGGTCAGAAACGTGCTGATTTAAAATCGTTAGGTTTTGGTGGTGATCACATTGATTAGTTTATTTATTTATCAATGACGAGAATTAAGCTGCCTTGGTGGAATCAGTTTTTTTTTTTTTTTTTTATTGAAAAGACCAGGAAATACAAGTTGAGAAACTGAGCGTTAGCCTAAGCTCCAGGACGATGGCTTACAGCGGGGAGAATTGTGTATTGAAACCCGTTTTTGTCCCGAGTCGCTATGGAAACGTTACCAACAGGGACATTTATAATACGTTTGGAATTTTGTCATTTATAAAATGCAATGTTTTTGCTCCGTTATTCCGGTAATAGTGTGATTTGTTTCAATTTCTAATGACTGAACTCTGTGCTTCTATTTAATTTAAAAGTGATAGAGAGCAACGATCTCTCTCTCTCTCTCTCTCTCTCTCTCTCTCTCTTTTTTTCTCTCTCTCTTTATCTCTGATATTGTTGCCATTAAACATGTACATTATAGGGAATCATCATTAACTCTTTCGAGGGTATCCCACTAAATACAGCTGTCTTGGAATAACTGAAGTTTTTATGAATGCCCATTCACGTGTAAAGAGCTTTCTACCAGGCGTGTCTGGCTTTAACCTCTGTACATTTCAGCCTCTTAATGTCCAGAAAAAGTCATTATTAAAGCAAACATTTCAGCCGCGGATGAAGTACGGCCAGTCTGCCGGCAGGTTTGACCGCTCCAATCTATCATTATCGGAAATAACGGCGAGGCAATTAAAGGTACTCAAATCGCAGCATTAGGGATCGAAAAAGTCATTGTCGGACATTATCGTAATTTGCCTGTAATCTCGAACAAGGTCCAGATTTATGGAGTAACTCGGAGGGCAAGTTAATTGCGTTGGATGCAGGGTAGCGTGGCTTCAGGGGGGGGGCGGTTAACATCGATTACAGTCCTCGAATGGCATTGACGTCACAACAACGTAGAATTCGGCGCTGTTACATAACTAGATTGTAGTTTCTTTGCTTTTACACAATTCGAGTTTTGAAATGGTTAAATAGACATCGAATGGTAGTTATAGACGGAAACAACCCCCAAAATAATGCAGCAACAGGACTGCAAATTTTATGTAAATAAACTAACTGATGCGTTATCATACGGAAAATCCTTTATTTTTGGAACTTTTTGGTTATGATAACATGGGCACAAGAGTCGTTTCTTTTTTCAAGTCACAGTTTTATTCTCTCTCCACGCTCTTCTGGCAGTGCAAAAGGAGAGTCAGGCTATACGCACATCATTGGTTTTCAGCATCACCGTTAGCTCATAGACGGCTGTCAATCATTTCCGTGATCATCAGTACGGAGAGTAAAACCTGTATTAGAGGCATCCTCCCTGCCATTAAGGCAATGATTAGAAGACAACGTTGGTGCTTCTGGCGTTACTTTAGTTAGTCTCCAGCAGTAATGGATGTGATTTTTCTTTTCTTGCCTGCTAAAAGATAAAGAGGGATATATTTTCTGTCAGCATGCACAGCAGCCTGGGCTTTGATTTGAGTATCGATTTGAGGAGTATGAGCATTCTCTCTCTCTCTCTCTCTCTCTCTCTCTCATTCTGTCTCTCTCTCTCTCTCTCTCTCTCATTCTCTATCACACACGAACAGTGAGAGGTAAAAGAAAAAGAGAGAGAGTGTGTGAGAGAGAGTGAGAGAGAGTGAGAGAAGGAAATATTTTGTAAGTATTTGCCTGTGTGTGTGATTACGTGTGCTTGTGCGTGTGCACGTGTGTGTTTGTGCGTGCGTGTGTGTGTGTGTGTGTGGTTGTCAGGACAGGTATGACTTTAAGTGCTCTTATTTGCTCTTCACTGTCCAGGGTAGTAATACCCCTGGCAGCCCCTCAAGCGGTCCGCGCCCGGAATTTATTGACTACTTACATAGGACATCCTTTATGTAATGACAAGGGCGTTCATTGTTTTTTCCCCGTTTCCCTGAAATATTCATGAATTGTCTAACAATGCAGCCACACTCGGTGCGTTAAACTACCCTGCACTGACGTTCTTTGGTCCTCAACTGCGTAAATCGGTATTGGTTAGGACTGGTGCGCCCGCGCGTAACTGATCGCAATACGTTCACTGCATTACGTGAACTCCTTCGGCCTATTTGTTAGTGATTTAATTAATGTTACGCACGTAAGTAGATTGTGGTTATGTCAGGTTCTTACGGAGTAAGAGGATTACTACCTGCTTTAAGTGGATAACTAAGAAGAGACGTGTTCGCCTACCTGTTTCTATGTATACGCGACAGTCAGTGCAGCCTGCCAAACATGGATGTGTAGTTATTCAATTATTCATTGGGACGTTTATTTTTCCTAATCGTTCTGCGCATTTGTAATCTATTAGACAAACAGTCACTACATTATCATGCGTATGATCACATATTTCGATATCTTTCCAACTCTCTTTTGCCCCACGTAACTATTTATAAAAAAACAGAGTCGAGTTTTTTTTTATTGAAAACCGACTGTCACCAATTTTAACGAAGGTTTCACATCACTGTTATATCGAAAAAAAATAAAATAAAATAAAGCCGTCAGTGTCCAGTCTAGAGTAAATCACTTGTCCAAACGTGAACACTTAACCACAGGTGAACGAACTCTCTTCACGAGGTCGTGATCACGAATGCCTGTTAACCGACCAAGCGCACGTATAATATATGTTGTTCTGCCTAAACAAGTATTATCTTACACGCAGAATACGACTTGTTCACGTTTATAGACCTGGGTAAATAGATACTCTCTGACCACAGGGTGCGCTTGTAGTCTGTTGCAAAAATGTTGAAAATCAGTGTGATTTTGTGTGGTATTTTAGGGACACCTAATATCAGAGGGTAATAGAAGCGCACGATCGAGATATCAACATTTGTTTACGTTGAATGTATTTAAACCGTACACGGACAAAGGGGTGAGGGGGTAACTTTTCCCCTCTATAACACCATCTTGTAGCTATGACACGCCTATAGGCATTTTCTACTGCACCTTTACCTTTTGTATGGTTAAGTGCAATGATATGATGTTGTCAGATCTGACGTTTCGACTGAATCCAATACATTCAAAGATATCTTAAAAGCAGTTTTCTGCGCAACCAAAACTGACTGATGCTGAATGATGTCAGTCAACAGCTAATATTGAGATAGGTTTTACCTCCAATATTTCCCTCATTCCCCGAAGAAGTCCTGATAGACATCGAAATATTGGAGGTAAATCTCAATATTAGCTGTTGCCTGAAGAAAAAATCACATCATTCTTATAACTTAACACAGCTGATGAAATTCTTCTCTGACTGATGTTAAGGCTTGTCAAAAAAAAAATCAAGCAATTCTTTTCATTGTGTGTAATCTTAAAAGGTAAAGGTGGTTATAAAAAAGCCGAGGTAATAAGAAAAAAACTGTTGTCAAGTGCAGTAAAGGTATATGTCTACAGGTAAAACCACGAGCTTTTAACAAAAAGAAACTTTTTTTATAGAACGACATATTCCCACCCATATAGTCTAACGTAAGAAAATCGACCTAACACAATCACGGCTTTAATTCTAATCCTCTCCCCGAAGGACGCAGGGATTGACTCGACATATCACGAACGTATTATCAAATTAAATGTCTATTTGTTATTGTCGTAGTCAATATCGAGAATCTACACCACGCATATATATTCCGTAAGCTCTTCCTAGGCCTTTCTGGTAGTCGCGCTCTGGCCCTATACATCATTTCATGGTTCGACGAACCCGTTATACGTTACGTAACGCCATTGTGCACGTCGAGCGTCAATAATTACCGCCGCGGCTCGGTGCACGCTGAGGCATAAACGTCCAATGCTGAGGGCATACGGGAGCGCGTTTCGCATAACGCGACAGGTAACTGGCGTGTTCGCCAGGTAAGCTGGACGCATTTAGACCAGATAATCGACAGGACAAAGAGAGAGCATAATATACCAGCATTCCCGAGAGTTCATGACTTCTGCACACTAGCAAACAGCACATCAAGATTCTCTTGGAAACAAACGCACTTGACATTGACTGAGACATTGGACATCGACCAGGTTTAGTGACCGGCTGCACATATAAACATCGCTGTGCCTCCTTCAACGAGGGATTTCCTATTTAGTGGCTCGTTTGTTGATTTCTGGATCTGGTGTTTCCTACGATAAACGCTGATTACTCCAAGTTGCCTGGCCATGCTATGGGCTATTTAAAGCTCGACAGCGCTGTCAGTCTTGTATTTTTAATGAACTGTTGCAGAGACGGTGATCATGCGATCTTCAAGCAGCAAGTTGTTTCGCCGCAAAACTGATGGTTAATCGTTGAAGGCTTAAATGTGCTTAAGAGCCACCAGGTCGGCGTCTGAAGTACTTTGCTTCTATAAGACGCTAGCTTCCCTCTGATTAATTCTGAAGAGAGCAAGACGAGAAAACGCGCCGGAGGAACGATTTTTCTGACATCGAAATTGACTTTGAAGTGGATGGGATAACCTGCTGTATGCTACTTTCTTTTCAATTAGTTATAGGTTATCATTTCCCTGTATGATAACGGTGTGAGGAGGACTCTCTTGGCTCAGTTTGACACCAAATACTGCTCAAGAAAACTCCCCGTTTATATAACAAAATCTGGTACCGTCGGGAAAAAAACGTGGCACGTAACAATTCTACTTGCCCAAGTGGTCAAGCTGGTAAACGCTTACAACTGAATGAGACAAGATTGGACACGCTGACTTATAGTGACCATTGTGGACAAAAACGAGAGAGACAAATAATAGAAGGAAAAAAAAACTGATCGAAGTGCATCGTTATCTCAGCGTGATCCAGGTTACACGCTAGACTTCAGAACAATGAGAGTGGCATTTGTCACCGTGATCTATAGACGGTAGATACTCAAGGCGTTGGGGAGTTTTAAGAATATGTAGACAGCACAATAGTAGAAAAGACTGTTAGTTTATATATACATATAAAAAAGAAAATAACGAGCAAACAGCAACGGTTGCTTCATCTGGGAACTTTTCTTTGACTACTGGTGGTATGTTTGGAGGCATGGATCTTCTCGGCCATTTTTGCCTTGTGCTTGTATTTATTTCATCGGAAGCCAGCGCCAGATTCCAAACAGTGCGCCGACATCGGTCGCTGTCAGTGGCTGAGGAGAGTGGCGGGAATTCGTCCATAAGTCAAGATTCAGCTTTCCTTCCTTCCAATGTGACATTCTCTGAGCTCTGCCAATTACATTTCCGACTTCAAGGGACATTACCTGAATACGGTAATATTGTTTTTTATGTATCATAAGTTTGATTTCAAATCTTAATTTTTTTTTTGTGTTTTCTCTTTTACTATTAAGCAGTTATTGAGATCCATTCGTTTAATGTCAAAACAATAATAACAAAACCAAACGCGATACTTAAAACGGAATAGCGTGAAACAAACGTAAAAAAAAACTTTTCTTATGAACAGAATAATGATTTTAGTGTTCCTCAGAAAAATGTGAGCAAAGGTGTCAGAATTCATCAGCGATTTTTGTTAAAAATCATTCTGTGTGCAAACACGCCTCCCCAGGCATTGCCGTAATGCAGCATGTATTAGCAAAAAACACCGTTGGATACAGCTTAATTGACTTTTTCACGCGGCGGCTCGTAAACGACAGCAAAACTGTGTTATCATCAGTTTGACAGCGGTGGTCCACGCAGTAGCCAAAACATCGTAACCCCACAACAGTTTCACTAGTATTAATTTCTTTTCCAATTTGAAACTGTTGTCGTAGCTATTATGTGCACTAACACATACCCACCGTAGTCAGGAAATGCCAGTACAATGCTTTTGTTAACCAGCAATGTACTGGTTCTAAATGTATCATTCTACGAACAAAGGACACCTGTGTTATCATACCGTAGATCTGGTCTATTTTAGTGTTATGTGCGTTTATTTTTGTGGTTTACAACCATAAATATATTACAATGCTAGAGTACCTCCTGCAGGTTTGGAGGGGGTAAAAGGAAGGAGTTATAAAAGTTATAACTCCTTGGTAAAAGGAACCGCCTTTTGGGTGGTAGAGGCCTGCGCTGAATCAAAATTTGATCTAGATTTTTATGTCAATTCTCAAGGGTAAAAATATCCACATAGGTAGTTCAATTGGAAATCATTTCAGAGAGAGAGAGAGAGAGAGAGAGAGAGAGAGAGAGAGAGAGACCTTTCATAAGCGTGGTTCAAGTGTCAAATTCAAATCTAATTTAGCGGACTGCACTGGCCATGGTGCCTTATTACAAATACTGGACACATCCAACATATTACCTGGGCTCTCCGAGTGTGGACAGATATCACTATTGAATGAAAAAAAA
>NW_019775815.1:161234-203003 GCF_001039355.2 Lingula anatina
GGGGTTTCCAAGAACTCCTTTTTGCCGGGAAAAGGTCCACTCTGAGTTAAATTTTATTTAGGTACATGAAGGTTTCATGGTAAAAGGTCCACTTTTTTAGAAAAAGACCCCCCATTTGAAACTGCTGGCTACGGGCCTGATCAATCTGCCTTTATCTTGCGAGTCTGACTTCCATCTACTTCTAGGGGATTTCTGGTATGAATTATATCTATTTCAATATGTACACGTTTATTGTTCTAATGTATACTTAAAGTCTGACGATATACACTGTAGATTATATTTTGCCTTGGATTTAAGCCCTTGGCTTGCGAAGACAGAAACTTGCGCTTGCTCTACTGTATGCGATGTGCATTTTCAGCTTAATTGGTCTTGCGGGCCGATGATCGCACCTAAATGCATGTTCTCTGACGCAAAATATGGAATTATGCAATGTAATATCTCGTATCATCAGTCTATAAGTCCGTTCACCTCTCTGTCTTCGACGTTTGGAAATCAGGCAAGAATTACGCAACAATTTTGATAGGAATAGTATCCGTCGCAATCCGCAAATCACTGCTATTAGTAAGGTTATCAGTCTACAAAAGATTGCATTTCTTACCGCTCGCACCACTTAAACGTTTAAATCCATTCGCAAACGAGCTGAGTTTTAAATGACGTAACTAAAATAAGTCCGTTTAATTAAGTATCACTCTGATACTACCCTGGATATTAAAATTCTAAGTCTGAATTTAACCCATAAGAAATGGCAAGGAACTCTTAAGGGCGTTCATTGAATATTCTTTAGTGAATAAGGCAGAGTACGGGTGGGCAGCACGTGTATTGATGTTTTGATCGCACTGCGTACACCCATTACTTTTCAGGGAGTCGAACGAAGAATTCCATCGGCTATGTTATGCATTGGAAATTTTGATAACCGATTCTTCAACAACGACCAAAAAAATTATGATTATTAACGCCGGTAGTGCACGTAGCTCTGATTTTAGCTGTCGTTTGAAAAAATCTATGGTAAGGTAGTTCGGTTTTCGCTGTTTTTATAACTCTATATAAAATGTATTAAATGTATAAATAAATGTCGAAAAATTGCGTCTACGCTTTATAAGAAACACGGTACGAAGTAAAAACGATGGCAGCCCGGTAAATCAAAAGATACTCTTTTGCCAAGTTCTGGGTGGTAACCTCTCAACCCATGATGTTATTATTAGGCAAGAATCCGGTCAACCTGTACATTTTTCCTTTGAGCGTGAATTTCCTTTGTGTCACTTTACATTAACAATACGTAACCAGCTGCGCCTAGCACGTAACGAAATCTATAAACAGGTGCTTGCATGGTCTGAGACAATGCATTGTACCTCTTGTCGAATTTCCTTTTACTACATGTTGGAACTCAAGGATGAAAGAATTCACCGACAAGGAACATGTACCTCAGTATCCGTGTCCTTTGATGTTTTACACCCCTTGTTTTTCAGAGCTATAAACAATGCGTGGCTGAAACGCTGTGACAAACTGTGATTGTTACTTCAAAGTATTATGTAATATAAAAAGAAATGTTGCATTGCACTATGAAATAATGCTTGGAGGGACCTTGAAGCATTAGAGCACATAACTTGCCCCAAAATCAACTTTTTTACCAGAAAAGACTAAGGCAGTAATGTGATGAAAAAATGCTCTACATTTTCTAAAAGCATGTGTACAAAACACGCGTCTGCTCAGTAACTTAATATAATTCAGCACCACGGTGACGCTGGCTACTAAATTAGATAAACTATGCCGTAAACTACGATACACGTGGCCTTCCCAGGTGTAGTCGGGTTGTTATTATTACCATTTTATTTATTTATTTATTTATTTATTATGATGAAGACGGTGTTGTTGTCTCCTTGAATGTCATTTATTATTTATATGTTAATCATTTCGATTGACTTAGTAAGTGCTTCTGAAGAAGAAATCAATGTCTTACCGTGGCACGAAGATACGTAACTATACTGCACATTGTATATGTTAGCGGCATATACATGAATGAGCATTAAGCGTCTTTAAAATTATGTGCATCACTACCGAACTCGCACCACGGGTGGCAGGGTAGAATGCTACTGTATCATCGGACCAGGTAAAATCCGCAAAAGCGATCTGGCCTTCGAAAGCGATTTAATGGACGAACACTTTAAAGGTCGCCCAATTATCCAATCAAAGAACGGTATACTTAGTCTCGTTACTGACGGCTGTTGTATTGTGGGGCATTAATAGAGGCTTACTCTCCTACGGTCGCACATAGTCTCCCACTGAAGGCTTTTTGGAAGAGTTAATATGTGATACATAATGTATCTCTATTTTTAGAAGTGCCAATGTAGAGTAATCCGTCTTACAGACTAAAAAGAATGCCACTCCCGCAACGACAGTTAATTAGCCAGTGCCGTAGCTTGGATGATAGTTATATATCTCTAAGATGGCGCTAGAATCCAAGGAGTAGAGTGCTAGAGAATAAATAGGTCTGGAGTCCCTTTCACAAGAAAACGTAAAATTTAGACCAAGCACTTTACGTTTTCCCAAGATTGTGCATTAGTTGGCAGCTTTGAAGAGAGTCCTAATTGTTTAAACCGGGATTTAGTCCAAGTTTTATGTCCAACTGATTATTTATATATATTTATATATATTTATATATATTACAGGCCGTAATTGACTCACCTTGATCTACTGTGTGACTAACAACTCTCATGTTTTATCCAATTATTATCATTATTTTTCTTTTCATTTTTAAAACTGGACTTCATGATAAAAGTGGCGAAAGGTGTGTTGAACGTTCGTGCAAATGAACTTGTAGACGAATTCTGGAATTACACACGTTACACCTACAACAGGATTTATTCTCTAGCAACTTGCAAGTCACAAAAGGGTAACACAAGAGAGAGAGAGAGAGAGAGAGAGAGAGAGAGAGAGAGAGAGAGAGAGAGAGAGATAGAGAGAGAGAGAGAGAGAGGTACAATAAAGAGCTGAAGTAACGTATAGTGATTACCGCACATGAGCAATTTGGTACTTCATTCACTTAACTTCCAGCTCTATCGACCAGGTGGTAACGAGCAAGATTTGCGTTCAATCCATAATTGGATATTTGGCTTTACGTGTTGTTACACAATCCGATGTAAAGACAGCATTGAGTTAACTGCAGAGTGTGCTTTCTGTGGGCATAACGATTGACATAGGTAACGATCGGTGGTTAAGTTGATAGAGAGAATCCTGTATAACAGATTTTACTGGGACAGCACTGCTACATGTACGTGTTCCTATGTACAAGTGCTCCCACCCTTTACAAGGATCAAAGGTATTTTTCACACTATAACTCAAAGAAATTTCCCTGACTGTTCTCTGCACATTTCTTTCCGGCGTGAATTTATTTGCAAAAAAAAAAAAAAAAACGTCACCACCCTGCTGGGCTCTGCTGAATACTACCTTGCTCCCACTAATATTTGGCAGTGCTGAGGAACGACTCATTGTCTGAACACCTCGAAGCTCAGGTGATAACAAATATTAAGACAACAGTGCACACCATGGAATTTAGAATGACTTCACATGAACCTCTCTTCTTTTCCTATGTAGTACCAGGTCCGTAGGCGCGCGGGGAGGGAGATAGAATCAGGGTGTTTGAAAATTTTTGACCGGAAAGATCCGCTTAGAATCAAATTCGGAACCAGATGTATGGCATTTCTTAAGTTGGGCCAACTAAGAGGGTAAAATGGTCCATTTTACCAGAGACTGTGATATTGCTGACTATACCGGTACAAGGATGAGTATCCTCCGAAGAATGAACAAAAAAGAAAAAAATGAATGAAGGATTGTGTGAGTGAAGGAATGACTGACATTCGCAATGAAGAATTGAATGCATGTATGCATAGGTGGATGAGTATGAATTGAAGGATCGATGAACGATAAATAAGAGAAAGAACCAAAACTGAAATCAACTAAGGAAAGGGGAAATAAAGTAAAAGGCAACTTGTGTTTTTGAACAGAAAGCTTGGATAATATTTATTTCAATTTCATCTAATCTGAGACAAGTCGATGCGTTTAACCAAAGGTTAGTAAATTTAAGTGTTGCGTTTATGAGCCGTTGCCCATCATCTGGAGACTAATTCTCAAAGTAATGTGCGTATAATATAAAGAGTCCAATTAAGACGGTACATTAACGTCAACGGTAACGGTAATATGTTTGCAATGCACAGAACTCTATTTATCTGTGTAATGACGTCATCCAAGTAGTTTCATCCAAGCCGTATTGTAGCATGCAGGGTAAGACCGACTTCCAATTCCCAAATTATATAACGAGTAATCCATCCGTTTTAGCGTCAGTATTAGATCAATCTAGCATCTAACAACTAATGTAACAAAATAAATTCGAACAGAAAACAACTTGGCTTGATGAAAGGTACGTCAATATGCGTCTCAGACAGCTAAAACAGTGCTGACGTTAGTTGGTCCTTTGGTCGTACCATTAATACCTTGTCTGAATGCACCTCATGTTTTGATCCAAATAGCGGCTACTTTATCTCCGCGTTGGGAATTCCAATCATGGACTTAAGGAGCTGTAGTCGTTTCATAGGATGTTTGTCGCAGAGCCGGATAATGGAGTTTACATTGCTTTTGGTAGATGTTCATTATGGCGATATTTTCATTTCCGGCACAACTGATAAGCTTCTATTTCCAAATATAAACTTTTTTCAATTAGCGTCAAAGATCGAATCCAAATTGACACAGGAGGCTGGTAGTTGTTTTAATTGCCGGCCTAGTGATATTTTCTTCTTCAAAAACTGGAAATGGAATCCGTCATAGAAATGTCTATTTATGAAAATAAGCGAGGTGACTTTGACTTGAGCTTAAAATTTGTGTTAAAAAAGTGAGCAAAACTGCCATTCAAATTGACAAAAATGTTGTTTATTTTGAAAAACATTGACATGACCGGAGGCAAGTTTTCTAAGAAATACGAATACCACATTAAAAGGTTTCTTCAGTTGTTTTGAATGGAAACCTTGACTTTTTACAATTAAGCAAACCAGGGACTTTGTGAGACAAGAAACCTAAGGAATCACTTCGACGTTAACCATAATTTTTGTGTGATCGGACATAAAGTGAGTCTGACATTTGAGTTACTGATGCTCTTTTACGATGTATTTATTTATTTATTTGTAAATGTTCTATTTAAATAATTTCTCCGAAGACTAGTAAAGACAATTTTCTATCTATTTTATTCAATCATGTATTTATTTTTATACAGACTTGACATTTAATATGGAATATTTTTTCCAAATTATTTTTCATCGTTTTTTTTTCATATTTTCATGACTGATAAATGAAAATAAGGATTAAAATCGTGTTTTTATAACTTTTATCTATCTCTTTGATGTCATTGTGACATCAGTTCATTAATTGAATTCGCCAGTAAAGCAAACAAAAATGCATTGCCTATTTTAAGTCGTACGACAACCATTGAAAGCGATATTTTGGATCTCCATATTTTCGAAATTATCGTCTTTAAAAGAGTTTTGCGCCCCCCAAAGGACCCTCATGTCAGTGTCTTGTCACAGCAACGGTTACTGTTACACCTGACCTCATCTGGCTGCTACCAGAGCTTTCAAGTGGCAAGGCATTCCTTAGGGTAGGTTTTTAGAGTTTAATATGGAAAAAAATTCCAGGCAACGGTCAAAACCTGTCCAATTTGGTTCAGTTTTGTTGTAGGACATGTAGGCCGTTAATTCGGAGAGTAATAACCTACCCATGTATTGTCTATGTGGTTCAAATATGGCGATTTTGATGACCAATGTATCTGCTCATTCCCTTGGTTCTGTAAGAAATCTGCCATTAAAAGTGCGCTGTGTGAACCGGCACTCTCATCGTGCAACCTAAAATTGTTCCTAAGTTCCCCCCTATCAAATGATAGTCAAGTGGTTCCCAGATTATCCCTTTATTTGATCTGGTTCAGGTTTTCGTCGATGACTATCATTGGTGTTTTGGCACCAATGTGGTATTCACCCCAAATACTGACGCTGCCAATGACCCTAGTCACTTTAGAAGCGGCACACGCCTTGTCGTAGGCCTCTGCAGGATGTCTGTAAACTCTGTTTTAACCACTTAAGCGGTACAAGTGAAATCTGACCTCAATAAAGAAAGCCACGCGGTTTCAGTGTTCTACCCAGAAACGGTCATGGTCCTCAATTCATTAGAGAAACAGACGACGCTGTTCTGCTGTTTACAGTGGCTTCCTCAGAGGTCGTTTGGTTTTCTAACCTGCTAAAACCAGTTTGACATTCGCTAAGAGCCTTGAAAACGCGTTTTGGTCACAATTTGCCCCTCATTCTGAACGGACTGGGTGGGTTTTGTTTAGTTGCAGCAGCATATCCTGAAGGACAGTGAGTCCTGTGCCCTGGTGGTAAGATGTCGATACATTGGGCGTGGTCTCTGTGTAGGTACATCAGTCTGGGCATAACTTCATAAAACTGTGCAGACTATTCCGTTTGACACAATAATCTGTCTGGCAATGTCTGTTTTTTTCGCGCCATTCTGGCACAGATTAACATTTCTGTAAAACATTGTTGACTCATTTTACGCACTGCAAAACTGACCGCTTACATGCAAAATTTCAAATTCTTCTATGCAGTAGTTGCAGACGTATGGATACTTTTTTGACAGAACCATGCTTTGCCAAAGCCAAGCTTTGACCAGCCTAAAGGAGCACTACCCAATTAAATCACCGCATATTACACAATGCAGCAGTGCAGCAGACTTGGTAGTCAGTTAATTGGTAGCGACACACCTGACTTCACACTTCTCCAGTCAGATATCTTATATGAGATCTGAGTTTTATGAAAAAAGAATGCATTTTTACCTAGGCATACCTTTCAAACTGAAATATTCCATATTAAATGTCAAGTCTGTATATTCATATGTATATTCACGTAAATATTATTTTATATTTTCATTTATGAACCTAAAAATAAACATAGGATTTAAAAAGTATTTGTGCAACCAGTGTAAATAACAATGATGAAGTCCGGGTGGAATTGAGAACCCCTATTAAAGCTCTTCTGTTTGTTGCCAGAAAAGCCATAATTGCTTGTTTACGATTTAATCGAAATTCCGGACAGATTCTTCTTGCTTGCTGCTACATTACGTATGTCATCTTCGCAGAAAGCACATAAGCGTACAGTAAGAAACTATATGCTTGGTACAGAAATTGCCGTATGTCTTCTCCGATGTTTTTCAAATCAGCACAAGGAAGCACACTTCTACGTGCAAACGAACAGCATGCGCACACATGTACGCAAACGCGAACAGAGGCGCGTAAGTGCTTCGGCATTTGTTATTCACAATGACATGTGCACACATGCACATATGGCAATTCTCTAATCAGGCATGAAAACAGAGCTATACTAAATACGTTTACAAGCACACATTCGTATATGAAATTTGCACTTAATAATGTATTCTTAAAAGCAATTTTTGGGGGGAGGGAGGCTATAAAAATAACACCAACAGAGGAGAATAATAAATGAAATGGTGATAGCTTATTTGTAAAACTGTCAGTTGCTACGCCTCGGTTCAACGTTATCAGTGGTGCGATATCTTACTTTACTTTTACATAGACAACGTTCAATTTTGTGTGAGATGTAAGGAGTATCGACACAGCAGCGGTGTGCGTGTGCGTATTGTTAGATATCAGGTGTGTTTTTGCCTGTGAATTTTCAACTTAATTTACACCTACATGTAAACAGAAATACTAATATTACAGTGAAGCAGAAGTGGTTTACGATGAGCAGGTTGTTCGTATAGATGATTAAATAGAACACGCATGCATTATTGAATTCACATAGTACTTAGCATTCATGTTTTATGTGTGCAGTTAAATATGTATAAATGCCTGAGTGTTAAGACATCTTGTTAACATGGCTTCCAATTGAAAAAGACTTGCGCTTTGGGACTTGCATTCCAACCAACGCAAAGGGCATTACAGAGCACACACTGATTGTATTGGCTTTTCATCAAGATGTTCTCCCGTTGGTAATGGCAAATCACTATGACATATTGACTGACCGAATGTTTTGATAGGTTTGCCGTTTATGTGGCTGCCAATAGTTCAGGCCACAGTTCCAATAATAGATGTGGCGCGAGCCTCCTTGGTAAGAAACGACGGCGAGAGGGTTATATTTTGGTCAAAGAATAACAAAACTAGACATGTATTTTAACTCATACGGTTTTGACTTAAGCGAGTTTACTAATAATAAACGGATGGATGAAGGGAGGGATAGATGGATGTTTAGAGGGGTATAAATTCATAAATGCAATCTACTCATATTTGCTGGGATTTTCAATCCCGTCATCATTTCAATTCAGAGATACTTCATTTATATCATCAATAAACATGTGAAAAATAATATTTCAGATTACAAAAGTCAGGAATATATATATTTATACGAAGTAAGTTATCGTAAATTTACGATATCATTGTCAGAAAAGGTTGTCACTCTTTTGGAGTTCATGAATCGCAATTTATACACCATTTTTACAAACAGCGTAATCTCACACCTACACGTTAACCGATATATGCCATAACACATGTGTGACAAAGGATAGTTTACACGTGAAAATTGCAGGTGACATTGGTTTACAGCTGCGTCCATGAATCCCATTATATTTGAAGTCTTATTTGAGTATACTCACAAAAGAAATTGTGTGCAACGAGCACTGCATTCACTCGAAGTGAACCTATCATATATCTCTTCAAACCACAAACAAACCAATATCTAAAGCCATTTCCGCCAGTTGGGGGCTAAAAGTGGGAAAAAACATTGTCAAACATATTGCATAACGCATCACCTCGCAAGTCACATAATTCCCCATCCAATCATGATGATCACTTAGGGAAGCAGAAAGCTTTTAATTATCTCCCCATTGCCCTATAGGACTGGGATTCCCAATGCGCACTCTGCAACAAGGCGTCCAGTCNCAATTTCCGCCAGTTGGGGGCCAAAAGTGGGCAAAAACATTGTCAAACATATTACATAACGCATCACATCGCAAGTCACATACTTCCCCATCCAATCATGATGATCACTTAGGGAAGCAGAAAGCTTTTAATTATCTCCCCATTGCCCTATAGGACTGGGATTCCCAATGCGCACTCTGCAACAAGGCGTCCAGTCGCGAGGCGTAGGTGCCGGTATTAAATTTGTCATTCCGCCTATCAACGCACAGAGCAACTAGGCAGGCAAATCGACACCAATTAGCTGACTGTAAGAACACATATGTTTACTCTGCATGTCGTTTAGGTATAAAAACCCCAAGTTTCTTACCGTTAACAAACAGGTTCGAACTACGAAACAAATTGGATACAAGGGCGATTACCTCCGTTCTGGCACGTGTATTGGCTGATGCAATTTTCACCTAACAGGGAACTGGTGATTGAGACGCCCATTTACCTGTGTTTTTCACGTAATTGCACACTAAGTACATCGTTAAGGAAGAAACATTGCCCCTTATACAAGCATTAAGTGGAATTCAATTCGTAGCGAGTATAACCATTTTGACACTTAGCAATACATGCATAGCACTGTATCCATAATGGATTGGATATATTGTAAGGTTTTGAACCCACGTGCCTGAGATTAGCAGCGAACCATCTCTGTTTCTTCACATGTGGCCTACATCCAGAGCAGTTAGGTTTTTAAAAGTGTTAGTACAATAAATAACAATTCCATGAAAATTCACTATAAGCAATATAAATATATCATTCTTTTTAAAACTGCTGACAGTTAAAACTGCTGACAGTAAAGAAACCAACGGGCCTTAATAGTGTGTATTTTATGTAGGGCCTGTGGAATCTGTTTTGTCCGTAATGAAGTATTTCTCTTTTTGTAAAATAAACCCTACTTTGAGATATAGTTATGTCAGAGCTCTAAACTTATGAAGTGCGATCGTTGAGAAAACGCAAATTACAGTTAAGTAGTGCATTTTTAGTCTGATGCGAAATAATCTGCTTTCCGTTGGGATACCTTGATGTTGCAACAAATAATACCTTCAAGGAAACACTAATGTAATTTCGAATATACTTAAGTCTTTCTTGGGCGATACTCAACAGCATTTGGCGTCTTTTAAAATGCCCTCGTCTTTTTGATTAACATCGTTGATAACATTTTCTAATGGAAAAGGTTCCAATATTGGATGGACGCTTAATTAAGCACAATACTTGGAACCCAAAACAAAAGAGATTATTTTAAGAGTTTTGTTGCACAAGTACATATATTTGCCATATAAAATTGACCTGTAGCAATAATACGGTGAGTGGTTATGATCAAGATTGCGTTAGTATTTCAGAGTATTGTAGTTCTCCATCATGCCGTACTGAACAATGATATAACGAAAGTTGAATATACATGTATCTGCTATGATCTGGAAAAAAGTACCTTTGTGATGCTTGCTGCAGGACCCGGACCTGCTTTCACAAAAGACCCTCCCCCCCCCCCCCACACACACACACACAAAAGACCAAGATATTTATTTAACCCATAATAGTCCACGGGGCTCGATAATTGGTCTGTAACATTATGCTTTTTAAAACAGCAGATGCAATATTTCATTTATGTGGACAACTTCTGATTTGTTTTCAGCCCAAAGGGTGAGGTAAACAAAAATATCTGGGCCAAAGTTTTTTTTCTGAGATAGGATCCTGCTGTACTAGGGCCCATTCATAAAATGTGCCCTAAATATGCCCTAATGAAAGGCTAAATATGGACACGTTTGTCACCGCTGTTTTCGTGCTGTGAAAAGTATCAATTTCACTGGAGATTTTTTTTTGGTCCAATGCGTGTATCCAGTGTCCATTTTATTTTCATAAAATTTGAAACAATATCGATTTGTTTCATCGTGAATATGTGTCTTGGAATTGAAAATGTGGTGTGATATATTGAAATGCTTGTTAAATGTAGGATGGTTTTTGACAAGTTTTTGCCCAGCTAGATGCGTGTGATAGGGCCTGAAAAATCCCCGCTGTCAAAGGGCATCTCAAAAAGATGCCAGCGAAATGGAGTCCTTTTTGCTCTCCAAAGACACAAATTCCGTCATTGTCCCTTTGATTGACGGCTCGTACCAAACATGAGAGCGAAAAAGGATGTCAGGTTGCGAATTCAATTCCTCAGGAGACACAGTTATCTTCAATTTCGTTTACGCTACTCGTACACCTCTTTGAAGTGTCCCTTCCTGTCGTTTTCAATAACGTTTCGAGGGATATGGTATTCATCTTATATTCCAACTCATTAATTCCGTTCTCGTTGTGATGCAACACTGACTATCAATACGCGTTTGGGGTATTACAATCAGGATCGAGGAAGCCACGCGGTCTCAACTGGTGATTATTTGTTGCATTAGTTACCCTGAAAACTGATAGGTGATCAAACGCAGCGGTAGTCTCTTCAGGAAGTACACAAAAGAGCTTTTAGGAAGCCTTGTAGTGGACACATGATCATTGGAGCGGCAGAGTCAAGTGCGGGGCAGACGACATTGAACAGTCACGTGACTGTGACGGCGTGTTCAGCTACTCTTGCTCTAATAGAGCGCACCTGTTTTATTATTTATTTATTTATTATTGGGGTCTGAGAAATATAGTTTATTCCTATCACGTAAAGAGAGGACTAGGCCTATAAGCTGGAGAGAAAGCGAGATTTTCAAATACGGCATGTAAAAACGCTACTGGTGAGATTTTCGCTGTTTTTCAAGCAACGGAAGCCAAACCAATAACTAGACCTCAAAATGAAGAATGCTTTCAATTCAACTGTAAGAATCCCCGTAACATCATTCCGTGGGTCTCTGATTGGGTGGCCGTGGGTAATCAACCGTTGAAAAAATCATTCGTCGTTGCGATATGTTACCTAGTACTTGTGTTGCGAGACCGCCCCTTCTACATGTACCCTGGGGATCATTGACCCGCGGGAAGACACAATCAAGGCAAATTTCAACGTCACAGTCCCAGTATCAGCTGTTTTCTTAAAATCAGGGATTTTAACAAGACCTAACAATGGTTATGAATATTCCGGAAAGTTTTTAAGATCTCACTTATGCAAATTATGCTTACTATCTATTAGCAAAGTGTTTCTGAGTTTTCATCGTGTTGATTTGAGGACAACGCTACTCTGATGCAATGCCCATTGTGCTACTCTAGTGCTGTTAGCCGCAGAGAAGGATTGAGTAATACTGAATAAAATACCGGTTCGAACAAGTGCGCCGTTTATGAGGTTTTGACACATAGCTAGGAGACATGTCCAGTTGTTTGAATAAAAAAAAAATGAGAGAGAAAGAGAGGGGGGGGGTCGGACTTCGGATATACGTGTAACCCTTGCCTAAAGAATCTAAATCACTTGTGTTCAAAGTCAAGTAATCAGTATGTCTTAATCAGATTCAAGTATGGATTCTCTTCTAGCGAGGATCCAACATTGCATGAATTCTTTTCTATATTAAAACGCCATGTCCGTCAACAGCCTACCTGAAAAGATTCTACAGGATTCATAAGGTTCGTGTCCCCAATGCCTCTAAAATTAGGCATCCATATTTGGGTCCTGGCCCCCACAACCCCAATCCCCAATCTCCAAAATAATTTTTAAAAAGGAAAAGAAAAAAAATTCAGGTCACTCGGAGTTGTTTTAGTGGCGTTTTAACGAATATAAACCCCAATAAAAATGCACGTAAATATATACATAATGTGAAATGCTCTCTAGATATTGTGTACATGCTAGACTGCTAACTCTGACCTGAAATAAGCTTACCTAAGGGGGGTGTATAAAATATAGGTTCGTCTGTAACATTATAAATGTGAAGCACAATTGCTTACTATAATAATAACGCTAGAATCATTTCTGAAAATAGAAAAATTCTGATAAAAAATCAGATTGAATTGATTTTGTGAAACTACGATGCTAATTCTGCTCTCAAAAAATAAAACTTAAAGATATTGTAATTTATATATAGTGTATATAGGCAAAGAGATTACGTTAGTTCTTGGCACAGTTGAAATTTTCTTATCGTTATTAAACTCCTCCCACATACACTTCTCTTCCGAACCGCCGTCTTCCGATTAACAGAATTGTTAGCGGATTAAGGCAAGAATCATTCTGATGAGATTTTTAAAGCTTATTGGAAAATCAAAATCAAATGTATCCAAGTTTGAACAAATCACTAAACGAAACAACGGATGCATGCTCTTAATAGATGGGTTTGCAGTACATGAAATGTATATGTAGGCTACCTGGAGAGAGAGAGAGAGAGAGAGAGAGAGAGAGAATTTACTGCTATTTCTAAAACAAACATTATTCGGATAGATACCCAGATTTTTCCGGACGTGTAGCATGGCGACCCTAAGTGTTCATCATTCATGTGTAGGGAAGAATCCGTAAACAAGTTGAAGTATAAGAAGGAATGTCGATAACATTTAACTCTTTTTTGGCGTGAATTTATATGTCATCATTGTCGAATATTTGAGTAATACTGTACATACAAACTCAATGAAATTGTTAAGCAAAATTACTAGTTTAAGATTTGGTCAAAATAAAGGTCACTTTTAAAGATCTCTAATTTCCTTGTTTCAATGTGAAAATTACGGCACTGTGCACTCCTTTTTTGCTTTTTATTCCCACCACAACCACGCCACGCTCCCAACGCTTTTCCGAACGGGAACGTCATTTAATCACGCACAGAAGGTAAACTAGAAGTACAACCACGGACACGTATCATGTTCCTTAATGGGAACCCCAAAGCTTTTACATCACATTCGAATTTGCTCTGACATAACCTTTGTTTGACCTATACCTCCTCTCCACATAGGAAAACAAACGTATCGTTTTTCTTGTAACGAAAACGACTAAAAATATTAATGAAGGAACGCGTGCCGCGGCAAGTGCGCGTGGAATGACTGAAGACGCGATGGAAGCTCTAAATTTAACCGCCAACCAGGAGGTGCGAAAAGTTCACTGACAGGAGGGCCGTAGCGTTGAGGTGCGTTCATCCGGGTATTTTTGTTTACAAACAAGCTAGGTTCTTGGATCGTTGCTCTCTTATTAACGCATCAAAGTCAACGGTGAATAGGATTGGTGTACTTTTGTGTGCTCTGCGAAGGGGCATGACACTGCATAGGGTGTCACTCGCTCCAGTTAACTTACAGAAATACCCGTACCAAGCAAAGTGTCATTTATCTTCTTTACTAGACAAGTAAAAAATATCTGATATTGGCAGCTGACACGACGTAACCGGATACCTTGGATCAAAACCATGATGAATGTGCTTGTGTCATCCTAAACACCTTAACCGGAGTATATTTGTTCACTACCGCTCTAGTAATATCAGTGCTAATTATAGTTATAAACAATTGTTGTTGACCATTTAGGATTATACTGTACCTTTGTACATGTGCGGCGCTGTATAGGGACTTGGACGATTTTGATATGGAACCAGTGTGTAATTTCCAAACAATCGCAAGAACAGGTAGGTTTTGGGTACAAAGAACGTTCACAAGGTGTCGCTGTAGTGATATAAACATGTACATTTCAACCTAGAACATACAAACATGTGCTGTGCATGCAGGCCTTTATGTAGAAAATAAAAAAAGACGTTCACAAAGATAATTGCGTCAAGGGAAGAATGTATTATTGTACAATACAAATTTGAGCTACAAAATCATTACATTACATTGCGTTAAGCACATAAATCCCATAAAAATCATAAAAGCACTCACGCAGACCTCAACCAAGGAAGCGTAATTCATTATATTATTAATTAGCTAATTAATTGATGGATCACCAACAAAATCAAATCAATTCTTAGATAGCTAATTTCCGACCTATTCTGAAGTTCTATCAAAATATGTCTATCACCTTTTCAGTAAGGTTGTCATTAAGTAACATAACAACAAATGCAAATACATAATATCCTTGTTGAAGGTAATAGACCAATAACTGTACACGTACATTTTTGTGAACCATTACATCACATTAAACAATGCCATTAAGTCATTAATCCACGTATGGTGACAAAATGGAACTTCAGAGTAGTAATAGCTGCACCTTATGCAAAAAGCGTTTATTTAATCGTCCCACATAGTAATAAGCTAATCTATAGATGTCCGCAAGATATCTTTATCGCTTTGAACAGATAAGACAGTGAGTTTACGTACATGTACGCTATACGCAAAGTGTACTAGATACCCCTTCTTTTTTTGTTGTGTTTCTTTTGTTTTTTTTTTGTTTACGTGTGAGATTATTCACTTTGAAGCTGAGCAAGTATTATGCCAGAACACGCAGGTTGTCAGCGAGATGTGTTCAAGGCATGTATCGCGAGATGGAGGCAGTGTATTATTTTACACACACGCCGTGATAAAAATAGTCGCATTTTACCGGAAAGCACCCCTAAAACCGAATAACATACAACGCCACTGTCACATTAAGTCCCTAGGCATGTATTTGGACACACTTCTGTGGGTGCTATAACCCCAAGGAGATAACCCAGTCCCAGTGGAGACGATTTATTGTTGATTTTATCATTTAATGTACGGAGAACTGTTTGATTGAGATTTATCACCAAACGCGACAGCTTAAGGACTAACTGCAGGCGTAGCGTTCCGCTCTCTGGTGTTCGGTGACACTCAAAAACTCAAAAAAATAATTCCCATTCAGCCAAAAGTTAGACTTAAATTTGAGATTGAGTTTTGAAGTGAACTTTATGAATCATGGGTAGTTCACGTTAATGAGGATGTTGGACCTGCCATGTTTTAGACAGACACGTATATATTTTAACGGGATGATTCAGATTTATCGCAGCTGTGGCCTTGATGTAAATGTTGTACAAGCTTGAAGAGCAGTCTAGAATAACGAAGGGACTGCAGTGTCTCGGCCATTTGTACGAGAGATGAGTGCTCGCCAGTTAAATGGAGACGGCGATATCAAAGTGTTTTACGAGAAAACATTTTTGGATGTTTTCACACGCCCCAATGATTCAGATTAATTTTTACGAACATGCTTTTTAAAAGAGATATTCCTTAAGCATGCTTATCAGGAAAAGGGTACAACTTCAAGCCAGTATACATTGCAACGGTTGCTGTGCATTTCAATCATGATCTTTTTACTCCCGTTCGATTTTCAGCAATTAATTTTTTCATTTGGAAATAGACCATTAGTTGTTGTTGTTGTTCTTCTTCTTCCTCTTTTTCTTCCTATTATTATTATTATTTCAACAACAAAAAAGGGAATCGGTCATAAAGTTAGGGAAATATTTGACCTTAACTCTTCTTTTTTAAGCCAGTCATATTCGTGTACTCTGTATATCCATTGAACTATGAATCCCCCTTTTTCTTTCAGATGACGGACAGATATATTGTAACAGTACATGGAACACTTTGAGTTGTTGGCCCACTACGCTGGCAGGAACGCTAGCCGTGATACAATGCCCACCAAAACTAGGCGACTATCCCCTGGACGCCACGAGTAAGACCTTGATGATTTAAAATAATTTCATATAAAAGTTTTTCGTAAAAATATTCTCCACTTTTAATATCTTTTATTCTATTAAAGTTGCTGCATGAATTTTTAACCCTATTTATTTCAGTGTTTTATTTGGTAAATTGTTTGATTACTCATCTATCAGTATAATGATTTTCTCGAAAAATCAATTTAGAACAAGATTTTGATTATACAATTACTATAGACGTTTTAACTTGTGAAACATAATAAATCAAATTAATATCATATTTAACAAGTGTTTGAAAAATACAGACAATTGAAATTTTTTCCTGTGGCATACATTGCAATTCGATTAATGTGACATGCAATTCGAGCATAAAACGGTTCAATTATTGCTGTGGACGAATTGCTTGAAAAAGGCAATATGAATGATTTAATTTCAAAAATTCACTTTTGCTCCGTTAACAAAACGGAATGAATAAGACAGAAGATAGTACATCTTTGTTTTGAAAATGGTATCAGTATTTTCGGGCAGGGTGGGATATAGTTAGCTTTGATGGCCACATTAATTAGAATGTTCTAATCATGACCAACATAATCTAACTGATAAAGATTCTTGTCTGCATTTTAAGCTCGGACACGCAAAAAAAAAAAAAAAAAAAAAAAAAAAAAAAAATGTTTATCTTTAAGACACCAGCAGATTCATACCAATTGTCGTTTCAGAGAACGCCACGCGGTACTGTCACGTGAACGGTACGTGGGCGGAGAAGGCAGAGTACGCTGCCTGCGTACCAGAGCTTCCCACTCCGGACCCGGAGGTAAGACAAACCTTAAAGCGTTATTCAGCACCTATCATATTTTTCACAAGATATTCACAGATGTCTTTAGATAAATAGACGGCCATTTGGTTCTCTGTTACCCTGTAATGAAATCTCAATAATGATTCATGGCTGGTAATTGTTTGCATAACTGCTCAGGCACTGCCTCTTAACAGGCCCAAGCCAAGTCCCCTTGACAGCCATCAATACAATAATTTTTTTATTATTTTAATCACTTGCTCTTTTTGTGACAGATAAAAATAGCCCCTTCTGAATAGCTTTTTACAAAAATTTGAAGTTAACTGAGGAATCTCCTATAGAAACTCCCTACAGAGCGCGTACAATGCCATCTGCGCAGTTGCAGATCCTGCTTCCATCTGGCGAAAAGTTACAGGGTGGAAATGTAATAAATGTGCCTATAATATCTGCTACCGTGGTAGAGGGTACCTAACATACGTGGGTTTAACAGTCATGTTCATTAACCCACTGAACCTATATAAATATGTATATGACTCTGAGAGAGAACTTGAACTAAAAGTGACTTGTGATCAGTGAGGATTGGCGCCAAAGAAATGGCTTCTGTGCCATGGATTATTTAGCGAATAATATGTTTGGCGTTCATAAGATTTCCCCTCAACTGCTAGTGTTTTTAGAACATCAGCTACGTAGTCTGCCATCGAATGTAGATTTAATTATAGTACAAAAATAAAAACCCAAAATTAAATAATGTTGCTCTGTGATAAATAAAAAAAGACCCAGCGATATCCTTTTGTGACCCATAACTGAACTCAATCTCTTTCTCTCTCTCTCTCTCTCTCTCCTACACATACAAACTATTTCATTTGCGCATTGAAGTTCTGACCCAAGACTAATTGAAACAGAAAATAGAGTATCGTTTACCCTAACAGAAATATCTCGAGAGAACCTTTTCAGATGAGCTCTATGTGATAAGCTCTATAGATTAAAAGAGCGTGTGGTTAAGATCCATCAGGTGTAACCTTGAAGGTGACAAGCCATTTAATCAGTGCTAAAGGGATTTATAGGTTTCGAACAGGGCTAGATATTCCTATGTTCAAATGCCGTATTAAACCGGTCAATGTATCGATAACGTCATTAGAATTTAGGTAATCAGTTTGGGGGGAATTCATTCATGAATCGCCTCTTTTCTCCTTTCTTAAACATTAAAAAAATGATGACCAAAATATCATCTACGCTTGAATTTGGGATGAGTTTTAATGCATATGGGCATATGTTAAATATGGTGGCATTATTCTAAAAATGAGACTTTACACGAAAGAGCTGAAAACTGAAGACTTTTGTAATGAGATCGGGGTGTTTGTAGGTAATGATGCGGAACATTGCCTATGATAAAATTTTTCAATAGAATGACAGTTGCAAAATGCGTTTGGTTGCAAAACGCGACTCTAGAAATGCCCTCGGGACGTAACCTGAAATGAAATTTACCAACCAAAACCAACTCTCCCTCTCTCTCTCTCAAAATCAGTTCAACGCGCGACCAACGAAAATGTGCACAGGTGAACGACCTGAACCTATGAATTTTGTCAAGACGACATTTGTTACTTTAACCTTTGAGATAAGTAGGAGGGAAGTCGAGATAAATAGTGAACAGATTTACGGTGTAAATAACTTAGGGCGGAACCAACACTTGGTTCTGATTTTAAGCTATCTCAAAGTCCGTTGCGATAACGAAGTGTTATCAAGTAAAAAGCTCGCTTGCAAAAATATAGTGTATGGAATATTGCACCCAAAGCATTGTGCAGTTTTATTTTTATGATATAAGAAACTACAGACCATTGACGCTTTCTGAACTGAGAAAAAACACACGTAAGAAATGTTCAGAACATATAATCAATAAATGAATTCTAATTTTTTACCTTTAATATAAAAAAGCAAAATGTATCGACCAATATAAACAAGTTAGTCTAAGTCTCCTTCACTGCTGAGGTTGGCTCGTTCAACAAAAACTTCTCGTCTTATTTTTAAAACAGACTAGCTACGGCATTCTTGCTTATATTTTCCACGTAACAATATTTTCATTTATAGATCAATGCCATTTATTTCTGATAATCCCGAATCATTTCAGTTCTCGTTTTAAACAGATTTTCTTGAAGTATCTATTTCCGGGTTATAAATCTATTCAATTATAGACTCACTATTTTTGCCAACATTCATTCTGTAATATAATGAGGCAATGGCCTCGGGTGACTCTCTACACTTTACAGCTTTAAGATTAAGTTAACTTGAAAATAAAAATGTAGCCTTTCCGGTCAAGGGTGACAGCTCTAATAGAAATCTGACAGCTCATAGTGCGAATGAAATTTTCCGTGCAGCAAAATTAAATGCAAAGGACGAAATTGAGATGTTCCGTGCGTTTCAGAATGTGAACGCCATCCACCTGCCGCGTGTGGTAGTTGTAGACCTAGGCCGCCACAGCGCCCCCTATGGTGACGCGCTTTGTTGGAAAGATCATCTGCCTTTTGTCTGACTAAGGGCGGGAGGCGTCCAAGGAACGGCGTTTGTTTTTCATTCAGACAGTTTCTCAAGAAACTAATGGTTTTGACAGACGACGCATGTATCAAATTATAAAACACTTATTGAAATAATAAAACGAACGTTGTGGCCGCTGCAGGCGACATTAATGTCGAAGGCAGACTTTGCGGGTGTGCTAGAATTACTTGGAAATTTTATGAAAGACGGACAGATTATCTGCTCGCGTATATCATTTAAGTCGTTAATTTTGCGCCAATATATAAAACCTCACTACCGTAAGCCAGATAGATTGGACATCATCTTAATGACGTTCTAATAGCTTTTCTTTACAATTTCACATGTACACCACGAGATTTGTATCAGCTGTCTATCGATTTATTTGTGCGACTTTTATTATTTCATAGGTCAGAAATTTTTATGGTCAAAATATTTTTTAAAATCTTTTTGTATGGTCAAATAAAGCACAAGTAAACACAAACACATCTGTAAAAGGATACTCGTAATCACTATGCGCAATGTATCGTATCGCTGTGTATCGCTGGAATGCACTTTCAAACAGCACAGAGGGGAGGGACGAATCCTTTGACATTTCTCATTTTAACATTGGTTAAAGTTGTGTTTTAAGCCGGGTGACAACTAACTACCCAGCGGGCAAATTATGTTGTTTTAACGTTGAAACAACGTTGAACCATAACGTTGAGAAGACATTGAATAAACGTTGGATTTGAAAGTTGTGTCAACCTCAGATAACAACGTTGTATCAACGTCAGAAAACAATGTTATATCAACCCCACCCAGCGGGAAATTAGCCTGGATGTGTTTAGCAGTAGGACATGTTTGGTGGCTAAAAATATGTAGGGTATAAATGTATGGCCTTTAAGTTAAAATTTCCAAGGTTTAGATTGATATATATAGTTCTATCTATAACAGGTTACCAAGAACTGTTAACTCCATCACATTTACAGCAACTTATTCATCCTAGTGTTAGCTGACCTTGCAAGGAATTCAGCATATTGGAATGTATTTCTGAATCACAAGTTAAGAAAATTCACTAGTTATCTAAAGACACAAAACAACTGTCACTTTTACTTTAAAACCATTTTGTTATTATTTTGATAAATTTAGTTACAGTATTGATAAACAAAGTATCACGTTTTCAATAATTAATATTTTAAATTACAATCCATAACTGCAAGGTTGTGTCATTGACCAAAATACAACGTTGAGTCAACGTCACATTATGACGGTGTTTCAACGTGGCTGGATCAACGTTGATTTTACGTTGAATTTAGGTAGATCAACGGCAATTCAACGTATCAACCTGTTTTCAACGTTGATCCAACGCAACTATGCCTGCTGGGTATATTGACCACCAACTTCTTGGTGCCAGCAAGACTGCAAAATCAGTAGAACTTACACTTTAATACCTTTGGTCCAGATTTAACTAAATGTGTATAATGCTAACTGCTAAATGTTATTGCCGACCCCATAGTGTGGACAATATAAGCGCCCGTGTTGCATGGGTCACATGAGGAAAGGAGCAGATCGAGGACAGATTATCAATGAAATGACACAGCATTGGTTTAAGGTCATGTTATATATAGTAACCACTGAGGTATCAGTTTACAAATATACGGCCTTGTATTGAGTTTTGTTCCCTTCAAGATGCCATACAGTGTCTTGGTAACGCTTGTTTGTAGGTCTCAAATAATAGCAGTTGATAAATTTTGCCTCGGTGATACGAAAAGATTTTGAATTGAAGTTATATATGTCACAATATTATGTCATAAAGCATTTTAGTAAATAAAATGACTCCCCCCCCCAAAAAAAAAAAAAAATGAATCCTACAGTCTGTCAATGTCAAGATGTGCGATGGAAACTAGCTTTATAGCTTTATGACTGAAAAAAAAAAAAAACTGTCACTCAAAAGTGAGCCGAAAACAAGTTTTGCGTGAGGAAATAGGAGAGAAGCACTCATGAAATTCAACTAGCACGTCATGCATTCCAAGAATTGATAGAAAAGTCATTGTAAATTGATTATCAGACACAACATTACTTTGGGATATTCTACATATAAACAATAACACTTCTAGTGATACACAGATATACGTGTTAATACAGCTTGTGCTTTACGCACGACATTTATTATATTCTCCCCCATGGGAATTTAGCCACTATAAAAAATAAGAAAATATAATAATAAAGAAACGGCATTCGTGTTTGTCATTTTTATCATACATAACATTTTCCTATTTCAGGACATAGAGCATAACTTCCCTGTCCGGCTTGTCTACTACTCTGGGTATGGTCTGTCCAGCCTGGCACTCCTAGTGGCCCTCACCATATTCGTCTACTTCAGGTAATGCTGTGCTGCAGGTCTTACGCCGCTGATATCTTAAATGTGTATATTAACTGAGACTTGTCATAAAAATAACACCGGAAAGGTACAATGGCTTAAGACATGAGCACCAGTGGTTTTCAAGCACGATTTGTCGAAAGTGTAATAAGACTTTAGGTATCGACTAAAATAAAGGTGCTAAAAAGCATTGTTCTTAGTTCAATTATCTAAAAGCCGCGAATTTTTACTGTCATTTTCATGTGCAATGGGGCACTACATCAAAAACCTTTTTATTTTAAAATCTAGTCGCTCCAATATAGAAAATAAACTGCTCTATGATGAAGTTTCAGTTCTCTGTAATCGTACTTGTAGGAGTTTAAGATGCTTACGAAATACAATCCACTGTCATCTCATGGTGTCCTTCCTGGTGCGGAATATTAGTTGGATGCTAGTCATGAACCTTTTGCTGCCTAAGATCCACCTGGAAGAGGAGACACAGGTAATACCCCCCCCCCCCCCCTCTCTCTCCCATCTCTTTCTCTCTCTCTCCTTCTCTCTCTGCATTATCCAAACATTTAAACAGTACTTGCACTAACAACTGTGTTCCATCATGGTGGTATTAAGAAAGCGAGATTGTGTTATGTGTGACAAGAAGTTCAATTGTGCTGGATGTGCTGCAGCAAGGCACACAAACACATTTCAAAGTGACATCGTCTCTTTTCTCTTCCAGTGGCTGTGCAAGGCCATACTGGTGGTCTGGCATTATGTGCATTCCACGAATTACTTCTGGATGTTTGTAGAGGGTTTGTACCTCCATCTTATGGTGGTGTGGGCCTTCTCTGCCGACAAGGTCAAGCTGTGGGTTTACCTGCTTATTGGTTGGGGTAAGCAGACTGTTCTTAAATGTGCTTTCAAAAGCACGAGTGGCAAATATCTTCGCGTGGGCACAAAGAGAGGCTCTGAGCTTGTTTGAAACAGACAATAGACTAGATTTTACAAGGTACATGTATTAGACACGTGGCAAACTCCAACCACGTTGGAAGCTTGTGATTGTATTTTCCACAGTTGAAGTGATAAAGGATATAATTTTAGCCATTGTTTTTTTTTTTTAACAAAATAAGGCACTGTACTGCTTTCATGAACACAGAAAGAAAAAAAAAAAAACGCCTGCGCGGCATGTTATTTTCTTCTCTCAAACCATTGCTCCATCATTGGACTCGGTTTCGATGTTTTATTTGTGGAGTACGTTCTTTATGAATCATGATTGATTTATACTGCCATGTTGTCCTCACATGTTATTTATCGTTTTGAATGTCGGAATTGGAACATGCTGGTGCACACCTGTTGGAAACAATGCGTGGAATCTGTACACAAATACAAAGTGTGTGGTTTTTTGGGACATTATATATCAACCTGAATAATGTGACGTTATTGATGGAATTAAGAATAAATGCAAATCCATTGTTCGTTTGCAATGTCATAATTCTTGAAATTGAAACATTTTTGTCGACCCCCCCCCCCTTGTTTTAGGGTACTACTTTATGGTCACAACTCGGAATTTCAGTTGTTTACACCTACACAAGATTTCCGACAGCTTTTGTTATTTTCGATAAATTTTATCTTTGGCATAGTACCGGTATTTTATTTGTAATAGAATGAAATAGGAGGTGCTATTAAACTGAACCTTCTCATCAGTATAGATAGTAGTATACCTCCTAAGAATTTCTCTCTAAAATCGAACCTTTTAGTAGATGCTATTATTTATATGCCACTTCAAGCTTTAACTACAGTGTGTAAAGTGCAGCCACATAGCTGGTTATCATACTGTGGTCTCACAGACAGTATAAGTAAAACAGTTGTCGTAAATGCAAACAGGCCTGGCGAAACTGTAATGAGACTGATGGTCCGTGTTACAGAAAGGGGGGACTCTCTGTCACGTTTCCCCGGTGCTTTCACATCTTAACATCTCTGTCAATGGTGAACGTGGAAGAACGTGATGTACAGAACAGAAATGAACACATAATATCAAACATCATTACAACAATCAGTATACAGCAGGTCTGCGTTATAGTGTATGTTTAAATATACATGCATGTATTAAAAGAGACTGTGCTTGGCACTTATTTTTACTTGTTATTACAGTGAAACTCTGATTTTCTACAGGATAAGTTTTATTTTGCAGGAGCCCCTGCACCTACGTCCATCGCATGGGCTTTAACAAAACACCATTTACAAAGTGACGAGTGAGTATATTTAATATTTAGTATCAGTAATAGTTTCCCTCCATCTTTGCTAAAATCATAAATATACCCCCCCCCCAAAAAAAATTCTTACATAACTTATATTTACATGTACAGTGTATATATATATATATATATATATATACTCAGTCTTCAGTATTTATTATTCGTACTTGGAGTAATAATAATAGTACAAATGCCAATAAAATGAAATTTTCAACTTAAAATTATCTCTACTGTCTTTTTAAGAACCAAATTATTACAGCAAACGTGTCTCAGAGACTCCTTTGACTTCATGTGAGTTAAATTGAGTAAACGATGGATTTTTTTTTTCGTTGACAGGAACTGCTGGGGTGCAGAGAATTATAACAGTCAACCCGAAGATTATATTGTGACGGGACCCATATTATTCGTCTTAGGGGTAAGTAAAGAGTACCATTGGCACTACAATCCAGATCATTGTTTTCACTCTATATTCTCTGTAATATGATATTACAAGAATTTTATGAATGATTGCAATTGGTTAAGAAAATGACATACGGAAAGCGTGAAGATACACTGATACATATACTGATGGTGGGTCATATAATCATAAGAGTTTCTGAATGGCCAAACTAAACCAAGATATTATGAGAAAATCTGTAATGCACATTCCGTTTCAATTCACGAAAAAGAAATAATTAGTGAATTTTGTTGTGTGCAGATAAGGACTAAATGTAAAACCTTTCATCAGTTTTAATTGAAATCTAGATTTATTAAGCGGTTTGCTGTAGCTTCATCCCGCCACTAGCCCAAATGTTTGTCATTGTATAGAACATGTGTTTGGAGGATTTCTATGCCATTATACACGGCCCATACCAATAAAATGGTACCTGTCAAATTCTTCCTTATTCTTACAAATAGGTCAATCTCATATTCCTGGGAACAATAGTGTGGGTGCTGATAACCAAGCTACGGGCGTCAAACAGCTTAGAAACCAGGCATTCCAGGAAGGCCGTCAAGGCCACTCTGATTTTAATGCCGCTAGTCGGCGCCACGTATATGCTGTTCCTGTACCCACCGAGCAATGATCCTATCACAACCAAAGTGTTTAGGTATACCAATGCCTTCTTGCAGTCCACACAGGGATTCTTCGTTGCCTTGTTTTACTGTTTCTTTAACGGGGAGGTAGGGGCATTTTCAGTTTCATAAGTTAATGGATGCCTTATATTAATCATGTATTGCTGTTATTATAGCCACAGTTAGGCATCACGCGTTACCACTATCAGGCATAATACGCTTTAGAGCTATTGCTGTTTTAATACTTCTCTCTTTCTCTGTTCAGTATTAACAAAAAAGGGGGAAAACAAATTTCATAATTCATAAACATTATATGCAATGTTAAGAATGGTGATCTAATTATTACATATGCACCGTGGTCATGTCCAACTCGAAATACATCAGGACCAATCCACTTTTTCGTCTTTCTTTAACTTATGTAGTCTACAGCTGGTCCCTTTTGTTTCATATTAGGTTCAGAATGCTTTGAAACGAAAGTTCTCAAGATGGCAAGACGACAGAAATATAATCAACTCTACGCGGTGGACACGAACATCAATGGACAAAGGCGAAGCAAGGACGAGTCTCTGTGTGAACAACGACCAGCTGCTGCCTCTAAATGAAAAACGAAAGCAAACTGAACTGAGACACAGCACAGCCCCAGATCGAGACCGCAATGGAAACAAAGCGAATGGTCACGTGACCGTTACCGTGGAAATGGATATCGAAAGCTCCAAACCTTTGATTGGTGGTTCTGAGACTGTCGCTAATCTTTGAGCTACTACCTGATATTGTGTAACGCTGGTTCTGCAGAACAAAACGTTGATCGGTTCACTAGGTACAGACGGTAACAGACATTAGATCTACCGCCAAGTACAAATTACTGATTCTGCACCAAATGGTAGAGGACAAGCCTGTGAGTTGGCGGGAAAATGGTCATCAAGAAGTAACTGCTACAAATATTTGATTCGCCGCCAGAAATTTTGCTACATTATTCAAAATGATGTACAATAAGAAACGCTACTGACTGTGGTTTAGTCTTCGGGTGTGTGCAGCTGCACATAATCGAAATGCGCGGTTCAGTACAAAAACACGCCTATTACACAAGTCTCAGGATGTTTACATGGTTGCCACTATTTCAATACTCGGAGTGCATGGTTCTGTTGTTTAACATGTTATGAACAGATACAACGACGGGACTAAAGGCAAAAATAGCGTATATTAGGCTACGCAAAAACGCTAAGCTTTGACAACCTGTTGTTTTTACGAATTTAAGGTACATATAGTACATTTCAAGGCTACTTAATGTTTTTGAAAATCAGTTTTTCTTGATGTGAAAAGTACGTTTTGTTATACGCTGGAATTCGAAAATGTGCAGACTGGACCATATAGTACCGGAGTTAGTGTTGTGAGTTTTGCTTTAAATGGTTATGATATCCTATTGACAGACAAGAAAAGAAAAGTGAAACTTTGCCTTTTTGTTTTATCCACCAACGTTGCCGTTGACCGAAGAGATTTGATTACAGACAGAAAAGTCAATATCATTAGCAAAGTTATTTACTCTGTAACAAGCTTACAACTCTCTCTTAATTGAAAAAAAATATCTAGAACATGGACGACCGTGATGGCCACAAGGCACGTATAGAAGCCATATTGCTTTACATAATTTTTAATATTTTTTCCCACTATGTTCAACAGAGATGTTTATTTAAACATTTGAGGTATTGTCTAGGATCACAATCAACTCCGTTTCCTAGAACAAATTTGATTCAGCAAGTGGACCTGTTCCCAAAGAACTGTAAGAAATTAAAGATTTTGGAATCGGACAAATAATAGTCCAGTGTCATACGTATTATTAAGGAGAGCGTCAGTTTGTAAATACCGGGGGATAGTGGCCGAATGTAGCCGAGATGTAATGTTAAATGTTCTTGTAGTAAAATAAAATCTGTTCGTTATTTATAACACACTTCAAAGCATGCCAACCATTATGTTTCGTATTTGACTCACCTAGTACTGCAAAGCTATTGGAATGCCTTCTTTGTTAAATCATAATGCCACATGATTCTGTTTTTAAAACAGACCATTTCAACGCAAAATATTTACATCAGTATATTTTGAGTATATTGTTAAATCAAAAGCTTAAAAGAAATTAATTAACATCCATTTAAAGTTCGCGTTTAAGGTGGGACAAAACCTTGCTCTGAGCAAAATCATGATTTTCGGATTTTTTTCTCGTCGTTTTCATTCACATATTTATCTTATATCTGCAATAAAAGTATCTTCTCCATCTGGTTTGAAATATTGCTATTTTTTCATAAAGGGATAAATGGTAATATCGCGGTATTTTATATCGGTTGTGTTTTGTTTATCTCTTGAAATGAAATGAAGGGAAAGTGTTTAGATTTAGTAAATCAGAAGAAGAGATCTGTAATTACTGTACAAATGGTAATGGTGTTAAAAGAATCAGAATAACTGACAGTATTGGTTCTGCACTGAACATTAAATGGCCGATTTGTCACAGTTTGAATTTGGTGAAATATCTTTATTTGTTTTCACTCCATCGTTTGAGGGTGAAACTGGATGTCACTTGAAACTTATCAATAAATCTATAAGCCACGAAGTACTTAGCAGTGTCATCTGACATTTGAAATCAATCTAGAACATAAATCATAAATCCTAGGTGATCAGTTAGTAGTTACTTGTTAGTCTAATATGTAAATTTACATCCAAATCGCACACATTTTGGAGCTGCATCTTTAGGTTTGTTAACATAAATTCGTTCCTGAGGGAGGTCTTACTGGCTTATTTTTCAGGCAAAACCTTGTTTTGCACAACCAAGCCATACTTACATGATCATATTGAAATATATATGCCATACTGGTAAGAGCGTATTTAAAACAGACTAAAGGTGTTCCTTAATTAATACCGTATTAATTTGTAATGCCTACTGCAAGCGACTGCCAAAAGCAATTTAAAGCACATCAATATTAATATATAACTTTAACTTTGACGATTGCTGCATGCTGACAGGGTTGTTCTTATAATGGCACTGAAAAGGATCTTCAAGGTACTGGTTTTACTGGTCACTATGTGTTCTGCAATACTGTTGTATTTGCATTGGATGGGTACCGCTCCAGGTAATTATACTTTGACTTCTTTAAAAATGATAACATAAAACTTGATTTCTGCTCGACTAAAAATGTCAAGCAAACAATTGTCAAAGGGACACTGCATAACATGTGAGATAGAAATTCTAGCTATTACAAAATATTTGATTAAATTTCGTTTAAAACCAAAGGATCAGAGAGACGGCACGGCCTTCGGGTATTGTACCACCAGTTGGAGAAAGCTCATTCGTATGGAAAAAAAAAAGGGGACACGATCTCCAGTGCTGTGCTTGACAAGCTATACAAAATGCAGTAAACAAAAGTTCCCAATTTTTTTTAGTAAATTACCATTCATAAGAAAATCGTGGGGAAAAGTAAAAGATCAAATCCAAGATTGCAGTAAGATTGTGAATATAGGAATTCCCGAATTCATTAGTAACTATGAGAGCTTGGAAATTTGCAAAGTGTGGTTCATGGTGAAAAAGTAGGTCAAAGGTCGATTTCAAGGTCACAGTGAGATTGCCAGTATCTGACTTCCTTTTCAAGTTCATTAGTATGGGCGTATCCCTGCTAATTTTGGAGTATTTCACATTTTATTTTCACCAGTGAATATTGCGATGTTGCATTTTTGACATAGCGCAGCTCGTTAACCGCATGGAAAACGAACATAATAATAATAATAATAATAATAATAATAATAATAATAATAATAATGTTTATTTGCAAATAAAACAGTTGGATTGTACAGTAATATAAATTGTCAAACTCACTAAATGAGGATAAAGTTAATAAAACTTATTTAAAGGTCTTGAGGTGAAATAAAATATTCGGTCCTCTGAGGATATTTAAAAAAAATGCACTAAGATTCATTTGAAAACACACAAAGAACTATAACAGGACATAATTTAGTGGCACGGTATGATTGCTTCTGAAGATTTAATGGTTCTCAGTGCCGTTGAAGGGAAGAAACAGGAGGAAGCCCATGCAAAACGTATGAAACACCACTCACAGCCTAGTCAGCAGTAACTATGCCGACGTTTCACACACACGAACACACCCACACAATATATATATATATATATATATATATATATTAAAAGTTAAAACGTTTTTCCTGTACGAGTAATATAATATATTGTATATATATTGTAATGCGTTTTGAAAACGAAGCCGCGCTGCATAGTTATACAGACTTGTAAAAGAAACGAACAAATAATAACACACATTTTCACATTATAAGTACAATAGTGGCAAACAAGCTACGGCCGACATACACCACCTAAAAGGCAGGCGTGAATTTACGACCAAGTTAAGACTAGTGAAAATACTACTCCAGTTTGGTGCAACTGGTTTTTCTCCGACGTATCGTTTTGCGCTGAAGTTACTCGGGCGCAACTGCTATGCCTCAGTTACCGGTGCTACCGGTGCCACCGGGCCCTCAAGCTCGACAGTTAAAAGTTATCTCAAGGCTAATATTGCAGCGGAGACTTTTTGAATGAAGACAGTACTCCTGCGAAAATCTGTTCCATTTGACGTTCACTTACAGTTCCCTATCTAATTTAGAACATTTGGTGTATTTTTTTACAGCTATTATGTTTTTCCGTAATGAATGTAACAGTTGGAGAACTGTTTTTGCTAAGTCCTTCAGAATGTCCTAGAACAGATTAAGAACATTTTTCATTAAAAACATTATGTTCTCGGACAGATTGAGAACCGTAAGTGAGCGTTAAATGAGACAGGAGGGAATTTGAGTGTAGGGGCATTTCACGCTCTTGGGAACAGGCAATAAAATACTTATATATTCCCAACACGTCTATGGTTTATAAAATACCTAAACGTTTTAAAATTAATTTAAACACTATTAAGTTTGCTAAAAATAAAATTAAAGACATTTTTCGGTAGTCTCATCAATCGTGTCGCCTTAAAGAGAACGAATATATGAGAATGAATCAGTCGTACCGCACATGAGAATGAAGTATGCATGATGTACTGGTATTTCACCTCCATCTGTGGATGTTTACCCCACAAAAATGCATAAATATATAGTGAATGCGAAGGTTAGTTTTTTTCATACTGCATTCATAAACTCCTCGCAAAATAAAATGTAACCCTTTGTCTGGATCGACCCGAATTCAAAAGGCAATCCTGGCGAGTAAAGGAAGTAATTATAAGTAATTTAGGTTTGGCGGGCAAACTTGCAGCACTGAATCGTTTAAGAGATTGTAATGACAGATAAAATATGTATAAAAGCTACCCTCTACCTGGAAAGCAGGTATTATAGGCAAATTTTCAAAAAGCCAGAGAATCAAATGACTGACTATTTATCTAAAGACATATCTGTGAATTTCTTGTGAAAAATCAATCTGTCGATCGCCCTATCAGAGGGTATATAAAAGCCACTTCTTGTAATGACTCCGCGTCACTTGTTTAATAAAGCAGAGATACGTTAATTTAGCTTTGTGGTTGACTTGGATTCTGTCGCACACACTTACGTGAAGTTTTAGATCAACGTATCTGGGATTGATCGTGGGAGTGAAAGGTTTACTTGTGTAAGTGAGCATCCATCGGTTAGAGAAGCAGTCATCCATGGTGATATTAGATACTTAATATTACAATGGCATGGAAAAAGTTCTGTCGTGCTACTGGTAATAACATAGTGCTCTGCAATATTGTTCTTGCTGTATTGGAAGGGTAAGCATATTGTTTAAATCTTTGTACCTGCTTGATATCAATAACACAAGTATTGATTATGTCTAGTTCAAAACAACTATTGGTAAAATTTGGAGAAATATTATAAGGCATGTTTTAAACAATCGTTGATTAATGAAAGGTGCATGGAATTGGAGATGAAAATACACAGAACGCAACGCAAAGTATATACATCAGTATATTTTGAGTATACTGGTAAATCAAAAGCTTAAAAGTAATTAATTAACATCCATTTAAAGTCCGCGTTTAAGGTGGGACAAAACCTTGCTCTCAGCAAAATCATGATTTTTGGATTTTTTTCTCGTCGTTTTCATTCACATATTTATCTTATATCTGCAATTAAAATATCTTCTCCATCTCGTTTGAAATATTGCTATTTTTCATAAAGTTAAAGGAATAAATGATTATACGCGGTATTTTATATCGGTTGTGTTTTGTTTATCTCTTTAAATGACATGACGGAAATTTGTTTAGATTTAGTAAATCTGAAGAAGAGATCTTTAGTTACTGTACAAATGGGAATAGTGTTTAAAGAAGCAGAATAATAGCCAGTCTTGCTTCTGCACCGAACGTTACATGGCTGATCATGATTTCTCACAATTTGCATTTGGGAAGTTGTTTTTGTTTTCTGGTGTATTCACTCCACCGTTTGAGGTTGAAACTGAGAGTAATTTGAGACCAATCAATAAATCAATATGCCACGAAGTACTTAGTAGTGTCATTTGACATTTGCATTCAATCTAGAACATAAATCATAACTCCTAGATGATAGTAAATAATGTAGGCCTATAATTACTTGCAGAAACCCCATATTGCGTAAAATTATATCCACACCGCACAGGAGCTTCAGCTTTAGATCTGATAACGTAAACTCGTTCCTGAGTGTGGAATTACTGTGTAATATTTCGGGTCAAACCTTGTTGTTTCGTGATGCACAACCAAGCCACAATTGCATGATCATACTGAAATATGTATGCCGTACTGGTATGAGCGTATTTAAACGCGTTTCATCATACTACGTTAATTTTAATGCTTATTGCAAGTGATTGCAAACAACAACTTAAAATACAGACAAATTACATAATTTTAACTTTAACGACTCTTGTCTGGTGAAAGGGTTGTTCTTATAATGGCACTGAAAAGGATCTTCAAGGTACTGGTTTTACTGGTCACTATGTGCTCTGCAATACTGTTGTATTTGCATTGGATGGGTACCGCTCCAGGTAATTATACTTTGACTTCTTGTAACAATGACATAAAATTTAGTTTCTGTTCGATTAAAACTGTCGAGCAAACAATTGTCAAAGGGACAGTGCATAACATGTGAAACAGAATTGCTTGCTATTAAGTTTTTGATGGAATCTCGTTCAAAACAACTATCGATGGAATAAAAATTATATGAAAATTATATCGTTGATTTAAGGATATAACAATATCCTTAATGGAAAATGAAATGAAAAATGAATCTGAGATAGAAAATATCAACTTGAGAGAATAAAAAATTAAAAGATTTCAAGTTTTTTGATGACCTTTTCAAAATCTCAGCCCACTTAACTCCATGGACGTAATCAAAATTACTGTATGATAATTGAAAAAGGGATTAAAGCTCTTCAATTGAAGTTCATGAAATATCAATATGAATGTATGTACAAGATTTTCCAGTTAGCCACCGCCAACCTGAGATCCGCCCTTTTCTCCGAAAGGAAGCTGCAAGTCATGGGGACGTCACACTTATCAACTTCTCCAACGTTACACATAAATACCATCTAGAACATGATGCTATAGATGCTAAAATCTGGCAGGTATTTCTCCGTACATTTCGCAACCAATTACCTCCGCCAAGGAGGTAATATTTTCCTTACTGTTAGTTAGTTTGTCTGTCCGCGGCATTATGAAAAAAGTCATGGGCGGATTTTGATGAAATTTTGAGGATAGGTAGAATGCTTAGATTTGGGGGCTTATATGACTAACCAGTGAGACACAAAGTGTGATAATTACGTCTTGACCTATTTTACAATGATGCACGTCACAGACGTTATTTGTAATCTGTGACCTGACCTCTTGCTCTTGCACTGGTTGGCCAAACTGTAAACTCTGTAAGACATTCGTTGATGACCTAGCCATTACTTAGAAAGAAAATTGACACGCTTAAAAGTGACCTGGCCGAATACATTCACCACTTCATAACATTCGTATATTTGATAATCTTTCTACGTTGCATAAACGATGTTCTTTTAAAAACTGAAAGACATTGTTCAGATTTCACAACTTCACTCTCAAAATTCTAACAACATTAGTGCCTTGATCGAGATGCGAGGCTTAGTACACATGCAGTTTCTGATTACTTAAAGTGATGACAGTTAATACAGGTGTACCTCCATAATTTGTAACAAATCCGGGGAGAATGAAAGTTGATACGTACTGGTACAATCTGGCAGGCATTTCTCTATACATTTCTCAACTTATTTTTCAATGACTTCACCCGTTTGATGAAACATTTCTATTCACTTCGTGTTTGCACATAAAAACATCAGGGTCGCCGCCATTCTTTTATTTTGCTTTGCATGTATTTTGATGGTTAATAGCGTTGAAAACGCACCATTCTTACATCTCAGTGCTACAGTAATTACGCACATTGGCAACTATAGATTTGAGACAAAAGTAAATATAATCTCAAAACTACAATTCTGTATCAAATTACATTATCACATATGCATTTCAACTATTTAAACCCCGTCAAACTGCAGAGATTTGAGCTGCGCCACTGGATCCTCTGCCTCCACGCTGATCTTTGTTGACCTCCTTTTTACCCATAACCATGTTTCTCTGTTGAGGTAACTTTTTACAATATTCTTTCAGTCATTCAGTTGGAACAAGGTGCCAGATGAATGGGTGTCAGTTATCAATAGGAGAAAAAGTATGTTACAAGACAGATGCCGCAACATAAGAAATGTTTCATACTCCCAAAATTTAAGTGCAAAATGGATTCTTGTGGATGACAAACACAAACTCATTTTGTGTTTTATGTATAAAGCCGCAAGTCGTAACTGGAAAATAGTATATAACATGCTAACTGGACATTTTTCTTCATCAAATCTAACATCCAACAAGAACAAGAAACAAACCTTTACCCGGTTAGTCAAATTCAACAACAGTGAAAGAATAATGCGCATGAAAAATTATCTGAAGGTTTTAGTTGTGCGTCACCCATTAGAACGAATTGTGTCAGTTTTCAAGGAGCAAGTGCAACACCAGCTAGGTCCAGGAGTGAGAGCTTATATCAACCAACAGTACAACAGGAATATTTCAAAAAGCAAAGACATGACATTTTGGGATTTACTTCGATACATAGCGGATAATGGAGCAGACAATATTCACTGGAATTTAGTTGACGACTTTTGCAGACCCTGTTATATCGGATACGACATCATTGTTCATCACGAAACTCTACAAACTGATGCAGCAAACCTTTTTCATCTGCTTGATGCTGAAAACTTGATAAGTCAATTCCCGCAATCCCACCGCAAGGTCGAGATCCCTAGCAACCAGACGCTAATACACAAATACTACAGCGGGATTGACCAAAGATTGGCTAGGCAAGTCTGGGATATTTACAAGGAAGACGCGAGTTATTTTGGATATAAACTAGATCTTTAGGCAGTTTATGGCTTTAAATAGCAAGGTTAGCATTTCGAAGTCTCCCACTTTCCATCTTGCTAAGTTGATTATTGGGAATAAAATACCAATCAACACACACACATTTATATAGGGATATACGTGATAAGCAAGGTGTTATATATATATATATATAGGGATATAAATTGTAAGCAAGTGTGTTTATTTCTATGGGAATTGGTGGCCATCTTGGATATTTATAATTGGCTAAGGTTGCCGAGGTAGCAACCAAGCCAAATTTGCTTCAGGACCCCATGGGGGCAGGGATCAAGAAAAAGCACTTCAAAGGAGAAAAAAACTTATAGATGTATTGGAGGCAAGGGAGTGACCACACCACTATTTGTACGGGAGGGTATAAAACGAATGTATAAACGGTGTATTGTTGAATGATCTTGTAGGAAAATAAAATCCATTCGGATAATGGTTTTTAACACACCACACTTCAAAGCATCCTGACTATTATATTTCTAGATATTCGTATTCAACATGACTTATAATGCACGACGGTGTTGGAATATTTTATCAACAACTAGATAATTCTGTTAAACCATGTGTGATATTTACATCAATGTATTGTGAAAAGAAAGTAATTAAATGTTTAACGCTCGTTTGAAATCCACTTTGATTACGGGATAATACCTTGCTCTCGCTGCAATCATGCTTTTTTATATTTTTCTCCTCTTTTGTATAATTATTCTATATCTAAATATATTGTCCCCATCTCGTTTGAAATACTGTACTTGTTTCAATGGGAAGAAAAAATATTTGATTTTATTGCGGGATTTAATAAGGGCTGTTGGAGCAATATATATTGACGTACGCGTGCAGTTGTATTTTATCCTATTTAAAAAAAATAACATGCCAAAAGATTAGTTGACCTCGTAAATTGTCAGAAGAGATACGTAAATAAATGCTGCATAAATGGGGGGAGCACAGTAATTAGCATAAACGTTCTGCGTCGAATCTTAAATGCATGGCTGAATTCTTACAATTCAAATTTTGGAAGATATCTCTATTTGGTTTCCGGTGTATGGTCTTCACCATTTGAGGTTGATAATGGAAGTTATTTAAGACCTTTCAATAAGTCCAAGTCAACAAATAATGTCATTTTGATACATTTGCCACAACCGACCAAATACGCACACCCTCAGCCCTATAATCAATGGAGCACTAAAAATAGAAATCCTAGGCGACAGTTCAAAGTGTACATTCACTTTTTGAAAACCCAGAAGTCCTTCGTGATTCGGGCTCGATTCTCTGCTACTGCGTCGACTAATGTTGTAGGAAAGTGGCGTTATTGCTAGGCCTGTTTACCGTACTCAGACCATTAGGCAACATACCTCAAAGCATTATTTTAATACAGCATAAGAAAAAAGACATTACCAAAACAATAACAAATGGTAAATTGATTCAGGCAAAAGAAAACGTAATTTTAGCTTTAGGTCACACAATGGATAGGATAATTACCGGTGGTTTTCGACATTTTATGCCAAACCTTGTTGTTTCGTGTGCACAACCAAGCCACATGTGCATGATCATATTGAAATATGTATGCCGTGCTGGTATGAGCGTACATGAAACATACAAAATGAGTTTCATCATACTACGTTAATTTTAAATGCCTATTGCAAGTGATTGAAAACAACAACAACTCAATATACAGACAGATTACTTTGACGACTCCCGCCTGCTGACTGGGTTGTTCTTATAATGACACTGGAAAGGATCTCCAAGGTACCGGTTGTACTGGTAACTATGTCCTCTGCAATACTGTTGTGCTGTTTGTATTGGATGAGCACCGCTCCAGGTAATAATATTTTGACTGCTTGTAAAAATCATGACATAAAACTTGGTTTCTGCTCGATTAAAAATGTCAAGCAAACAATTGTCAAAGAATCAGTGCATAACATGTGAGATACAAATGTAAGCTATTACAAATTTTTTCATTAAATCGCGTTTAAAACTAGAGGATCAGAGAGACGATACGGTCTTCGCGTATTGCACCACCAGCTGGACTAAGCGCATTCGTGTGGAGAACAAAAAAGCGGACACCACTTCCAGTATTGTGCTTGACAAGCTCTACAGGGTGCAGTAAACAAAAGTTCTCAATTTTATTTTAGAAAATTACACTTAATGACAAAATCGTGGGGAACAGTAAAAGATCAAATCCAAAGCTGCAGTAAGATTGTGAATACAGGACTTCCCATCCAAGTTCAATAGACCCTTTTCATCTTTTCCATATTGGAAATTGTATTTCGGGAAAGTGAGTCCTTACTATGTCAAAACATTTACAGCGATGCCTGGGTTTACGCGCTGTGTCCCACTGCTACTATAATAGTAAGCGAGATCATCACATGGAATTTTATATGTTCTCACAAACCCGTTAGAATGAAAATTATGGGTAGACAACATCGGTAGAAGGAAAGGAAAATTTAGCAGTTTTGGATCAAGAGCAGGGCACCGCGTTTGCGCCGAACATTTCAAAGGCGAGAAAAAAACCTACAATATTAGGAGATCAACGATGTTTAAATAAAAACCAGAAAAGTTAATCAACGGATCTAACGAAGTATCGGCAAATAGAACTCAGAGGAAAACAATGCGCAAATAAATAAATAAATAAATAAATAAATAAATAAATAAATAAATATCTGAAGAAAAAAAAAGATTAAAAAGAAAGAAAAGACTAAGCATGAAGTTATGGAAAAAGAAACTAAAAGCTATTAAGTTTTATGCAGGGTTTTCTACTTTATAAAAAATTCAATAACTTTCACGACTTCTTGTATCCAGTAACGTATTGCTAATGTGTACAAATGGGGCTCAAATCATCAACATTGATAGAGACATACGAAGAACAAAGTACATCAGCTCAGAACTCTTGTTGAACGCGTTATCGGCAAAATAAAAAATAATGTATTTCTGAACTCAACGACAAGTGAATTGGAAAATTTATGGGTCATATATTGTTATTTAGAAAAGCCTTTCTGTAAGCTTCTCCTGCATAGTACATATATGGTAAAGACATAAAATGAATAATAAAAAATAATCTAACAATGTATTTGTAAAGTAATACAAAAATGCTAAGTATTTAAGTACGGATTTTTTTAACTGTCTTAAATACGTTGAAAAGTATTAAATGTATGGAAAATACTTTATTTGAATCATTTTATTGTCTATCATTGAAAACGATGAAAATACGCATGAAAACATTAAAAAATCAAATAATTTGCCCTATTGCTATAATTTTGTTTTGGTCTGACGGTTTTGTTTCAGTTTGACAGAATTTTCACACTTGTCAGACCAAAAGTCGGACATTTTTTACCTGTCGTAAATTTTGTACATATGCTAGTGTAAAACACGGTAAACAGTGTAATTATGATAATAGGTGAGGCAGGTTTTTTCGACTCCTTCCTAGACGATAATATCGTCTAGAAAGGAGTCGAAAAAACCTGTCTCACCTATTTAACACACACAATTAATTACATAATTGTGGCCGCCCCTCTACCCGAACAATTGAGCAAGTAATACCCGATGCCTTATCAGGTGCCAAATGATTTAATCAGTAAACCGACGAACAATCTGCGCGTCAGTTTTACCTGAAGACACAGTAGGTACGAGTAAATCAATGCAGGAAATCTTTTCATTTTATTATTTTAAAAATCTGTTAAGACATCGTTCAAACAAGACATAAAAACCGTAATGAACTGATACTACATGTACGCATGATAGTAAAATTTAAAATGAAGTGATAGCGCCACAGCTTGCATATATACATGCAATATTATGAAGACGTACGTACCTGTCCATACACTAGAAAGTTGTGTACGAGCATTTAAAGAACACTAGCTGAAGCTATAGTTCGTCATCATTAAAGAAAGTGCAGCCAAGGGTCGGACGCTTAGGTGAAGTCTTGTTGTACAGCGCATCGTATTTAAACTGAGAAATATTACATATAATTGCTCGATTCTCCGTCCAAATAGCTGTGTTTTCTTGCCTACAGTTGACGCATTTCTGTGCTTCAGCCACCTTTTTAGTTTGACATAGCAGTGCACGCTGCAAACGGCCTTTTATAGGCCTATACGCACCATGTACATCATCGACACATAGCGGTGCCATGCTGGAAACAGCAGAAGGACTACAATGACCCATGTGGCGCGCGGTTTCTGTCACGCGCACTTCTTATTTCCGCAAAAGATGAAAAGGGTCTATAGAAACTACGAGAGCTTGGAAATTTGCAGTGTGGCCGGTTCATGGTGAATAGTAGGTTAAAGGTCAAATTCAAGGTCACAGGAAGACTTTCAATATACGAGTTTCTACTCAAGTAGTAACTAATTGTAGTATAGAACGCTTTGCGCTGAAGTTACTCGGGCGCAACTGCCACGCTTCAGCTACCGGTGCTAACTTAATAGCTAATATTTATAATTAAATCACAATGCAACAGAAACTTTTTGAATGAGGACATGTTAGTTTACGGGCATTTGACGCTCTTGGGAACAGGCAATTAAATACTTATAAATTCCCAACATGTCTACGGTTTATAAAGTACCTAAACTTTTTTAAAATTAATTTAAACGCTATTAATTTTGCATCAGTCGTGCCGCATTGAAGAGAATGAATATATGAGAATGAATCAGGCGTGTCGCACAAGAGAATGAAGTATGCATTATGTACTGGTATTTCACCTTCGTGTGTATATGCATACGCTACAAAAAAGCATAAATATATAGTAAATGCGAAGGTTAATATTTTTTCGTACTGCATTCATAAATTCTTCGCAAGATGACACTTACCCTTAATCGGGATCGACCGGTGTTCAAAAGACGACCCCGACGAGTTTAGGACGTAATTTTAATTTAGTCTGGGCAGGCAAACTTGCAGCACTGAATCCGTGTAAGATGGTAATGACTAATAAAATGTGTATAAAAGCTACCCTCTACCTAGGTGGCAGATATAGACAAAATTTTTCAAAAAGCCAGAGAATCAAATAACTATCTATTTATCTAAAGACATACCTTGAAAACATCTTGTGAAAAATCAATCTGTCGCCCTGTTAAAGGGCGTATAAAAGCCACTTCTTGTAATGAATCCGTGTCAGTTGTTGAATAAACCAGCATTACATTAACTTAGCCTTGTGGTTGACATGGTTTCTGTCGCACACACTGAATCTGGGATTGATCAAAGAAGCACTGAGACGGATCATACATGGTGATATTAGATACTTAATATTACAATGGTATGGAAAAAGGTCCTTGTCGTGCTACTGGTAATAGCTCAGTGCTCTGCAATATTGTTTTTGTTGTATTGGAAGGGTAAGTATATTGCTTTAAACCTTTGTAACTCTTTGGTTACAATAACACAAGCATGTTTTAAACAATCGATGGTTAATGGAAAGCACATGGAATTTGAGATGAAAAAATATTATCTTAAGAAAGTTAGAATATGTCTGAAAAATTCAAACTTAAATCTTCAAGAATACTGAATTACGTAGATGTGTTTTGGACTACTATCTCGCCAACATGTTCTACTTTGAATAGAATATGTTGGCGAGATAGCAATCCAAAAGACAGCTGACTTATTTAAGCGGATGGTAATCAAAAGGATTTATGTATCCAGTTGGCATTCATATAAAATCAAACTGACTGGGCTTTTATCACATACATGTGCAATGGTTTCAGGCAGCCAACGCCAAGCCCAGGTTCTCCCTTTTCAACCTGTTCAAGTTCACCACAAAGAAGAAGCAAATCAAGATGCATTCAAAGGCAAATATATCAACATCTCTTATGGAACACAGAAATACAATCGAGATAGTGATGTCATAGATGATACAATCTGGCAGGTATTTCTACGTATATTTCTCAACCTACTTATCAATAATTTCACTAGTTCAATCAAACATTCCTATTCACTGTGTATCTGTACATAAAAAAAAATATCAGGGTCGCCGCCATTCTATTATTTTTCTTTGCACGTGTTTTGATGATAAATGCATTAAAAAAGGCGTACTATTCTTGCATCTCAGTGCCACAGTAATTATGCACATAGACAACTACAGATTTTGAAGCAAAAGTAAATAATGATAATAATATTTATTTCTTAAAAACCGCACTACACTACTGTCTCAGTGCTGTTTACAAATATAATTATCAGAATTACAAGTGATTATATAAATAATAAAAGCTGAGATTAATAAAACAATTAAAATGAATAATGCTGGTGATGATAGTAATAGTCTAAACAATAAAACTATTTTCTGAGAAAATGAGAAAATATTTAATTTCAAGTATTAAATTTTAATTGAAGTACTGTGAAAATAAGAATGTTTTCAAATCTTTTTTTAAAAACCACTTTTTAAAAACAACACTATATCAAAACAACAAGTGCATATCAAATCACATTATCCCATATGTATTTCAATTATTAAAATCCCATCAAATTGCAGCAATTTGTGCTGCGCCACTGGATCCTCTGCCGCCACACTGGAGTGCGATCTTTGTTGACCTCCTTTTTACCCATAACAATGTTTCTCTGTTGAGGTAATTTTTTAAAATTTTCTTTCAGTCATTCAGTTGGAACAAGGTGCCAGACGATTGGGTGTCAGTTATCAACTGGAGAAAACGTATGTTACAAGACAGATGCCGCAACCGTAAAACTGTTTCAACCTCCCATGTGAATACAGGACAGCGTATTATTGTGGAAGACCAACACAAACTCATTCTCTGCACCCTGAATAAAGCTGCAAGTCGTAGCTGGGGAATGGTGTATTTGACTCTCTCTGGACAGGTTGATCCCTCATCAGATTCGATAACCAAGAAAAAATCTGGCAATTACACGCAGTTACTCTCTTTCGACAACAATGGCATC
>NW_019775816.1:0-30868 GCF_001039355.2 Lingula anatina
TGAAACTATTTTTGAACATGCTGTTTCAGCTGATCAATCAAAAAGTGTCCCAGAACTAACAGACTGTGTAGAATCATGCACAAAATAATTTCAGACCCTGTAGAATCACCGGAGCTCTGGTACATGTTGATATCACAGATCCTACGGAGAAAGCTCTGTTCCAAGCCCAGGCGGCCAATGACTGGGAGACCATACTTCTGGCTAGAGCTAAGGAGTTGAGATCAGGTATCAGTTATATGCATAAGATATGTAATATGGTAACTGGTACATTCCATTCCAAAGTTAACATGTATTCATTGTGACCGTTGAATTTTTCTTGCTGTATTCCACATCTTCCGCTTCTTTCGTTTTTCAAAACGTTTTTGTTTATCATTATCTTGTATTTTCTTAGTTAGTTTATTAATCTTCCTTACTGATTAATTCAAAACACTTATATTTTTGTGTATTACTTGGCATCAGGTGGCAGGATTGTAATCATAAGTGATTGTTTAGAGAAGGAAGGACAATATCCAGGGACCACCAAAAATATCAAGGAGAGCGTGGTCCACAGTTTAACCAACTACTGGAAGGAAATGGTCACTGAGGGAGAGATCACACAGGTAGGAAAACATAACTGTAACAAGTAGTAGAAGGTGGTGGTCACTGAGAGAGAGATCACACAGGTACGGGAACATAACTTTAACAGGTACTGGAAACAGATGGTTACAGAGGGAGAGATCAATTTCAGATGAATAGCCAATGAGAAGGACAAGAATGGCTATGTATTGACACTGTGGAGAGTGATTGGGATATGTTATCCTTAATGTGTGTAGGAGCAGACCAATGAATGATTTTTTGTGAAGATAGCGGGAAGAACTCAAATGGCAAATTCCCGATTTTGTTTTTTGGACTATTTTGGCAATGGGATGCTGTGTTGGCTATTGATCTAAAATGGTGTGTGCCAAATGTATTTTCAAAATGGACAATGAAGTTTAATTGCATGGGCGATATTTAGTAATGAAAAAGTTTGGATCGAAGTAAATATGATATAAGGTGTCCAATTTTTACTTTAGTGATCCCAACCACATGGGAAGTAAAGAGTTTTGACGTTTTTGTCATTTAGAAAAAGTAATCTTTCTAATTACAAATGTCACTCTTTTCTACAGGAAGAATTTGACAACACAAACTTCAACCTGTACTTCAGAACCACAGAGGAATACAGGGCTCCTTTTTGTGACCCGAACTCTGCTGTGTCCAAAAGTGGGCTAAAGTTGCTGGCCATTGAAACAAAAGCGGTGCGTTGTCCATTTCACGAGAAATGGACCAAGATCGGAAAGAATGGTAAGTTTGTGCATGTCTATCCACTCTACCCATTCTATCTACGTTGTTTTTAATATAGCTAGCTTTATGCAAGTCGACTATTACCAGACTTTGACCATGAATATCGTCAAAGAGTTTCCAGAGTCGAAAGTATATATTATTGATATCAAAAATCTCTTGGCGATAGAGGCAGGGGCTATCGTTTTAATTAGTGCCGCCAGCGTGTACGCTGGCGGTACTTATGGTTTTAGTCCGGACGCACACCGTTAAAGTTTCGCCTCCTAGACCACAAGGACCTGTGTCCCCATCTCTTGGATTTAGGTCATATATAATCTCATTTGTGAAGCATTCCTTGTTAATGTAATTAACCATAGATTTGTATGTTCTAGGCGACCCAGAAGCAGCAGCCAATCATGCCAAGCGGTATATCCAATCCCTCCGATCCTGGAGCAACTTCACCTTCCTCTCAGGTCTAGATAATTCTCGCTCAGAGGAGGAAAAATCCGCCACTGTGGATAAGTTCTTTCTAAAGTACGAGAGAGCAGTGGCATCAGCCCCAGAGGATCATGGGATGGATTTTATTAGCGCTTGTATAGACATAGGAAAAATGTAAAACGGTGGTTGTGCTAAGGAGGATTTAAAAGGATACAAATATAAAGCCGAAGAATGCGAATTTTTACCTAAATATGAATGTTACCGGTGTAACATGAAAATCTGACTCCCCCAGTCAATATTCATAATGAAAATCTGACTCCCCCCATGAAATTTAAACTTCCCCTCTCCCCCCTCACAAAACTTTATAAATCTTATTTTATTTGAGTTTTTAAATTTTATCTTGCATAATGGAGGATACATTTTCATGAGGAAATTAGAAAATTAAAAATGTGTTTGTTTTCCACCCAGTGACTCCTATGAAAATGCTATGGGAGTCTAAATCCTACAGGTAGTAAGATGAAAACTAGTTTAAAAAATTATCAATTTTCACCACCCAACTTTCAAATACTACCAAAATATACATCACAATGCAAACCATGTGGAAAACAATGATATGGTGACTAAATATAAAATAGGGTTTTTTCTTCATGGGGGTCGAAATCCCATGGGTATGAATATAAAGATTTTTCGTGTCCTTTTTTCCATTTTTTTTTTTTTTTGCACCCAATATTTTACCACCAAACTTTCAAATATTTCCAATATATATTTTTTCATAAAGTATACTTAAAAGAAAGATGTGGAAATGATCACCAAATATCACATAAATAGCTTATTCATAGGGGAGTCATTGGGTGGTAAAATATACATTTTTAATTTTCTTATTTTCTCATAAAATTTTCACCTGCAAACTAAAAAAGTGCCAATGTATCATCCATATTGCATACTACAATATAAAAGTTTTATACTCAAATAAAATAAGATTTATTAAGTTTTGTCGGGGGAGTCAAAATTTCATGGGGGGAGTGACATTTTCATAATGAAAATCTGACTGGGGAGTCACATTTTGAGGGAGTCGAATTTTCATGGTACACCGGGTTAGGAAAATCGCATGGTTTTGTTTCGTATCGCTTGCCGTACATTTTTTGGGAAGGGGCAGAAGGTAGTACTGCAGAAGCTAAAAAAGGGTTTGCTTGCCAGTCATTGGACTCGCTGTTTATTATTGTACCACCAGCGTTAGCGCTGGCGGTACACATGGTTTTAGTCCCGTCCGGATCGTTCCGCCGGCTCCTGCAGCTCCTGCGGCTCCGCCGGCTCCGCCGGCTCTGCCGGACGGCTATCGTTACCGCTTCTCCTCCTAGACGGTAAGGCCCCCCGTACCCATCTCTTGGATTTAGGTCACCTATAATCTCAACTCGTTCCACGTAAAATTTGGGCTTTGTCGGTATTGGGGTCTAGGTGTGGCACTCATTGCAATGCACCCTTATCTAAAAATGGCAAAATTAAATGCTAATTATCTACCCTACGGAAGGAATTGTGGGAAAAATTTCTATTGACGGCTTTCCAAAAGTCATATGTGTAGATTTCAAATATGCCATTGGATTTGATCTTTGACCTTTATTTCAAGGTCAAACGGGCCAAAATTTTCAAAAAAATGAATTTTTTTACGAAAAAAAAAATTATTTGCCCTGTTATTCAGACACCACATAGACCTAACCAATAATATTATTGGAAAGGGTCCCCTTCAGGTCATCTTTCATCTCCGTGAATTTGAGGTCAATCGGTGCACATTCACGGGAGTAGCGGCCATAAGATACCGAAACTGAAAACTGTCTCTAATTCGGGAACCGTTAATGCTAGAGAGCCATTCTTTTTTGCATTTTGTAGAGCATGTAAAGCCCAACACTGGAAGTGGTCTCCGTTTTTTTTTTGTATTCCATACGGTTTTCGAGTTATGCTGTATCAAAAAGTACATATTGGTGGTGAAAGAAAAATGTGCAGTACGGTAATGGATAATAAATTTTGAACTCCGGAAAAATAAAACATAAGGCTTGGCAAAGCAGACAACTTGTGGTCAAAAATGACATTATTTCATCAAATTTGAACTTCTGGAACTTCAGAGCACCTCCCATTTCAAGAATTTTGACCAAAATGACCTTTTCTTTATTTTGATTTATTTTTTCTGTAGGAAATTTATGGCACATTATGGTAACCCCAAAATTATAACATTTAGTCCCTTATATCTCCAAAACTGGCAGAGATAGGTCCATAGTNTATTATTTGCGCTGTTATTCAGACACCACACAGACTTAACCAATAATATTATTGGAAAGTGTTACCCTTCAGGTCATCTTTCATCTCTGTGAATTTGGGATCAGTCAGTGCATTTTCACGGTATTAGCGGCCATAAGATTCTGAAACTGAAAACTGTCTCTAATTCAGGAACCGTTAATGCTAGAGACCCATTCTTTTTTGCATTTTGTAGAGCATGTAAAGCCCAACACTGCAAGTGGTCTCCGTTTTTTTGTATTCCATACGGATTTCGAGTTACACTGTATCAAAAAGTACATATTGGTGGTGAAAGCAAAATGTGCAGTATGGTAATGGATAATAAATTTTGAACTCCAGAAAAATAAAACATTAGGCTTGGCAAAACAGACAACTTGTGGTCAAAAATGATATTATTTCATCGAATTTCAACATCTGGAACTTCAGAGCACCTCCCATTTCAAGAATTTTGACCAAAATGACCTTTTCTGTATTTTAATTAATTTATTAATTTAATTTAGGAAATTTATGGCACATTATTGTAACTCCAAAATTATAACATTTAGTCCCTTATATCTCCAAAACTGGCAGAGATAGGTCCATAGTTACTATTGAAGTTGAATAGGAAGTCATATACTGGCAATCTAAATGTGACCAGCTGGTGGTACAATATTCGGAGGCGGTATCGCCTCTCTGATCCTCTAGTTATGAAACATCTTTTTGTAAGTCATAATAGAAAACAATATTCTGTATGGACAAGGTTTATGCATAATTGTTTAACAAACTGTGCTGACCTAGCTAGCATCCCTAATCAAAATAAGTGAAAAAGAATAAATATGAATGCCAGTCAAGCAAATACTTTAATATTTTAGAATAAACCACAGGATGGATTCTATAAAGAAGGGAAGCATTATACAATAAACATGGATCAGATTTTGGGAGAAGGAGTACATGGGAAAGTTGTTATGGTCTATGATTTAGCAACTAAAGAACAATCAGCTCTTAAACAGGTATGTAATGCTGCAGATTTTGAGCGTTTGATGCTAATATGTTGATTTATTCATTGAAATTTTAATGGGAATCAGTTAAATTCACTCAATTTACTTGGTATGTCATGAAAGAATGGGAAAATGATGCTGCTCTTACTTAGTTATTTCTTTTTTTCTTTATATTTTATATTATTCCATATCTCAGGTAATGTTACTAGACTTCAGGGAAGAGGAGATAAGAGCTTGGGTGGCTATGGAAGATAATCCACATTTTCCAGAGCTGTACGTGCTTGAAGTAGAGGGAGACAAAGTATTATTATTTATGGAACCCTTACAGCCAAGTAAGACTTTACAGTTGTTTTAAAATCTTTGAAAATACATGTATAGATATGGAACTATTAATATGTCCAGCTAGCTATTATGAAAGTATGCATATACCTATCATGAATTAATATATCAATTTGTTTTACTTAATTAATTTATTTACTTATTTATTTATCTTAGAAATTACTTTGACTGAAGTCATAGACCAGTATTTTTCCCAGCTTCAACAACAAGGTCCAGCAGCCCAGTGGTCATTTTCCATCTTTGTGGTCAAAGGTCTACTTGAAGCCATCCAAGCTCTTCATGAAAAGGGGTACACACACAATGATCTTCACAGTGAGTTACAAAAACTTAGATAAAGCTGACAGTGAAAGTCATTGGAATATTTAGAATGTGCCAATTAAAACCACATAAATGTGTCATATATCAAGTTCAAGAAGTTAGCCATTCGACTTCCTGTCTGCACACAAATTGTACATGTATGTATTTCAAGGAATGGTCACAGTTATTGCCTTAAGATGCATTACACAGGATTTTGAAATGAAAAAATGAACATATTACAAATTACCGTTCCTTTAATGCTTATACAGTATATTAAATGACTGTATTGGTTTTGAAACTCAAGCAACAGACTACGTTATATCATTTAAGAGAGTTATATATGTGTATCTTTGACTTACATGTGTAAAAGCACAGACTGTACTATTTGCAATTTTTAGACACTTAAAATCAATTCTGCAACCATACATTAATTTGTATTATATAGGTAACTTTTATATTTTTGCAGCTGGCAACATTCTCCTTGAAGACACCAAGTCTGGTATGGAAGTCAAGGTTGTTGACCTTGGCCTTGCTCAGGTCATTCCTAATCCACTGACACCAGGCAGCAGGGCCCAGGTCATAAATGACCTGTGGAATGTCCTGAGAACTTTCATTGTACTTTGTGCTGGGTATACATTTAAATCCACTCATGACATGACAGAACACTGGAGAAATGCATTACGTTATGTAAGTTCATTATGTTGAAAAACAATGCATGGGTTTGCACAAATTGGCATTAATTCATTCTTGGTTTAGAAACATTTTGACAAACCGTGTTCATTTCAGATGCATTTCAGATTTTTGCACCTCGAAATGATTATATGCATTGAATCTTTTCTAATTCACTATTCTTTTTTTTTTATCACTGCAAAAAAATATAAGAAAATAAAAAAAACACATTGCTCTTACAAAGTTAGAGGGAAGGGGGGCTCAAAAATTAAATGACCTTCTTACAAAAATGGCATAGAACTTGGATCAAATTTTCATTCTGTTCAAAATATTAATTAACCTTAGCCTGAACTTCTTCACAATATATTTTCAAGGTTGACGAATCATTTCGTGAAGAGTTTGAGGAAATTGTTCATTTTTGCATCAACGCTGCTGTAAACTTTGCTACGGGGCTTCCAGCTGGAGAACTACTTAATAAATTGAATGAGGCTGGAGATGTAACTGAGGGTGAGTTTTTTTTTCTTTTTTATGTACAGACACAGATGTGTCTGTACATATAGCCGTCATCTGCGTCTTTCATCGCCGTCGCCGTTGGCGTGCACTTTTACCGTAAACACGATAAGTGAAAAAATATTTTACCTTTTGGCTTGAAACTTACAGAACTGATGAATATTCATAATAATGTGGTTAAGTTCGAAAATCAGCATGATCGGTTCATTTTTAGGGAAGTTATGCTTTTTTTTCACTTTTTTCAGCAGATATGCAACACCGTAAACACGATAATTGAAAAACCGTTTTACCTTTTGGCTTGAAAGGTACAGAACTGATGAATATTCATAATACGCCAGTCAAGTTCGAAAATCAGCATGATCGGGTCATTTTTAGGGAAGTTATGCTTTTTTTTTTCACTTTTTTCAGCAGACATACAACACCGTAAACACGATAAGTGAAAAAACATTTTACCTTTTGGCTTGAAACTTACAGAACTGATGAATATTCATAATACGCCGGTCAAGTTCGAAAATCAGCATAATCGGGCCATTTTTGAGAAGTTATGCTTTTTTTTCACATTTCCTCAGATTCAATTCTTAGGCATGTTAATAGTCTCATTATTGAACCAATAAGATACGTAAAAGTGTTTGTTTGACATTTCTTGCATCTTTACAACATTATTAGTTGATTATGTAAAAATGATGGTAAATTTGTTATCATGTATTGTGTAATGAAGTGTCAAAAATGGAAATAAACACATATCATTGCAGTTTGTCAGATTCCACTATCCACTATGTTCAGAGTCTCAGAATGGAGGAAATTGGACATTTAACACTGTTCTATTGATATTTTTCCCATCTCATCAATTTTCTTAGTTGGTCATATAAAAATGGCAGTAAACTGTTAATTTTGTTTTATGTTAAAAAAGTGTTAAAAATGGAAATAAACCCATTTCAGAACAGTGCTGTCTTGTTTACATTTTGGCATTTTCAAGATGTGACTTTGAAGTTCCATGGTCCTGAAGACCTTTGCTAGTCACATTTTCTGAATATCCCTGATACTTATATTTTATTATTAAAAATTGATGGTCATTATGCTGTTAAACATTATGTAATATTGCATCAAAATTTGAAGAAATACCTATTTTGGGCACTGCTCCCATGATGACCATTTAAGGAAAATCATGTCACTCACTGTTCTCAAACTTACAGGAAAGAAACATGGGACTAAAATACAGCTTCAGTAGGCAATGCAGTCTGTTTGGTAAATATTTCTGGCAATTAAACAGTTTTTTGTGAAAATTTAATTTTTCACATATTGGCATTTTCAAGGTGTGACTTTGAAGTTCCATGAGCCTGCAGACCTTTGCTAGTCACGTTTTCTGAATGTTCATGTTACTAATATTCTATTATTAAAAATTGATGGTCATTATGCTGTTATACATTATGTAATATTGCATCAAAATTTGAAGAAACCCCTATTTTGGGCACTGCTCCCATGATGACCATTTAAGAAAAACCATGTCACTTACTGTTTTCAAACTTACAGAAAAGAAACAGGGGGCTAAAATACAGCTTCAGTAGGCAATGCAGTCTGTTTGGTAANAAGTGTGTTCTTGGGAGGAAGCAAATGAAGTCTTTGAGAATGGAGAGAGAACCGTAAGGAGAAGCAGAATTGAGCAAGATGTCCTGATGCAGCTTATTGCATTTATTAAATTACTATTACTATGTTATTTTTAATTCGTATTATTTTTCAAGTTAATGGACTTTGGCCCTTTTTTTAAAAAATGAATAGAATATGCACTTTAAAGTATTTAGATGAAGATATAAATGAATGTTTTTCCTTCTTTGCTTGCTAGTTTTATTGAACCATTTAACCAATAAACTATGAATTAAACCTCTTGTATGGACCCATGAGTACAATTCTATACCTTCTGTGTGTATTTATATATGATTAATGAACTTCAAACATGACATGTTTAAAACATTATGGCTATATACTAGTATATAATGAATCTCAAAATCTGATATATCTTGGTACTAAAATTAACCCCCAGTGACTTATCTTTTACCCTATAACTATTTGTACATGTACCAGCTTTTATGTTCATATCCTGTCACTGTTTCACAGTTGGTGTGATATTTACCATAAATATCTATTTCAGAGAGAGTACTGGGTAAGGAGAAATGGTATGTAATTTGTTTTAAATTATTCTTTAATTGGAAATATATTTTTATATGTAATGGAAAAATATAATTTAATTTGGCAATTGTCTGACATTTGACTTTGTTCCATGTTGTGACATATATACATTACGAAATCAGCTGTGATAATTTTTTAAAGATTGGTCCATTTTTATGCCAGATCCTAACCAGTGTGATTCCAACCCGTGTGTCTCAGAGGGGACCAGCAGATGTGAAGATTTATTCCAAAACTATAGATGTCACTGCAGGCAAGGATACACTGGAAGCAATTGTCACATCAGTGAGTCAGAATGTCCACATGCAACTCACATCAGCTGTCATATAGCAGTTTCAAGACATTTATGTACTTATATATAAAATTCCACAATATGGGCCTACCCTTAAGAGTTGAGTTGTTGTTTTTGTTTTATTAGGAGGAGAGAGGGTGGGGGAGATTATGTATATACTGAGTATTGCAGGAACTCACAAACCCAATCTGAAAAACATTTTTATCTGTTCTCAGATATAGATGACTGTGGGACAAATTGTCTAAATGGAGCTATATGCACTGTAGGTATACAACTGTATGATATCTTTATTAATCAGAGATTTTGACAACCCATTTAAAAACCTTATTTATGAAATTGCTTTGTTTATTGTATATGCTGCAAATTAAAAGATTGTGTTTAATATTGTCATTAATGGCATACAACTTTATGTCTGTATATTAAAAGCATATATATATATACAAATAAAACTGACTTTAAAAATGAAAAGAATTCTTCTCACAATCTTACTTTCCAGGACCTGATCAATGACTATCACTGCACCTGTGTCCCAGGATTCCGAGGCACTAACTGTGAAATTAACATTAATGAGTGCCAGAGCAACCCTTGTCAAAATGGCGCCACGTGTCAGGACGGAGCAAACCGGTGGAGCTGCCAGTGTGCTCCAGGATGGACAGGTTAGTGGTCGTTTTGAATTAGCTTTAATTTCAGACTGCTGCTGTTATTTGTTTCAAATTGTTTCTAATATAGATTACATTTACCAAAAAGTGAGGGTATTAACTTGAAGACCCAGTTGGAAGCACAGGAAGCAAAGCTCAAGAACGTAATTACACGTTATAATATTTCTCAGTCCCAGTTCATACTTATTAAACAAGTATACTCTTCTATCTGACCAACAGATGAATTCACAGTAACAGTTAATGGGACAGAAGTCTGTTAGCTAGTCAAATATTTGGGTAAATCCTACCTCCTCCTTCCCAAATTGGAGTAGGGTTGGGGAGCCAGCTTGCAGCATATCCTGGCCATATACTGGACCCTTAGAGAGGAACAAAATTTACCAAATCTTATCTAGATTACTTAATCTTATGATACATCAACATAGATATATTATATGACAGTGCAAAGGTATCATTTGAGTACCATCAAACTCTGTGCTTCTGATGACTGTATGCTATCTCAATGTAATTACTATGGTAGTGTGGTGAAAATTTAAGAATTTTGCTGGCTTTGAAAATTTTGTTAGCAGATGATTTTTCTGCTGAAGATTTTTTTTCACTTTGAAAAATTACCCAAAACTAAAAAAAGAGACTTGCTTATCAGCTTTAAAATTATTTTTATCAGGTGTATCCTGCCAGTTGGACATCAATGAATGTATGTCGGCACCTTGTCTGAATGGCGGAACATGTAACAATCTGCAGAACATGTTTACCTGTGATTGTGTCCAGGGATTTGCAGGGAATGGATGTGAAATTAATGTGGATGATTGTTACCTTGATCATTGCCTGAATGGTATGGCAGTGTTTTTTAAGTATTGTTTGTCATTCGATATTCCTGAGGACGTTGATATTTATATATTTTTCAATCTCAAGATGTGTTATAATATTTTCCTGGATTTTTTTTCTTGTTTTAACAAACCACAGACCTTTGTTGGTTTATAAGCTTGGCTTTATAATTTTGCAAAAACACATTTCTTTTCAAGAAAAATTTCCTTATAATATAATCAGACAAATAAGTTCTTTATCATACTTTTTTCACAGGTGGTACTTGCATTGATTTAGTCGATGACTTCAGCTGTATCTGTCCAGCAGGATTCTCTGGTACGACATGTGAAGTCAACGTTAATGAGTGTGAGAGTTCTCCCTGCCTGAACCAAGCTACCTGTATTGATGCTGACAATGGCTTCCTGTGTGAATGTTTACCTGGTAGGTGACTCTGGTTGGTGTGTGGTCTGAATGGGAATGGATCAGAAAACCATTTTTTACGGCTGTTTTTGTTGTTATCAGATCTATTGGCATGGATGCCAACAATGGAGCACTGAAGTTAATGTCTAATGTCTAGTTTCCAGTTTTGCTTTTTAAAAATGAACCTGGCAACTAGGAACTAGTTTCATTTTTATATACAGACACTGTAATATATATAAGTGTACCAGTACTCCCTCATGCTATTCTAGCTTCCCTACAATACTAACAGTCAAGGTCACAAGAAAGTAGTCAATTTGGCTGTGCCTATTTGCTGGCCAACTCACCACATTGATAGGAAAAAAGACATTTTGGGCCATGATCGGCGGCCACCTTATTCTCAGTGCACGGCGAGGAGAGACCATAACAATAATAACACACTGCCTGGCTTCCAGGGTGAAGGTTACCAGCTGGTCACAGTTAACCCTAATCTCTGACTGCCCCTTCCTCCATCCACTCCTGTATCCATCCACTAAAATTATTCTAGTTTCTCAGCATCAGAACTTTAGATTTTGTATAACGACACTGTACATGTAGTTTCTGGTTGCCAGAATTGTTTTTGAAAAACGAAGCTAGCGTCTGATTGCCAAGTTATTTATTTATTTATTTTACTTATTTATTTATTTATTTTTTTGGAAAAGTGACACTGGGTTTTGATTGATTTAATCATACAGACATAGATCTGTGGTCTTTTTCGGCCTCTGAGTGTGGCTTCTGCGGTGAAGGCTACCTGTGCACTGCAGACACTGATCAGAAGTTGTCTTGGTCTCGGTCTCAGCACATGGCTAGGAGAAACTGTTACACACTGTACAGCTTAAGTGGTGAAAGCTGCCTGTGTGCCAAAGACATTGATGGAGGATTGACTCTTCTTTTGTCCACTTCTTTTTCTCTCCGCAAAAACAATATGGGTGTTATTCCTATATTGAGAGAAACACATATCAAACAGGAGGATTTGTTTTATTCCACATATAATATACACTAGCAGTTGCAAAGAGTAAAAACAATAATAAAAACTAATAATGAAAATACCTTTCTATCCTTACCGAGACACAATTTGAGGAATTAACATAGAAAACAAGTTGGTGTGTGATATTTTGTGAAATTTGTCTTTGTAAGGAATCACCATTGTACATGTATAACATGGTAGCCAATCAAAAGCACCACATGACTAAAATGCAGTCAGATGGGAAGAAGAAACAGCAAAGCAGCAATCAGTAACATGCTACCTTTAGTCATTGCCAACATCATTAGTCACGGCTGCCTAAAATGATATCAGTGGTGCTGAACTTTTGATGGTACCAATAGAGGTCCCATGCACTCACAAATTCCTCAGCATCAAGTAAGCCATTTGCATTCTGATCAATAGCATCAAAAATTGGTTGAATCTTGGCTGTGTTGCGAAAAATAAAAAGGAATTTGGAATACTCATCTATTGTCAACTTGCCATTGCAGTCAATATCAAACGTGCCAAACATATTTGATGAGATTTCAGCGACCTTCTCTGTTGAAATAGGAATATCTATCTCAGACTCTTGAAGAAATTCTTCCAGTGTAATGTTTGTTTTATAGTTTGTGTATTTGTTTGACCAAAAGACCCGAAAGGCATTGGAAAAAATACCATTCACTGCCATAGCTCTCCAAGATGGCAGAACTTTTTGAGCTCGTTTTGTTGTTAAACCAACATGTTCCTCTTCAGTAACGATGCCATCTTCATCAACGTCGATGATGTCAAAGAATGCTTGGTACTTGGTAGCCCAGTAGGAACTAAACTTTCGGTTGGTGTTCTAAAATATGAAGAAGAAATTATCCGTCTTTCGGAGTTGATCTCTGGCTATGATTTATATATCATATTTTGCAGGTGTATTATTTGTTTTAGATATAACATTTTCTTGCATGTATTTTGCTTGAATATTTGAAAAATATTTTTGAATTGGGTTTAAAATGGACATACAGTATGAGATGCTGTAATTGTTTTGAACTGGTGTATTATTTTTCTTAGAAATGACATTGATTATGCCAAATAAATATTGGCTTTATGAAAAATAGGTTTCTTGATGTTGAGTCACCATCCAAGAAAAAAATTCTCTAATTCAATAAAGTGAAACACACTAAAAGGTTACAGACTAGCAGAAATTTCCACCCCAACTCCCTGTACTTAAGAACCATATACCGCCTGCCTGACAATGCTGTCTTAGCTTGTTTAACTAAACCAGTGAACACTTTTCTGGACCTACCTTTAAAATACTTGAAGAATCAACAGCAAGAACAGCAACCAGTAGGAGCAGACTTATCAGCTTAATGGATGACATTATTTTAATGTCTGACTTGCCAAGATTTCTAAAACAAGGGAATCAACAGAAACAAAAATTAAACAATCAGTATGAATTATAAACTATAATTAAGTCCATTTTTAAAAGAAATAATCATGGTTCTCTTTTACACCTAATTATATACCTACCAAAAATATTAAACACATTTATAAGTAATAATAATAGTAATGCACGATAAGAAGAAAAATACACTTATTATAACTCAAATCACTTGAGTTGTACATTTAAAAGCGGAGAATTCCTAGCTGATATGAAATATTTATGCCTGGTCTTTATGGATCCCTTCAGTTGAGAATCGTTCTTATCTCAGTAGGGAAAATACAAAGCAACATGGCTCTATAAAGATATTACACATGTATTAATAGCACTACTACATGTAGCGAGAAGAGACAAAGCTAGGGTGTCATTTTCATAATAGATATAATGATAAAATATCCCCCAAATGTTATTGAAGAGTCCATGCCTTACCAGTTTTCTGTCCTACAGTTCTTAGGAGATTTGTGCCTTGACTGATGTGTGGCGTTTCTCGGAGGGTGGTGTATTTAAATACAATCACATTAAAATGTATTCCAGATAAAGTTTCTTTGTCATGCACTGTTGTCCCCTATTCCTCATGTTATCAATCCTATTTTACCTGCAGGTTTCAAAGCCCACCTTTATCTAAGAAAATGTAAGTGCCAAACTACTGGTACATGTTTATGTGTGCTTAGGCTGAGTGTGCTGAGACCAAGACTGCCAATTGATGTGTAGCTTCGGTGCACAGTTAACCTTCACTGTAGAATTGGTGCTCCATATTGCCGTTTCTTCACTCTGAGCAGGTAGGTAAAAAAAAGGCAGATCAGTGTCTATGGTGCACAGGTAGCACTCACTGTGGAAACTGTGCTGACTATTACAGTCTCCCTACAGCGTGAGGGGAGACCAACAGGCCCGTAGCCAGGGGGGGTTCAGGAGGTTCGAAAGATCTGCCCCTTTTGTCAGGAAAAGGTCCATTCTGGGTAAAATTTTATCTAGGTACACATAAGTTTCATTGTAAAACCCCCCTTTTGAATTTGCTGGCTACAGGCCTGACCAATATGGTTGCCAATCATTGTTTGCAAATTAATAGCCTAGGCTGGGGGAGAGATTTAAGACCCCAGGGTGTCTCACTAGGCTGGGGGAGAGATTTAAGACTCCTGGGTGTCTCACTAGGCTGGGAGAGAGATTTAAGACCCCAGGGTGTCTCACTAGGCTGGGGGAGAGATTTAAGACCCCAGGCTGTCTCACTAGGTTTGGAGAGAGATTTAAGACCCCAGACACCCCCGGCAAGACATATAGGCAGCCCCCCCCCTGACACCCCCCTAAATCTGCCTCTGTAGCATCAGAACTGACTTTGTAAAATGACACTAGTTTCTGGTTGCCAGAATTGATTTTTTTTAAACGAAGGTATAGTTTCTGGTTGCNGAGTCCATGCCTTACCAGTTTTCTGTCCTACAGTTCTTAGGAGATTTGTGCCTTGACTGATGTGTGGCGTTTCTCGGAGGGTGGTGTATTTAAATACAATCACATTAAAATGTATTGCAGATAAAGTTTCCCATGTCACGTATTCTTGTCCCCTATTCCTTATGTTATCAATCCTATTTTACCTGCAGGTTTCAAAGCCCACCTTTATCTAAGAAAATGTAAGTGCCAAACTACTGGTACATGTTTATGTGTGCTGAGGCTGAGTGTGCTGAGACCGAGACTGCCAGTTGATGTATAGCTTCGGTGCACAGTTAACCTTCACTGTAGAATTGGTGCTCCATATTGCCGTTTCTTCACTCTGAGCAGGTAGGTAAAAAAAAGGCAGATCAGTGTCTATGGTGCACAGGTAGCACTCACTGTGGAAACTGTGCTGACTATTACAGCCTCTCTCCAGCATGAGGGGAGACCAACAGGCCCGTAGCCAGGGGGGGTTCAGGGGGTTCGAAAGAACTGCCCCTTTTGTCAGGAAAAGGTCCATCTTGGGTAAAATTTTATCTAGGTACACATAAGTTTCATTGTAAAACCCCCCTTTTGAATTTGCTGGCTACAGGCCTGACCAATATGGTTGCCAATCATTGTTTGCAAATTAATAGCCTAGGCTGGGGGAGAGATTTAAGACCCCAGGGTGTCTCACTAGGCTGGGGGAGAGATTTAAGACTCCTGGGTGTCTCACTAGGCTGGGAGAGAGATTTAAGACCCCAGGGTGTCTCACTAGGCTGGGGGAGAGATTTAAGACCCCAGGCTGTCTCACTAGGTTTGGAGAGAGATTTAAGACCCCAGACACCCCCGGCAAGACATATAGGCAGCCCCCCCCCTGACACCCCCCTAAATCTGCCTCTGTAGCATCAGAACTGACTTTGTAAAATGACACTAGTTTCTGGTTGCCAGAATTGTTTTTTTTAAAACGAAGGTATAGTTTCTGGTTGCCAAGTTTGTTTTTGTGAAAAAGGACACTGGTTATTGGTTGATTTAATCATAGAGACTGGTCTGTAGTCTCTTCTGCCTCTGTGTGTGGTGGAGAGAGGCCGTAATATTGAGCATGGCCTATAGACAGTGAAGGCTACAATTTAATGCAGACACTGATCAGAGGTTGTCTCAGTCTCAGCCTCAGCGCATGGCAAGATAAAACTGTTACACACTGCACAGCTTCAGAGGTGAAAGCTTCCTTTGTGCCGTAGACATTGATGGACAATTGACCCTTTTTCTGTCCTCTCCTTTTTCTCTAAACAAAAACAATTTGGGTGTTATTCCTATATTGAGAGAAACACATATCAAACACTAGGATATGTTTTATTCCACATATGATATACACAGCTGTAAAGAGTAAAGACAATTATGATAAAAAACTAACACTGAATACTGCCCTCATTACCGATCCTTACCATATGACACAATTTGAGGAAAAACATGGAAAACAAGTTAGTTTGTGATATTTTGTGAAATTTGTCTTTGTAAGGAATCACCATTGTGTAACATGGTAGCCAATGGGTATCTCAAGTACCACATGACTAAAATGCAGTCAGATGGGAAGAAGAAACAGTAAAGCAGCAATCAGTAACATGCTACCATATTAGACATTGCCAACATCATTAGGCACGGCTACCAAAAATGATATCAGTGGTACTGAAATTTTGATGGTACCAATAGAGGTCCCATGCACTAATAAATTCCTCTGCATCAAGGAAGCCATTTGCATTTTGATCAATTGCATCAAATATTGGTTGAATCTCAGCTGCGTTGCGAAAAACAAAAAGGAATTTGGAATACTCATCTACTGTCCACTTGCCATCGCAGTCAATATCAAACGTGCCAAACAAATCTGATGTGAGTTCAGGAACCTCCTTGATTGTAATAGGAATGTCTATCTCAGACTCTTGAAGAAATTCTTCCAATGTAATGTTTGTTTTATAGTTTGTGTGTTTGTTTGACCACCAGACCCGAAAGGCATTGGAATACATACCATTCATTGCCAAAGCTCTCCAAGATGGCAGAACTTTTTGAGCTCGTTTTGTTGTTAAACCAACATATTCCTCTTCAGTAACGATGCCATCTTCATCAACGTCAATGATATCAAAGAATGCTTTGTACTTAGTAACCCAGTAGGAACTAAAGTTTCGGTTGGTGTTCTGAAATATGAAGAAATGATCCGTCTTTCATATTAGGAGTTGATCTCTGGTTGGGATATATATTTTATATTTTGCAGGTTTATTATTTGTTTTAGATATGACATTTTCTTACATGTATTTTGTTTGAATATTTGAAAACTATTTTTGAATAGGGTTTAAAATGGACATACAGTATGAGATGCTGTAATTGTTTTGAACAGGTGAATTATTTTTCTTAGAAATGACATTGATTATGCCAAATAAAAATTGGCTTTATGAAAAATTGGTTTCTTGATGTTGAGTCACCATCCAAGAAATAAAATCCTCTAATTCAATGAAGTGAAACACACTGAAAGGTCCCAGACCAGCAGAAAATTCCACCCCAACTCCCTGTACTTAAGAACCATATACTGCCTGCCTGACAATGTTGTCTTAGCTTGTTTAACTAAACCAGTGAACACTTTTCTGGACCTACCTTCAAAACACTTGAAGAATCAACAAGAACAGCAAACAGTAGGAGCAGACTGATCAGCTTAATGGATACCATTATTTTAAAGTCTGACTTGCCAAGATTTCTAAAACAAGGGAATGAACAGAAACAAAAAGTAAACAACCAGTATTAGATATAAACCAATAAGGTCCATTTTTAAAGAGATAATCAGGGTTATAAGGGTTATTTATAAGTAATAATAATAATAATGATAAGAAGAAGAAGAATACATTTATTATAACTCAAATCACTTGAGTTGTACATTTAAAAGTGGAGAATTCCTAGCTGATATTGAACATTTATGCCTGGTCTTTATGGATCTCTTCAGTCCTGAATCAGTCTTATCTCAGTAGGGCAAATACAAAGCAATGTGGCTCTACAAAGCTGTTACACATGTAGCTCTCGGTCTTATAGACTACAGTCAAAGTACTACTACATGTAGCGAGAAGACACAAAGCTAGGGTGCCATTTTCATAATAGATATAATGATAAAATATCCCCCAAATGTTATTGAACAGTCCATGCCTTACCAGTTTTCTGTCCTACAGTTCTTAGGAGATTTAATTGTGCCTTGACTGATGTGTGGAGTTTCAAGGAGGGTGGTTTATTTAAATACACAATCACATTTCAGTGTATTCCAGATAAAGTTGCTTCGTCACGTACGCGTGTCCCCTATTCCTCATGTTATCAATCCTATTTTACCAGCAGGTTTCAAAGCCCACCTTTATGTAATAAAATGTAAGCACCAAACTACATGTTCATATGGGCCGAGACCGAGTGTGCTGAGACCGAGATGTCCGCCAGTTGATTTGTAGCTTCGGTGCACAGTATAAGCCTTCACTTCAGAATTGGTGCTCCATATTGCGGTCTGTCCCCTCTAAGCGGTGAGGCAAAAAAAAAAAAAAAAAAGGCAGATTATTGTCTATGGCGCACAGGTAGCACTTGCTGTGGAAACCATGTTGACTATATTACAATCTCAGTGTGCGAGGAGGCCAATATGGTTGCCAATCATTGTTTGCAATTTAATATTCTAGGATGGGGAACAGATTTAAGACATCAAGGTGTCTCACCTTGCTGTAGGATGGACAGAGTTTGAATTTATTTTATTTAAAAAAAAAAAAGAAAGGAAAAAAAAAACGATTCTGGCAACTAGCAATGTAGTGTTGTGTTTTAAACATGAACCTGGCAACTAAAAACTATAGGGTCTTTTTTCAAATACGATTCTGATGCTGAGGATCGTTTAATCATTTTTGTTGGGGGGAAAAAGGGGTGGATGGAGGAAAGAGCAACTGCCAATTGATGTCTACCACAACCAGGTCACTTTCACCATGGAAGCCAGGCTGTGAATTATGGTCTCTTGATGGGAGGCCAAAATGACCAACGATTGATGTCAACAGTCCACAGGTAGCCTTCACCACGCAAGCTGGGCAGGGTGTTGCTGTCTCTCTGCCCCATACACTGTCACCTAGACAATTGCCTATTGATGTCCCCTGCCTTGAGGGAAGCTAGAGTGTCTCTTTGTTGTTTGGGATATAATTTTTTATTTAACTGAATTTTAAAAAATGATTCTGGTCCCCGAAACCAGTGTTTTTTTGTGTACAGACACAGATGTGTCTGTACATATAGCCGTCACCTGCGTCTGTCGTCGCCGTTGCCGGTGCCGTTGGCGTGCACTTTTACCGTAAACACGATAAGTGGAAAACGGTTTTACGTTTTGGCTTGAAACTTACAGAACTGATGAATATTCATAATATTCAGCTCAAGTTCGAAAATCAGTATGATCGGGCCATTTTTAGTGAAGTTATGCTGTTTTTTCACTTTTTTCAGCATATATGCATTGCCGTAAACACGATAAATGGAAAACGGGTTTACCTTTTGGTTTGAAACTTACAGAACTGATGAATATTCATAATACGCAGGTCAAGTTCGAAATTCAGCATGATTGGGTCATTTTTAGGGAAGTTATGTATTTTTTTCACTTTTTTCAATGTATATGCAACACCGTAAACATGATAAGTGAGAAACCGTTTTACCTTTTGACTTGAAACTTACAGAACTGATGAATATTCATAATATGCAGGTCAAGTTCAAAAATTGGCTTGATTGGACTATTTTTACAAAAGTTATGCTGTTTTTTCCTTTATTCAGCATACATGCAACACTGATAACGCATTTTAAGGAAAACTAATCAGCCTTTTGTCTTGCAACTCAAAGGAGTGATCAATCTGACCAGTATACAGATCAAGTTTGAAAATAAGCTTGATCAGTTAAGATTTGATGAAGTTATTAGACTTTTTGTATATAAGTGGTTTTTCTTCAGATTTAATTCTTAGGCATGTTAACAGTCTCATTATGGAAATAATTAGATATGTAAAAGTGTTATTTTGACATTTTCTGCTTCTTAACAATATTGTTAGTTGATTATATAAAAATGATGGTAAACCTATTATCGTGCATTGTGTAATATCAAAAATGGAAAGGAACTCATCATTGCAGTTCGTCAGATTCAATCATTCACTATGTTCAGAATCTCCGAATGGAGCAAATTGGACATTTAAAATTGTTCTACTGATATTTTTCCTATGTCAACAATTTTCCTAGTTGATCATTTAAAAATGACAGTAAATTGATTATTTTGTTTTATGTAAAAAAGGTGTTGAAAATGGAAAGAAAATCATTTCAGTACAGTTATCTCTTGTTTACATTTTGGCATTTTGAAAGTTTGACTCTGAACTTCCATGGCCTTGGAGAACTTTCCATATCACATTTTCTGAATATCCATGATACTTTTATTTTTTTTATAAAAAATTGATGCTCATTATGCTGTTAAGTATTATGTTATATTGCATGAAAGTTGAAGAAAACCCTATTTTGGACACTGCTGCCAGGATAGCGATTAAGGGAAAACCATATGTTACTTAATATACTCAAACTTACTGAAAAGTTTCATAAGACAGTAGTGCAGCTTGTGTTGGAAAACCAGTGTGATTGTCTTCTGTTTTGGAAGCAATGCAGTTCTATAGAGTGCTATATGGTGCAATAAATGTATATGGATAGCAGGCAGTATGCTAATTCAGGGTTATAAAGTAATTTGCTTACTTAATTTTCAAGTTATTTCAGGGTTATAAAGTAATTTGCTTAATTAATTTTCAAGTGGCCATTAAATGAGATTACATAAAACACACATTGAGATTTCATTGTAAAGTCCCATAGGTTTAGCTCTTTTAACTGTGTCACATAATTAGGAATCGATGATTATTATGCAGGTAAATGTTATTTAATATTGAAAATAATTTTACAAAAGAAAAATTTTGTGTAACGCTTACATTAATGCTAAAGAGGAATAACAGTGCATTACTATTCTCAAACTCAATAGGGTTATTCATATCATGTTAGTAATTATACAGCTAGATTAAAAGTTTGAATAGCAGCTTTATTGGAATTTTTTGTTATGATTTATTTTACATTTTCTTTTAATTATTTTTCAAACACTAGCATCTTCAAGATGTCACTTTCAACTCCCATCCACCAGAAGCGCTGTGCATTTTCTGTTTTTCCACATTAGCAGTTGTGTCATCATTTTTCACATCTTGGGATTTTCATTATGTGAATTTGAACTCTCACATATGGTCCTGAAACTGTTATCTTATTGACCATGTTATTCTGTTTTGTATATTTTTTTGAAATTTTTATCTTTCACTTACTGGCATTTTCAGTGTGGGACTTATAACTCCCAAGGGCAAGTAACAGTTCACTTTTATTGATACTTCCTGTTGTGCAATATTTGCAACTTGACTCTGCAGTTAAAGGGATAATAACTGTTCTTTTTGGCAAATAATCCAAACCTTTTTTTTTTTTAAATTTATTATTATTTTTATTTTATTTTATTTTATTTTATTTTATTTTAGCTTTCAGCTTTTTCCTTTCACAGGTGTCGAGCAAAGAGTAAACGATACATCAATTATAAGAGGTGCAATCACTGAGCTAAAAATGTAGCAAAAATGTTGCTAAAACATGCCAAACAGTTGCTGTAAATAGAACTACTTTGTTGTGTATATACATATTCCTATAACCCTAGCGCACACTACAACCTTATCACTCTACGTAGTGATATCTTGAATAAAGTTAGTTTGGCAAGCACATGGTGTCTTGAGTTGATAACACTCATAAACAGTTGCAAGTGTTGCACAGGGTAAACAATGTATCAGTGTAAGAGATTCAATTACTTTGTTAGAAACGTAGCAAGCATGTTGGTAAAATCATGCCAACGAGTTGCACTCTTTGCCTAGCCAGGTCAGCCCCAATCTTTGCTAAACTTTTTCACAAACAACAAAAAGCACACTCCCTCACCCTCCCTATTACCTCCCCATTCCCATCCCTTCCCCTACACACAAAAAAACAATTCTTGCAACTAAGTGTCAGAAATGTTTATTTCTTAATACAACATTAGTTTTTTGTTGCCAGAATTGTTTTTTAAATAAAATGAATTCCGCCTACAGCAAGGCAAGACGGGGCCATAGCAACAGTCTGAAGGTTCATTGGTTGGAATGTTCACTATAGAACCTTCGGACCAATGAACCCTTGATTAAAAAACTGATGAAAACTCTACCATTTTTCTGACCAATGAACCTTCGGACTAATGAACCTTTGGTATATTGAGATGCCCCCAGCAAGACATGGGCAGGACCCCTCTGACACACCCCCTATATATGCCTCTGTAGCGTCACAACTGATTTTGTAAAATGACATTAGTTTCTGGTTCCCAGAATTGTTTTTTTTTTAACAAAGCTAGTTTCTGGTTGCTAAGTTTGTTTTCGAAAAAGGACACTGGTTTTTGGTTGATTTAATCATAGACACTGATCAACAGTCTTTTCGGCCTCTGCGTGTGGCGGCAAGAGGCCGTAATATTGGAAGGCTACCTGTATGCAGATGCTGATCAGAGGTTGTCTCAGCCTCAGTGCATGGCAAGGAGATACTCTAACATCCAGCATGTACAGCTTAAGCTGGGAAAGCTGCCTGTGTGCCGTACACACTGATCACCTGTCGCCCCTTCTTCTGTCCACTCCTTTTTCTTCCACAAAAACAATTTGGGTGTTATTCTTATTTTGAATGAAAAAAAATACCAAACAGGAGGATTTGTTTTATTTCAAATATGATATAGGCTAGCAGCTGCAAAGAGTAAAGACAATAATAAAGAACAAACAATGAATACCGATATCTTTACCATGACACTATTTCGAGGAAAACTGAAAAACATCGAAAACAAGTTAGTGTCTGATATTTTGTGAAATTTGTCTTTGTACATTGTAGAAGGTAGGGAATACCTTTTGCATTACGTATGATTGGCCTTATTTTTTTAGTGTGATGCGTTATTTGAGCCCAATATTCTGCGTGAAATGTAATTCAGGTACTTCTTTGTTCTGGGTTACTGGTATAAATGTATCAACTTGATTCGCGATTTACCCTTCCAAATCTACAGGATTCGTGAAAACGTTTAATAAGGATAACAGGAATTTGTTCTAGAACGTTGCGAACTTTGCATCATGATTGTAAGGCGATCACTCACTAGAGATAAATACAACAAACTTTTCAAACAAGGAAGGTAGAAAAGTGGAAATGTGAGTAGTTCACTAGTTTACGGTTCAATTCGTATAATGTATATATTATCACCTTAGTCTCTGTCACGGGAATCCTGACCAATGAGAATGGCTGAATATCTCTAAGCAGACACTTCCTGTCATTTAACACACAAAATAAATTATTCTGGTAATGTTATAAGTTCTTTGCATTTCTGCAAGTACGGCAATTTTCTATCTTGATGAATGGTGATAGCTTTCTATTCCTTGTGATTGGTGATTGACCTGAATATTTCTTCGTGATTGGTGATTGACCTATTTTAATTCTTCATAATTGGTGATTAAGGGGGGGGGGGTATTCCCTACCCTCTTTGTAAGGAATCGCCATTTTGTAACATGGTAGCCAATGGGTATCTCAAGCACCACATGACTAAGACCCCATTTCCACATTTTTCTACTTTAGATGGACCTAACTCCCTGGGGGTTCATGCTAAATAGCTGTCAGATGAGCGGACGCCAAAGTTAATTACCCCCTTACAGCTTGTAGTAGGCAGGACGGACATTTAAGCTGGATTATCTGACAGTAATCTAGTGAGACTCCCCGCGGGGATAGATCGATCTAAAAGCTCTGGGAATACAGCCTTAAATGCAGTCAGATGGGAAGAAGAAACAGTAAAGCAGCAATCAGTAACATGCTACCTTTAGTCATTTCCAACATCATTAGGCACGGCTACCAAAAATGATATCAGTGGTACTGAAATTTTGATGGTACCAATAGCGGTCGCATGCACTAACAAATTCCTCTGCATCAAGGAAGCCATTTGCATTCTGATCAATAGCATCAAAAATTGGTTGAATCTTAGCTGTGTTTCGATAAACAAAAAGGAATTTGGAATACTCATCTACTGTCCACTTGCCATCGCAGTCAATATCAAATATGCCAAACACATTTGATGAGATTTCAGCGACCTCCTCTGTTGAAATAGGAATGTCTATCTCAGATTCTTGAAGAAAGTCTCCCAACGTAATGTTTGTTTTATAGTTTGTGTATTTGTTTGACCACCAGACCCGAAAGCCATTGGAAAACATACCATTCACCGACATAGCTCTCCAAGATGGCAGAACTTTTTGAGCTCGTTTTGTTGTTAAACCAACAAGTTCCTCTTCAGTAACGATGCCATCTTCATCTACGTCAATGATGTCAAAGAATGCTTTGTAATTAGTAACCCAGTAGGAACTTAGTTTCGGTTGGTGTTCTAAAATATGAAGAAATGATCCGTCTTTCATATTAGGAGTTGATCTCTGGCTGGGATATATATTTTATATTTTGCAGGTTTATTATTTGTTTTAGATATGACATTTTCTTGCATGTATTTTGTTTGAATATTTGAAAACTATTTTTGAATAGGGTTTAAAATGGACATACAGTATGAGATGCTGTAATTGTTTTGAACAGGTGAATTATTTTTCTTAGAAATGACATTGATTATGCCAAATAAAAATTGGCTTTATGAAAAATTGGTTTCTTGATGTTGAGTCACCATCCAAGAAAAAAATCCTCTAGTTCAATGAAGTGAAACAGACTGAAAGGTCCCAGACCAGCAGAAAATTCCACCCCAACTCCCTGTATTTAAGAACCATATACTGCCTGCCTGACAATACTGTCTTAGCTTGTTTAACTAAACCAATGGATGCTTTTCTAGACCTACCTTCAAAATACTTGAAGAATCAACAGCAAGAACAGCAACCAGTAGGAGCAGACTTATCAGCTTAATGGATGCCATTATTTTAAAGACTGACTTGCCAAGATTTCTAAAACAAGGGTATCAACAGAACTAAAAATATTAACAACTAGTATGAAAATGAACTATAATTAAGTCCATTTTTAAAAGAAATAATCAGGGTTCTCTTTTACACCTAATTACATCTACCACAAATATTAAACACAGTCTGGAATTGGTCTTATCTCAGTTGGGAATATACAAAGCAGTGTGGCTTTACAAAGCTGTTACACATGTATTAATAGCACTACTACATGTAGCGAAAAGAGACAAAGCTAGGGTGCCATTTTCATAATAGATATAATGATAAAATATCCCCCAAATGTTATTGAACAGTCCATGCCTTACCAGTTTTCTGTCCTACAGTTCTTAGGAGATTTGTGCCTTGACTGATGTGTGGCGTTTCTCGGAGGGTGGTGTATTTAAATACAATCACATTAAAATGTATTGCAGATAAAGTTTCCCATGTCACGTATTCTTGTCCCCTATTCCTTATGTTATCAATCCTATTTTACCTGCAGGTTTCAAAGCCCACCTTTATCTAAGAAAATGTAAGTGCCAAACTACTGGTACATGTTTATGTGTGCTGAGGCTGAGTGTGCTGAGACCGAGACTGCCAATTGATGTATAGCTTCGGTGCACAGTTAACCTTCACTGTAGAATTGGTGCTCCATATTGCCGTTTCTTCACTCTGAGCAGGTAGGTAAAAAAAAGGCAGATCAGTGTCTATGGTGCACAGGTAGCACTCACTGTGGAAACTGTGCTGACTATTACAGCCTCTCTCCAGCATGAGGGGAGACCAACAGGCCCGTAGCCAGGGGGGGTTCAGGGGGTTCGAAAGAACTGCCCCTTTTGTCAGGAAAAGGTCCATCTTGGGTAAAATGTTATCTAGGTACACATAAGTTTCATTGTAAAAGGTCCACTTTGATAGGAAAAAAGACATTATGGGCCATGATCAGCAGCCACCTTATTCTCAGTGCACGGGCTGGAGAGACCCATAACACATTGCCTGGCTTCCAGGGTGAAGGTTACCAGCTGGTTGCAGTAAACCCTAATCTCTGATTGCCCTTTCCTCCATCCACTCCTGTTTCCCTCCACTAAAATTATTCTAGTTTCTCAGTGTCAGAATCGATTTTGTAAAATGGTACTATTTTCTGGTGGCCAGAATGGTTTTTGAAAAATGAAGCTACATGTATGTTCCGGTTGCCAAGTTTTTTTATTTAAAAGGACACCAGTTTTTGGTTGATTTAATCATAGATATTGATCTGCGGTCTTTTCGGTCTCTGCGATTTCGAGGCGGAGGCCATAATTAATATTGAGCATGGCTTTTGCAATGAAGGCACTGCAGACACTGATCAGAGGTTGGCAAGATAAAACTGTTACACACTGCACAGCTTCAGAGGTGAAAGCTGCCTTTGTGTAGACATTGATGGACAATTAACCCTTTTTCTGTCCGCTCCTTTTTCTCTCCACAAAAAACAATATGGTTGTTATTCCTATATTGAGAGAACCACATATCAAACAGGAGGATTTGTTTTATTCCACATATGATATACACTATAGCTAGCAGCTGTAAAGAGTTAAGACAATAATAAAAAACAAACAATAAATACCTCTCTATCATTACCATGACACAATTCAAGAAAAAACATGGAAAACAAGTTAGTGTGTGATATTTTGTGAAATTTGTCTTTGTAAGGAATCGCCATTGTACATGTATAACATGGTAGCCAATGGGTATCTCAAGCACCACATGGCTAAAATGCAATCAGATGGAAAGAAGAAACAGTAAAGCAGCAATCAGTAACATGCTACTTTGAGTCATTGCCAACATAATTAGTCACGTCTGCCTAAAATGACATCAGTGGTGCTGAACTTTTGATGGTACCAATAGAGGTTGTATGCACTAACAAATTCTTCTGCATCAAGGAAGCCATTTGTGTTCTGATCAATTGCATCAAAAATTGGTTGAATCTCAGCTGTGTTGCGAAAAAGAAATAGGAATTTGGAATACTCATCTATGGACAACTTGCCATCGCAGTCAGTATCAAACGTGCCAAACATATTTGATGAGATTTCAGTGACCTCCTCTGTTGAAATAGTAATATCTATCTCAGACTCTTGAATAAAGTCTTCCAATGTAATGTTTGTTTTATAGTTTGTGTATTTGTTTGACCACCAGACCCGAAAGGCATTTGAAAACATACCATTCACCGCCATAGCTCTCCAAGAAGGCAGAACTTTTCTAGCTCGTTTTGTTGTTAAACCAACATATTCTTCCTTCGTAACGATGCCATCTTCATCAACATCAATGATATCAAAGAATGCTTTGTACTTGGTAACCCAGTAGGAACTAAACTTTCGGTTGGTGTTCTAAAATATGAAGAAATGATCCTTTATTGGCCAGCCATGTATGTCAATCTCATTAAGAGTTGGTCTCTGGCTATGATTTATATATCATATTATTCAGGTGTATTAATTATTTGTTTTAGATATGATATTTTCTTGCATGTATTTTGTTTAAATATTTGAAAACTATTTTTGAATTGGATTTAAAATGGACATACAGGGTACAGCATGAGATGCTTTAATTGTTTTGAACAGGTGAATTATTTTTCTTAGAAATGACATTGATATTGGTTTTATTAAAAATCGGTTTCTTGTTTTGTTTATAAACATGTTGAGTTACCATCCAAGAAAAAATTCTCTAATTTAATGAAGTGAAACACACTTAAAGGTTACAAACCAGCAGAAAATTCCACCCCAACTCCCTGTACTTAAGAACCATATACTGCCTGCCTGACAATGCTGTCTTAGCTTGTTTCACTAAACAAGTGAACACTTTTCTGGACCTACCTTCAAAATACTTAAAGAATCAACAGCAAGAACAGCAACCAGTAAGAGTAGGCTTATCAGCTTAATGGATACCATTATTTTAAAGTCTGACTTGCCAAGATTTCTAAAACAAGGGAATCAACAGAACTAAAAAATTAACAATTAGTATGAAATATAAACTATAATTAAGTCCATTTTTAAAAGAAATAATCAGGGTTCTCTTTTACACCTAATTACATCTACCACAAATATTAAACACACTTATAAGTAATAATAATAATGATAAGAAATAGAATACATTTATTATAACTCAAGTCACTTGAGTTGTACATTTAAAAGAGGAGAATTCCTAGCTGATATTAAACATTTATGCCAGATCTTTATGAATCTCTTCAGTCATGAATTTTTTTTATCTCAGTAAGGAAATTGACAAAGCAATGTGGCTCTACAAAGCTGTTACACATGTAGTTATCGATTACAAACAAAGAGACAAAGGGTGCCATTTTCATAATAGATATAATGATAAAATATCATCCCCCAAATGTTATTGAACACTCCATGCCTTACCGGTTTTTCTGTCCTACAGTTCTTAGGAGATTTGTGCCTTGACTGATGTGTGGCGTTTCTCGGAGGGTGGTGTATTTAAATACACTATCATATTGAAATGTATTCCAGATAAAATTGCTTTGTCACGTACTATTGTCCCCTATTCCTCATGTTATCAATCCTATTTTACCTGCAGGTTTCAAAGCCCACCTTTATGTAATAAAATGTAAGCGCCAAACTACATGGTCATATGGGCTGAGACCGAGTGTGCTGAGACCAAGACGTCAGCCAGTTGATGTGTAGCCTCAGTGCACAGTTAGCCTTCACTGCAGAATTGGTGCTCCATATTAATATTGCGGTTCCTTCCCTTTGAGCGGGTAGGCAAAAAATAAAAAAATTAAAAAATAAAAATAAAAAGCCAGATCAGTGTCTATGGTGCACAGGTAGCACTTACTGTGGAAACTGTGCTGACTATTACAGTCTCTTTCCAGTGTGCGAGGAGCTCAGGCCAATATGGTTGCCAATCATTGTTTGCAATTTAATTATATAATATCCTAGGCTTGGAGAGAGATTTAAGACCCCAGGGTGTCTCACTAGGCTGGGTGAGAGATTTCAGACCCCAGGAACGAGTGTGCTGAGACCAAGATGTCCGCCAGTTGATGTGTAGCTTCGGTGCACAGTAAACCTTCAGGGTAGAATTGGTGCTCCATATTGCGCTTTCTTCCCTCTGAGCCGGTAGGCAAAAAAAAGAGTACCGGAACGCAGCCCTACTATAGAACCTTCGGACCAATGAAACCCTTGATTAAAAAACCAATGAAAATGTTATCATTTTTCAGACCAATGAACCTTTAGTCTATCGAGAAGCCCTCGGCAAGACATAGGCTGGACCCCCCCTGACCCCCCTGACCCCCCCCCCCCCAAATCTGCCTCTGTAGCATCAGAACTGATTTTGTAAAATGACACTAGTTTCTGGTTGCTAGAATTTTTTTTAAATCTTTAACGAAGCTAGTTTCTGGATGTCAGAGTTTTTTTTTTCTTTTTTTTTTTTTTAACAAGGCTAGTTTCTGGTTGCCAAGTTTGTTTTTTAAAAAGGACACTGGTTATTGGTTGATTTAATCATAGACACTGGTCTATAGTCTCTTCGGCCTCTGTGTGTGGTGGAGAGAGGCCTCAATATTGGGCATGGCCTATAGACAGTGAAGGCTACAATTTAATGCAGACACTGATCATAGGTTATCTCGGTCGAAGCCTCAGCGCATAGTGAATTGAAACTGTTACACACTGTCAGCCATTCCACGAAAAAGGGTACAATTCTGAATAATACCTGTCGCAGCTTATTTTCGGTAGTAAAAGCATCTGTAATTTAGCTTTTTTTTAGCCTTTTTTAGCAGGACCCGATGTGTTCTAGTTAATAAACAACAATTAATATAGTACCACTTGCTTTGACGGGAACCCCGGGGGTCTATATGCCGCAAAAAGCACGATTTCGACGTGTCGCTTCGGTATTATAGCTGATTTGCCACAAGAAAAAGTTTATATTTTCCCGTATTTTAGTGTTTTTAGTCCTCAACTAATTTGAATTCATGTTTCTTTTTATCATACATGGTGTTCTCTGTCGAATTTGTTGGTTAGTTACGTCACTGTCATAGTCAAATCAATGTCGCTCAGTAACCCCTAACCTCCGTAACGCTTTTTTAAGTCAGTGTAAGAATAAAAGAAAATTCTCTTAAATGGCCTTCATGTGCATTTTTCAAACTCTTAATACATGAAGTTTAATAAAACAGTGCTATTTGTTAATTTTGAATGATGCGTTCCATCATAGAATATGTTAACTCACAAAAGTCGGGGTGTCGCATTTAAGAGCCTAACCTCAGTAACGGACCAAATTTGAAGAAAATGTTGCTTTAGAAAGTTAAAAACATCATTTTTGTTAAGCAAGGACCAACTTCTTCCTAAAAAATTCGTTCAATAGTTATGCAAAGTTATCCCGAGGATAAAAACTGATAAAGAGTGCGTGTCACCTTATATCCGTTATGCAAACCTCCGTTACGAAATAAGTTAATTGTTATAAAAATGACTGTTAATACTTTAAAACGTTATTTCTGTGGTTTTGTGAGTTAGTTCTGATCATAGAAGTAGTTCTACTTCTATGTTCTGATGTAGTATGCATTCATACCGCTTGCTGTTAAAGACATTACCCCGTATTAATATAGATATAAAATATACATATAGCTGATAATTCTATCAAGATAAGCTAACCATTTAAGTTTTTACTCGAGTTTGCTATAAAATCGAGGGTAAATCGTGATTTGTTTTTATGTACAGACACAGATGTGTCTGTACATATAGCCATCACCTGCGTCTGTCGTCGCCGTCGTTGCCGTCGCCGTGCACTTTTACGATAACATGATAAGTGGAAAACCGTTTTTTCTTTTGGCTTGAAAGTTACAGAACGGATGAATATTCATAATAAGCAGGTCAAG
>NW_019775816.1:33213-76809 GCF_001039355.2 Lingula anatina
CTTTCAAGTACTTTCAATATATTCCTCATAAAGTATCCTCAAACAAAAGATGTTGAAATGGTCATCAAATGTCAAATAAATAGCTTTTTCATAGGGGAGTCCTTGGGTGGTAAAATACAAATCTTTAATTTTTTTTTATTTTTTCATGAAAATTTTCACCTGCAAACTAACAAAAAGTGCCAATGTGTCCTCCATTATGCATACTACAAGATCATAGTTATTAACTCAAATTAAATTAGATTTTTAAATGTTTTTTGGGGGGAGTCAGATTTTCATGGTACACCGGGCCTCTGAGGCCCGGTTTCAGGGTTTACGTAGGGTTCCATTTCCTTGTGGATGAGGGTTAAGGGAGGGGCTTTAATGGCCATTATCTCCTTCGTATTGACTGGTAAAACACGCATGTATATATTTTAATTTTTTAACAAAAATGAATGCATTGCTTTTTGAAGGGACGAGCTGAAGTTGCAAACCTCTCATTTTAGTGGGCATTTAAATATTTGATATTTCATTTCAGAGAGGACCTATATGCTATTATTGCACAGGCACCTCGGGTTCCTCTTGTTCCAGATCACAGTACACAAGTTCGAATTATAATTATGGCACATGTTATTATGGACAAGTGTGCTCCGTGAGTCTCTCTCTCTATTTTGAACACACACAAACACACTTTAAGAAAACAACATATGTACAGCATGCGTACATATATACGCCTACAAAAGCACATATAAATGTAATAATGGAATCAATTACCCTCACACATTCGGACTATTGATAGTGTTGAGGTTTTTTAAAAAGATTTTAAAACATTCTTATTTGCACAGAATTTTAATTAATATTTTCTCATTTTATCAGAAAAACAAGTTTTATTGTTCAGACCATTACTATTTTAACCAGCTTTAATTATTTAAATTATTTTTACCTTAGCTTTTATGATATATATGTCTAGTTGTAATCCTGATAATTTTACCTGTAAACAGCACTGAGACGGTAGTGTAGTGCGGTTTTAAGAAATAAATATTATTATTATTATTATTATTATTATTATTATTATGAATGTTATTGTTGTCTGTGTTAGAAAAAATGTCATGGTGATATGGACACATCTATCTCTTTGTAGACATCGGCCTCGGCATACGAAAGTTACAATCTCTTCTATAGTTCCTCCACCATTGCCTACAGCTACAGTCGCGGATGTAGGAGTCAATCACTGTGTACCAGCCAGGAACTCCAGGGAAGTACCTGCACGGGTACCGGAGCCAGTAAAGTCTGCAGGCAGTGCTGCACTACTGACTACTGTAACAGTGGTACACTGGATACGTCCCAAAGCAGCACCAACAACAGAGGGTCCAGTTTCAAGACTGTTTGGTTTAAAGTCCTCTACGCGCTTTCGTTTATTGCCTTTGCTTGGAATTAAAGGCACTGATAAAAAGCCACCCTTTATTTCCTTACGTTTTTGACATATACAAATCCCAGTAACAGAATGATGGTTTTAAAACCAGTTTGTGATCTTTCTTGTTATGAAGATCGAACTTGGTAGATTTGGTAGACAAACGATATCAAAGACGAGGAAATAAACTTGTATAATATGCAATTTAAATTATTCAAGTCGTGTACCAAACATCCTAAAAAGACATTTGTGCAAACCAGCTTTTTTAGTTTTACTCTTATCTTCCAATGAAACGGGAAGAGACCAAACTGGATACCTAGATGTCATTAATCAACTTGACCTGCTGAGATACAAGAAAAAGTTGCAAGATGCAATAGGCAAAAAACGGCAAACTAAACAATATGGCTTCATTTGAATCTCTAAGAATGTCTTATTATTTTTTGTATCTAATATAAGTGCATGTAACACATTGAACGTCATTTTGGATGAAAAAAGAGTGCTCAATACCCTAGAAGTGGTAGCTTACAAAGTAATTCGAGCTTATGTGACTTTTATAACCCTCGCATATATTTTTTTCCTCCTGGAAATACACCATGGCCAAGTATTAGTTTATTGTCAAACAAGCTGATAGTGATCGTTTAGGGTAACAGCTAACGAAAATGAGCATGACAATTAAAGGCGTAGATGCTTTACATAGACTAATTAATATTAGTAATATACTTATATTACTGCTCATTTGCACCCTCTGCTGTATGCTTTGGCAGCCATTTTGATTTTTCAATGGCGGGGATGTGAGCTTCTCTCACATCTTATGGCCTTTTATTTTCATTTGTGCCAAGTTTTTGCTACGAAGGCTGTTGTGATTTCTCCTATTTTTCTTAATTAATCTCGGTTACACTCATTAACATACTTTATTATTTTTATATTATGGCACTTATATAGTTTGGGGGATGTTATGTTATCTCCGCAGTTTCGTAACTTTGTATCTTATTAGATTTCATTATTAATAAATGACAATTTTCAGGACTTATCTTACCTATTTTGGAGTAAAAACAGAACTTATTTGTGCTTGTGAACATTTGCCTACATAAATTACTTTTGTTAGGGTTAGCCGCCTGACTATTGCACATAAAATGTAAACATGCGTGTAGTAACAACATGTATTGGATTTCTTTGTCCCAAATTTGCCCTTCAAATAACACAGATACTGATCGAGCTTACCAATAAGTATGCCCTGAATCTGAGGGGCATTTAGATGCGTTTGTGTTATATTTCAAGGACATATTTGGGATAAGGAAAGCCAATATGCCCTGCATGGAGTAACCCGGGTGGCAGGAGTGCACGTCCTAGTAACGGAAGTCCACCCGGACACTAAGTCCTGGGAATGCAAGTGCTAGGGCATGCATTGCTAGGAATGGAAGTCCTAGGACACACGTTACTAGAATTCAATGTCTGTAGGACAAAGGCTCCCAAGTAATGTGAGTCCTACGTGAAGTAATGCACGTCCTAATGGGACGCGCGTTCCTGACATTTTAGTAACGCATGTCCTATATAGTTTACACCAAGAAATGACATGAATAAATAGATATAGATACATAGTAGTTTTAAAGATATAATAAACGTTTGCCTTATTCTATTTATATTACAGTTTATCTTTATATTTTACAATGTTTTTATTTTCCGATAGGAAGTTTATATGCATATTAATGAAGAAACAATAACAATTCATTTATTTTATGTGTATTTTTCATCTAGTAAACGCAAATGTTGACGTGTTAACGCATATTTTTGTTTGACGTACTCCTCCCTCAGTGCACAATATGTATGAGCCTGGTTTGCCCGATATTATTTTAAACAATATAAGGCACCATCCAAAGGCATCCCTTATTTTCATCCTTTGAGGTACAGGGGTATTATTATTATTATTATATATATATATATATATTATTGTATATTATTTCATGAACTTTTCTACTGGGTTGTACCTTTTGTGTTTTGCGTCGATATTCTTATTTTCTCTCACTTCACACAAAACGCGGGATCTCCGTTCTTAGATTTATTTTTCGGTTTACACTCGCTGAAATTGAAAAATAACCTCAAACTCGATGGAATTTTGCTCTTGGAAAGTATGGGCTGAGATTAAAGACAAATCAAGACAGTTTAGAAACTGAAAATTGCAATATATGTATATAATGTTCTTTAATAACCCTTTGCCATTTTGGTGCTTTGACACTTAAAAGACAAAACAAAAAAAAAAGTTGTAAACGTAATGAGCACGGAATTTCGAACACATATTAGACATTAAAAACACAATTAAACATTTGGTACAAGTAATAAATAGGGGGAAGGTGGAGGGGGAAGGTTACAAGAAAGGTAGGTCTTGAACCCATAGATATAACAGAACGATTCAAAAAGTATTACCTTGTGGTCTTGCACGCTAACCACCACACAGACGAGCTGAAGTTGCAAACCTCTCATTTTTTGTCTGATATATGGCTCACCAGACGGATTACATATACAGTACATTTATAGTTTTATCATTTAACAGTATTATTGCCTAAGGATAGAACTTTCAAATGGCCCGACTTATATTACTGTCATAGGTGTAACAGGAATAAAAGTCCGACAGTAATACAAGTTCTACCTACTCTAATTATGAGCCAGTCCCTGTAGGACTACTATTCCCAAGTAATGTTAGTCCTACGGACAACCATTAACAGGAAGCGAGGTCTGCAGGACCTCGGTTCCTGGGGGACTTGGGTTACTGTTACACCGGTTCACATTTAATTTTACATGTAGAAAACTAAAATCGTACATTTTAGAAAACCAGGGGTTGAAAGGAGTAGCTTTCAATTTAACTGCGGTGGAGTGCCACTTGATTATGAAAAGTTTTATAAATATCTATTCTAAAATATGCAGCAGGTGTTTGGGGATATAATGACTATATGCAGCTAGATAAAATCCAGTTTAGAGCCGCCAGTGTATTTGGGGTGCACAGATTAACTCCTCTTCTGGCCATAGAAGGAGATATAGGTTGGATGAATACTAAGTATAAAAGATGGTTGCACCTTATAAAATTGAGGAACAGACTTGAGAACATGAGTGACGATAGGATCACAAAACAAAATTTCCTTAGATATTATGACTTGGCAAAACAGGGTAACATTAATTGGTGTGCTCAGGTCTCTCAAGTTTTAGCTGTTTGTGAAATGGAGCATTTGTTTAATGATTTAGTTTCTTGTGATGTTGGCGTTATAAAGAATATATTATTTAAACTGCAAGAGAGAGTATGGAAGGAAGCCGTGTTAAAAAGCCCAAGTTAAGGATCTATAGGAAACTTAAAGAAAACTTAAGCCCAAGTTAAGGATCTATAGGAAACTTAAAGAAAACTTAGTAGTGGAAAATTATGTTAAGTATAATTTAAAACCTGCAGAAAGATCTATCATGGCCCAGATCAGATCAGGAGTTCCATTATATGTAGACACAGGGCGCTTCGTTAACAAAAATTAGAAGATAGACTCTGTATTATAATCTAATCTAATCTAATAATAATCGTTCACATATAACATAATAACATATAACATAATAACGTTTCACATATAGCATTTCCACCAATATATAACACAGATCATGTGATTGATAAGGCTACATTCTACATTGTGGTCGTACACAAAGACCGGCACATGACTGTCACATGACAGGTAATGAGACTCTCGATCAAGACGGGAGTACATTGAATACGTTAACAATGCTGTCATTTTGTGTCTTTTGCACACAGTGTACCTACATGTAAAACAAAATGTGAATCGGTGTTACAGTAATCCTGCAGACCTCGGTATCTGGTAATGGTTGTCCGTAGGACTGACATTACTTGGGAACAGTAGTCCTACAGGGACTTAGGTTCCTGGCTCATAAATAGAGTTGGTAGGACTTATATTACTGTCGGACTTTTATTCCTGCGAAATCCATCCTGCTCATCTACTCGAATATTTCTGTTGTCAGAAAACTCAGTTAATCTATCGTTTAAAAAAATCGTGTACATCTGCTGAACAACATAATAGACTAATCCCTCTATAATTCAGATGAATCCTCTGATCCAGTGTACTGTCCATGGGTATAGGGCAAATAAGTGCCTTCCGTTATACTGAGGGAATCTTTCCTGAATCCAAGCATAACTGAAATAATTAATGCATAATTTTAGTAGCATTATCACATTTGTACACTTCGTTGGGCAGCATGCATGTCTACTCCAGGTGCTTTGCCTTTTTTCATTTTGGCTATTACACGAACTATTTCACTAATATAAATTTCTATTCAATATCCCATTACTTTCATAGAGAGGATCCACCATGTATTGCTCTTTCAAACTATTACTATTTTGTATGTCAGCCTTGTGTTTGTCTTTCCTAGGCTCATTATTCCCATAGTTATTGTTCACTATTTGGAAACCATCCCTCCATTTATTTATAACAGTGTCTCTATCAGTGGTAACTTTTCCATCAACATAAACTTCTTATGGGATGGTTTTGTTTTTACGAGGACCTAACCTGTTCACTTGTTGCCAAAATTGCTTAGGGTCTTTAATCTGTAACTCTTCAATGTTGGTACACCTCTCAAATCTGTCTTTCATTTCGAAGAATCTAAACTTTCTGTCGAACACATACTGTGCCTCACGAAACAGTTTAAAAAGCCCTGGTCTCTCTTTTTTTATTTTTGGCCCATCGGACGGCTTTTTCACGTCCGTTCATTTCTAGCAATAAGTCGTGCAACTCCTCAATCCAAAATCTTTTTCTTGATTTACACATTTTTCTCATTTTTTCTCATTTTCTTTGATGCATCCAAGTAGGGTATATTTTCATTCATCTCATTCAAAACAACATCCATAAAGACCCTATATATACTGTATATATCATCATTCTCTTCACGATTACACTGTATCATTTCAATTATGTTTACAATTGTTGTTCTGCACATAGGATATGCCATAACATCCTCATTTATCTTATTTAAATTAAACCTTCTACCCTTACTTGGAGCACTGCTATTATCTCTCGAGCAATCTGATTCTTCTGTGAACTAAACATGTGTGTCTGGTACAAAAGATAAAAATGCGTGATCAGGTACCTTTGATCTGCCATTTAGCAATGAGTGTAAATGATGAGATTCTACTAAGTCACTACATGGAGATACGTGCATACTATGACATTTTCTTAACATATCTTGAACTACTAATATATAATCAACTACTGACAAACCCCGTCCTGTTCTACATGTGAATCTTTCATCTTTCTCTTTAGAAACTCTACTATTTAATTTACATAATTTTGATTCTATTAAGAAATCTATCATAGACACACCGTGCTGATTAACGGTTTCATCAACACTCTCTGGAAGGTTAACTATCCCCTCAATGCAGTCTTGTAAATTACCGATTCTGGAATTGAAATCACCACAAATAACTACTGCATCCAAATCAGCTGCTGTGTAAATTGGAGTTAGCAAGTGTGAGAAAAAAGATTCTGAATCTCTTCCCCAGGAACTATTTTCTGGGGGTAAGTAACATGAAAATACTAACATGGTATACCCTGATACCATATGCTCAAATCTAACACCGATTATCCCTTCCACAGATTTATCGTATACTGTTACATTGTATTCGATTAACACATCATTTTTTATTAAAACACCAACTCCCCCTGATCCCTTAGGGGCTCTTACATGTAGACATTGTCTATTTAAACCTAGCCACTTGTAACCGTCCACCTCTAATGATTTTTCTCCAATAGGATGAGCTTCACATATGCATGATTTGTCACAGTCCGTAGCCTTAATTAAACATTTTCTCAATTCCTCGTTCCTTATAGTCCAATCACACATTTAACTGCCCAATTTTAAGGGTACTTCTTTGAAGCCGGGCCTCCTACTAGCGTGCACTACCATTTGCTCCGCCACGAATCGATCCACGATGACTCAATCCGCTCTGATGTTCAAGACTACCTTCCACCAAGTTTGTCTTCATCTGTACCTTTATTACACCTGGCTTATTGCTACTACACACACTGGACAATATACGTGTGACCCCTACTGAACCAGTGCTTTGGGGAAGATAAATGCCTGTGGATTGATATGCCCCTGGTATCATTTTATTAACATCAAACTTCACAAAAAAAAAAAAAAAAAAAAAAAAAAAGAGAGAGAACAAAATATACATTCTACAAAGATATGCAGTTTCAAGTCCAAAATAGTACTTAGTGGCATAGTCACGTGACCTAATGATAGGTGCCAGTCTGCGAGGTAAGGATTCATATAATTGTCTGATGCGTTCAGGGCTTATGCTGGCCCAAGCATGAAACACTGAGTCTAACAGAATTTGTTTGCTGGTTGGACGGGCATTTCTTAAAAGTTTTGACATATCGTTCCGTACATTTTCTATTATGTTTGCATCAAGACTCTGGGAAGGCCACATCAGCAATGTCCTGTTGGTTAAACCAATCATCAACTGCTCTGGGTCTGTGAGAAGGAGCACTGTCATCCTGGTGAACAAATAGGCAATTCCTGTCACCAAACATGTTATTAATAGATGGTAGCAATCCTGACTCCAAAACATCGATATAATTCTGGTGATTCATGTTGTCATCAACCACTACCAATTCTCCAACGCCATTGATGGTGATGGGGCCCCAGACTATGATGGATATGCTGCTCCGGGTTCGAAAATTCAGTGCATGTGGTTCAAATGCTTTACCAGCATTGGACCCGTCTGTCATCAGAGGTCAGACCAAAGCGACACTCATCAGAAAAACTATATAGGACCAATTGTCATGGACTGTCCAGTTCCAGATCCTGTTGGCCCTAGTTCACTCTACGTTGCCTTTTTTTAACGATATAAAAGGTTTCAGTCTTGCTACCCTGCTGTACACTCTCTGAGCATGTAACCGATGCCTAGCAATTTTCACAGACAGATACTTATGTGTGAAATTGTTCCACTGTGTTGTCAACTGACAAGCAATGTCGAACCTTGACAACCTGGACATCAAAATCAGCCGTTGGTCTTCACGGTCATTAGTTTGTCTTGGACGACCCATCAGAGGCAATTTGTCTCTTGATTCACTGTTTCTATACCGATACCAGACCCTCTGCACGGTTCTGGCTGAACAATTCAACTGCATTGATATTCTGACATTGCTTATATTCCGTCTCTTTAGGTTAATAACTTGACGCCTGTCACGGGTCTATCCTTGGATCCTCAAATATCATTGGACGACCGCATGAATTGATGACGTCATAACACAATTACACAAGAACACCGGCACATCTACAGCAATGCTGAAGTGAAGGCGAGCAGAGTTACCATCTCGGCACAATCGGCATTTTCCGTAATTGTTATCCCAAGTGAATCGTGTGCAAATGATAAATAATTTTTTTTTGTATATAATTTGTATGACGCGCATTAAAAAAGAAAAATAATGTTATTTACTTAATTCATGATGCTCTTCGGGGCACGCACTTAAGTTGATACGGGAGGGAATTTTCAAAAAAGCTCATTCTTACAATCAGCTTTCTATATGTAATGTTAGGATATATGTTGAATTCTAATTATTTTAAAACGTAAATGAAATATTGATTTTGATGCATATTGTTTCACGCACGTGACTAAAGTGCGGGAAACAACGTCCAAAATGGCGGTATTTGTCATTAAAAATAACCCTAAGCATTATAAAGAAATCGGTATCAGAACGATTTTGGACGCACTTACAGGTACATAATGTAGAGGCTACAATGTATTATATGGGGCGAGTATGGGCGCCGCCCGGCGAGTTATGGAATCGAGAAGTTTGCGCTCGGTTGCGATGCACAATGCTTTCGAGTTACGGGGCCCAGGTTGGCCGTAAGCTATAGTTATAACGGTATGAAAAATATTTCGGCTTGTGTTTGGTGATTTCCATTCCTGATCCAACTACCAAGCTAATGAACATTTTGCTCATGAAAAGTATTTATAATCAGATGGCAGCAATGATGCAATTTAACGTGTTATCTTGGCGGTCATTGGCATTCGGATATCAGGTCGAATACGTAATAAAAGAGACATTGACTTTGCAAACACCATGAGACAAAGTGAATCATAGTGTATTATTCTTTTCAAACACCAGGTATATTCTGGATACAGGATGTGGATTGTCAGGGATCTGAGTCGACCCTAGCAGAATGCTCCAATGACGGCATCGGATATCTCACTCCGAATTTTTGTCATGAGACTGGCTTTGTTGACGCTGGCGTTTTGTGTAAAGGACGTGAGTTGATAGCCTATATTTTAGGGATAGGACGAGGTTCTTTCAGTTCATTTTAATAACAATTTGACAGAATTGTGGCTGACATAATGCTGTAAGTGGTGTTGAGCTCAATTTCTGATAATAGGTTGAGGGGCAAAAACAAACAAACAAAAAAAAAAAAAAAAAAAAAAACGTGCATCAAATCTCGGAAACCAATGGAATGGTGACCATTTTTGCCTACAACCCTCCATCATTAAGAATATTGAACCACACACCAGTACTTGTGTCCTCCATAAACGCCTCAATTTACAAAATTTAGTCTCAAAATCTCTTCATATCCCTGAAATATAGACGAAATCGTTTGATATAATTAAATTATTTCATGTTTTCAATTCCCTTCTTTTTATAAAATACATTTTTTGGTTTATTTTTATTTATTAATTTTTTTTTCGCCGAAAATGATTCATATTTGCCCTCAGGTGAACTTTGACCTATTTTACTGATATATTACACAAAAACAAATATACATTTTTGCTACTTGACCTATGAGAAGTCTGTCAATTTGAAGTTTACATGTACTGTATTTTTTTTTATAAATGGCCTATACGGGGTTATAGTTTAGCAGCATATTCTTTATTTTCGCTTTTATTTCCAATTTGCTTCACCTTCAGCCAACGACGGAGAGATCAGACTGATAGGCCACAACCAATATTTTGGTCGTGTTGAGATATTCTACGCTGGAGACTGGGGGAGAGTGTGCGATAATGGATGGTCACTAAATGACGCCAAAGTGGCCTGTAGACAGCTTGGCTTCAGTGGAGCGCTGCAGTACTATACGGATTGGACACCCAAGGGGACTTCAAGATTTCTCCTAGGTAAACCCATTGTTATTTTGTTTGTACGCCTGAGTGGTGCTTGGAATCTATTCTCTATCTATTTCTCCCATTGAATGTACGCTTGTCTGTCAGGTTGGTGCTAGAGATGGTCTGGATATTGTGAGGTACTTGTGTATGTCGTCAGTCTGCCTGGTAGCTATTGATTATTATCCAAACTGTTTACACACATTCAAGTGTTATATTTACCTAGTTTTGAAATGTATGAATGCAAGTGAGATTCCTGGTTTGCTTTAAATATTCATTCGTGTTTCACCCAAACCCAAAATAGAGGTGTATTTCACATGCTGAAGTGTCCAAAAATACAAATAAAATATGATTACATTGGTGTTATTCTTTTTGCAATATAGCAAGTAGAAAGTAAGTCAGTTTTAAACTCCACGAGGGATAGCTCCAGGAATAAGAAAAAAAAATCTGCGTTACTTCAGAAACTGCAATCTTCGGAAGCGATTGCCTTTTTAATGGTCAAAAAACGTATTTCTGTTTACTCAGGTTGGGCACCAAATGGGAGTGGGAATTTTTGGCTGTACAATGTGGATTGTCTTGGAACAGAGAGCAACCTTACAGACTGTACACACGGCGGGATAGGGGTGTACAGTACCTATTCCTGTGGTACTAGCAGTTACGATGACGCTGGCGTTTACTGCCAGGGATACTTACGTACGTATATGTTTATATTACTGACTGTCAGTCAGAAGGTCCGAGTATATCTGACTCGGCCTATTTTTGGATCTTGTTTTGTACGTAGGGCTATATGTCTGAGCTGTTTTTTAATTTTTTTTATTTTTATTTTGGTATTATGGATATTTATTTTGTATTTCTGAGAGCACAGGCCTTGTTTATTAGCAAAATGCATGGGTGATGAAATTTTAATGTTAGATGAAGTTAAATGTTGTGCGACTCCTGATTTTGGCTTAAAATATTGTTTCACCTTGCCGGCATAACGTAAAAACTCATAAATGGGTGTAACGGCATGGTCCAGCATTAGAGTTCTACATTAGAGGCTGAAGAAAATGCGGAGTGAAAAAAATTCGGTATCTAAAATTGTATATTAAAACTAATCATTGGAATTTGTCATCCATTTTTCTTCCAGCGGGTGTTACTCCCCCCAGTACAACCACCACCACCCCGACCACAACAACCACCGTTCCAGTAAGTAGTATTAGAGCGCATACAGAACGAGTTGATCTGCGGACTGGCATATTCGTGGACTAAATATGAGCGACGGACATAAAAACGACACCGATATCCACCGTTGGTCTCCCCGTCTCCACACGAGCATTTAAACCACGTAGCCGAGATATAATCATTTTAATGGCAATTATGGAGGCGGGGAGACCATCCGGGAATTTAGCGTCTTCCTTGTATGCTTGGTCCGTGGATGGTCTGTTATGAATGCGGTATAAATTGATTTTACAGTTTGCGTCTTTTTGACTCAGCCATGTTTTATATGCTACTCGGACTCGTATTCGACATTTTAACACATTTACTTCGATGCTGATCAAGCTTAAGCCTCGGTGACAAACGAACGCATAGATTTAAGGACCGTACGTCCCCTACTAATTTTGGTTACAGTGAAGGCCTTGGAGTTAGTAGAGGTAAAGCAAAGGTTTCAATGGAAAGGCGCAAGTCCGCCTTGCAAGTCGTAGGGGCCACGTGAGGTTAAATGCCCACTTTTTCAGAAAAAGACCCCCCCTTTTGAAATTGCTGGCTAGGAACCTGTGTTTAGTAAGTTTTGGGGCCTAGGAACCTTGCCCTACCTAAAGTTAACCAAGTATGATGCGTTTCACAGTATCTTAAAGACAATCCACCCCTTTTTATGTCCTTGACGTACGCACTTTCAGGAAATCCTTATCATCATTTGGAGACTCCTTACATTGTCAGTTCATTTGGGTATGTCAAACACTGGTACTTTTGTAGTAGGGCGGTCGTTTTTAAAAGATCTTAACCCAATATGCAAAACTGACTTAACATGTTCAGCCGTCTAACTACAGCAGCGTTTAAGCTTAGCCCAAGAGCTTTAGAGTCTTTGTGAAATGAATCCAAGCACTAGTACAATGTACCAGTAGGGCATATATAATGCCGCAGGATCACATAAAGGATGCGCCACTTGCAAGCTTTTATTCACATCTAAACGGATATGGTTAAGTATAGGAAGCAAAGCATATGCCTTTGTAAAAAAAAAAATAATAATAATAATAAAAACGGTACGATTTGAAGCTGTAACAGCAAGGGGAATATGCAGTTGCTAAGAAATAAATGGTAATATTGGTCATACATACTGTAGTTATAAAATGAGACAATCTGGTTATTCCAAATGTTGAAACAAATGACAATTTCCGAGACGACTTTTTTCTGTTTAATTATCTATAATTTGGTTCAAGCAGTTTTATACAAGGCTATGACCCGAAATATGGTAAAACACACATGATGCACAACTGTAAAAATCCCCAAGAACTCAATATACATATAACTAATAAAAACAGTACAATTATGAAAAGGCATGCTTTTCTTTTGCGTTCCTATAGATTTGGCACAAATCACACTATTACATATTCCAGATAGATATTAGCATAACACAAATACATATTAACAATAAAGTTACAAAGTCTCATTTTCACATTTCTACTATTGTAGATTAGGCACACATCACGTTGTTAATTAAAAATAAAGGTTTTATCAAACCGTAGTGAGCATTTTAAACTGCACTTTAACCTTTTTCTAAGCGTTTTATGTAACTGACAACACTTAATAATCCATGCTGTGTAAGAACAATAGTCATACATATTAGTCTATTGAAGGCAAAACAACTAGACATCTACCCCTGTGTGTATGAAATATAATGTTTTGTATTCTTTATACTATTACAAGTCACATCATGGTGTCCTTCGGGCAGTTAAATTCCTTTGAGGCAGTACATTGTACGACGCATTTACAGGGGTAATTGCATAATGTTTGTAGGCAGACAGAGTGCTTACCATTGACACATTTTGCGTAGCAAAGTCGATGTGCATAAGATCTTTGCACAAAATGACCGATGAAATGAGCCATTCAATAAATAAACATTAATTTATCAATCAATAGTAATATGTTAAAGCATAGGAACATGTAAAGATCCCTTTGATAGTTTATTGGTACATCCAACGCCAACTCCCTTAATTGCATTACATATGCATATTGACGCTATCACAAAAGCTATTCGTAATGCGTATCCTTAGACCCCGTTCCCACACCTAAATCGATCTGGCAGGATCGACCCATCACCGAGGGGTTTCTCGCTAAATTGCTTTCAGCTTAAGCGGCTCTAATGTCTGGCACGAGAATCCCCTAGGAGAGGAGTCGATCCTGTTAGGTCGATCTAGGTATGGGAATGGGGTCTTACATGCAGCCATGCATGGCTAAAACATGAGGTTTTATCCAAGTTTCCGCTACAGTGCATGAACTGTGCAATTCGCCTTCTTCCTTAGCTTGCCGTAAATCTAAGCCAAAAGTGTTACATGCGCGCAAGAACCTCAAATGCTCTTATCACGGATTGACCATTGCATTTATTTAGGTAAATTTTTGGCAGATTTCTTTTCCTTACTGCTAATTATTTACTCGGTGTGACCCCAGTTGTAACAGACGTTTTTTTATACATCTAATAAATAAATAAATAAATAAACAAATAAATAAATAAACCATGATTATCATTCTCTATGCACCAAGGTATAGCTTTTCTTAAACTATTAAAAACCAATATTATTATTTGTTTTTACTATAACGTGATGTCCTCCAGTTTTGATCTTCATTACTGAACTATTTCCAAAACAATGGAAACTTGGGGCTCCAACTTTTGACTTTTCAGATTATAATTCTTTGAATATTGTGAATATAATATTCCACAATAATATCGTATAAAAGTTAAAACTGTTAGAGGAATAGAGGTTTGCTGTCACATTAGGGTGTAAAGCAGACACTGTGTGACTTTAATTCCACGCAAAGATAAAGAACAAAAGCGGGTAGAGAACGTTAAAACAAACACTCTGGGAACCGGTTCCTCTGTTGTTGGTGCTGGTTTGGGACGTATCCAGTGTGCCGCTGTTACAGTAGTTACTAGTGCAGCACTGCCTGCAGACTTTACTGGTCCCAGTTCCCGTACAAGTATTACCCTGCAGCTCCTGACTGGTACACAGCGATTGACTTCTGCACCCGCGGCTGTAGCTGTAGGCAATGGTGGAGGAACTGTAGAAGAGATTGTAACTTTCGTACGCCGAGGCCGTCGTCTGCAAAGAAAAAAAAACGTGCATCCATATAATGATGACAGTTAAAACCATTTAAAAAATAAATGATAATTATATTAACCAATGCTTTGATTAAATTGTGAATAACACCCTTGTTAAGTACCAAAAGTGCGTGTGTATGCATGTGCATGAACACATTATAATATATTTATGCACATGTGCATTTATATTGTTCCTGTGCTTGTGTCACTATGTTGTGTCCCTATGTTGTGTTTGTGTATGTTTGTGTGCGTGTCCATGTGCGTGCAATAGAGAGAGACACTCACGTGACACACGTATCCATAAGAGCACGTGATATAAGTGTTGTAATTGTAATAACTGCTTTGTGATCCTCTACACGAGGAGGTGCCTGAGCAGGAATAACATCTAGGTCCGCTCTGAAATAAAATGTCAGATATTCGAGAGCCCATTTGAAGTAAAAAGGAATGAAGAACTAAATTAAAATCCAACAATAACCCAAGCCATAAACAGGCCGGGGCTTTACCGTACAAAACAACCGCTTGATTAAAGAAACAACCCAGCAGGCATAGTGACGTCAGATCAACGTTGAAAACAGGTTGATACGTTGAATTGCCGTTGATCTACTTAAATTTAACGTAAAGTCAACGTTGATCCAGCCCCATTAAAACACCGTCATAGTGTGACGTTGACTCAACGTTGTATTTTGGTCATTGACTAAACGTTGTTGTTGTTTGGTCGTCGTGATGCAAGACATGAATTGTAATTTAAAATATTATTTATTGAAAACGTGATGCTTTGTTTATCAACAATGTCACTAACTTTATCAAAATATAAAAAAAGTGTTTTAAAATAAAGGTGACAGTTGTTTTGCGTCTTTAGTAAACTAGTGAATTTTCTTAACTTGTTATTCAGAAAAACATTCCAATAAACTTCCTTGCAAGGTCAGCTATCACTAGGATGATTAAGTCGCTGTAAATGTGATGGAGTGAAGTTAATAAAGTTGACAGTTCTCACTACCCTGTTATAAATAGACAGGTTGAGGTGACTGTGACTTTGTTATATATATATATTAAGTTAGTTTATTCGCAAAATGGACTCTCGAATATCTGATATATATATATATATATATATATATATATATATATATATATATATATATATATATATCAGATATTCGAGAGTCCATTTTGCGAATAAACTAACTTAAAGGCCGTACATATATACCCTACATACAAACATGTCCTACTGTTAAACACATCCAGGCTAAAAGGGTGTACCATGCTTACGTGCAAAACATGCTTAGGAGCTAAATGCGTTGAAAAAATCAGACAAAGCAGGCACTTGGATGTTTTTACAGTGTACGTTATAATTATGTACCTGTGTTGTGTACCAAAAATAAAAACATTTCAGGTCATTTTAATGTCTTTTCATGCAAGAATGTTGTCTAACAACAGGGGTTGATACAATGTTGTTATCTGACGTTGACCCAACTTTCAAATCCAACGTTTATCCAACGTCTTATAAACGTTATGGTTCAACGCTCTTTCAACGTTAAAACAACATAATTTGCCCGCTGGGAAGGGTTTTTTGTTTGTAGATAGAATATGATTCTGTTTTCTGTCTAACAAAGTAAACGATGTTGCATTGTACGTTTTTCTTCCCAACGTCAAATGCAAGTTATGCTGAATGAAAAAGGCGCAAACTATAAAATCACTCAATACTACTTACGGCAACGGTGGTTGTTGTAGTCGTTGTGGTGGTGGTTGTACTGGGGGGAGTAACACCCGCTGACGAAAAAAAAATGGATTTTATATTTCAATGATTAGTTATGATATACAATTTTAAATATCGAACTTTTTCACCATGCATTTCTTAAGCCACAAATGCCCATTTTGAAGTATTAACTTCCATACAGTAGTACTATAATGCTGGATCATGCCGTTACCTATACTGTACCCCCACTTATGAGGTCTACTTTATGCCTCAAAATTGAAACAATAATTTAGACTCTATGCCAAATCAGGTGTGGCACACTCCTATTCATCACCCGTACATTTTGCGAATAAAAGAAGTCTCGCACTCTCAAAAATACCAAAAATACGAATAATAACAAAATAAAAATAAAAAAAGTAAGGCAAATCTCAGACATACAGCCCTTTAGCAAAAAAAAAAAATAATAATAATAATAATAAAAATAAATAAATAAATAAATAAATAAAACAAATAATAAATAAATAAAAATAAAATAAAAATAAAATAAAATAAAATAAAATAAAATAAATAAATAGATAAATAAATAAATAAATAAATAAGGATTCTAAAACAGAGCGAGTCAGATAGACTCAGACCTTCCCACTGGCAGTGGGAAAGACATACGTACGTAAGTATCCCTGGCAGTAAACGCCAGCGTCATCGTAACTGCTTAAGCCACAGTAGTAGGTGCTGTATGAGCCTATCCCTCTGTGTGAGCAGTCTGTAAGGTTGCTCTCTGTTCCATAGCAGCCAACATAGTCCAGCCAAAAAGATCCACTTCCCTTGGGGCTCCAACCTGAATAGCCAAACATTTTGGCACAATAAAAAAGGTAATCGTTTTTGAAGATTTTTATTTAGGTAAAATGTGTACAGTAGCTAGACAGGTCTGTTGTTCTTACTTTGATCTACGCACTACGGGTACCATGTGCGAATTACAATTTGGCCATGCCATGCGGAGCGACCAATTTGGCTCGTTTTATGGGTACATTTTGTAATATTGTAACGACGAATGGTTAGCAGATGACTGAACAAAGGAATCAGATGGCAAATTATAAGAAGCCAATGTGCTGGGCTGCCTATAAGATAGATTGTAAAGCAACACTAAGTGGCATCAAGTCTAGTGTCCGGGCCGTTGTTAAAATGGCGCCAACTTTATTATGCAAGGGACACGCTGCGTTCTGGTAGACCGGGATCAATCGGCGAAAGACACAGGAAATGTCTGGTCAGACTGTGCAACCAGAACCGGTTCATTGTGGCCAAGCAACTGAGAAACATCTGGCCTGGATTTAGAAGGTAAACAGTCAACAGGCATCTTTTAGAAGCTGGACTTCCATCTAGAAGACCCCGTAAAGGCTGAAATGTGACGTCTGTAACAATGGGTGTTTAATTGTTGTTTTTACCAATGCTATTATCTATTCAATGTAGGTTTATACTTATTAATGAATAGATTTTCTTTAATTTCCCTTTCTGTTTGGGTTGTTTCCCTAGTGAATTTATAAAATGGGAATACCGTAAAGTCCTTGTTTTTGTTCATGGAGCATTCCCTAATGTGCCCACTCACAGACGTGCACTGATATTTGGGTTGTCTTAGACCTCATTTCCAGAGATTAGATCGATCTACTTTAGATCTACCTAACTCCCTGGGGGTTCACGCTAAATAGCTGTCAGCCGAGCGGACACGGAAGTTAATTACCCCCTTACAGCTTGTATTAGGCGGGACGGACATTTAAGCCGGATTCTCTGACAGTAATCTAGTGAGACTCCCCGCGGGGATAGATCGATCTAAAAGCTCTGAGAATACAGCCTTATCTGTTGTCTGTGAACGACCATTCTATTTCGGAGAGTGTCTCCAGTTTGTCCTATATAGTTCTCACCGCATCCACTGCAAGTTAATACATAAATTAAATTTGAGCTAGTGCAGGTGAATGGGTGTTTAATTCTAAATGTAAGTCCATTTTTAAATGTTAGATGGCTCCCCTCTTTAATTATTGGACAGGTGCCGCACCTGGGTACCTCACATTTCTGTACTCGTATTGTTGAGGTTTCCACATTTGTCCTGGAATTGTTTTCAAATTTTGCTTTTGTTAAAATTTGCTTAAGTGATGGACTTTGTCTTTACTCTTTATAATCTGCATTTCAGTTAGTATCTCATTCATTTTGTCATCTTGTTTTACCAAAGGTAAGTTTCCAGTTATGACATTGTGTACTTCCGGACGTCACATTTTAGCCTTTATGACATCACCTAGTAACAAATAAACAAAACCCCCTGAAGAAACAATGAAACCGGTCGGGACAAAATAGCTGCTGTTTTTTTTTTTTCTTTTTATTATATATAATATATACTCGTACAGGAAGAACACTTTTACTTTATGTGTGTGTGTGTGTGTGTGTGTGTGTGTGTGTGTGTGTTCATTTTGATACCTGGTAGTTATGGTACTTCAATGCTTTCATAAAAGTTTACCTCTGACACAATATTGGCGGCGTCGATGTGTATATTTATATATATAGTGGAGTCGTTACCCCCAACTTGACGTTGCAGTTCAAGATGACTTAAGGTGTATATCAAACGAAAATAAAGCGTTCTATGTAGATGTATCAGATTCCACAGGAACTCTTGATGAATGCAATCAGATAAATTGAGTTACACGTCTTCACGAGCAGCTAGGAGTTGATTAACATTCATGTGCATTTGAGTGCGAATGAATGCACACGAAAATTAATCACCCCCTAGCTGCTCGTGGGGGGGTGGGGTGGATGGTTCATTAGGTTAATCTAATTGCATTCAGTGGCATGGGAGTCCGAGGGGGATTGCAGTTATGACATTCAAACCGCTGTTATCTTTCTGACATTTCACAGGTCATGTACGGCGAAGAATAGGACATATTATCTTTCCATCAATAAAAACGCCCACTTTGGTTTTATGTCGTCCAAATTGAAATGAAAGACTGAATATTGTGATAATTTTTTTTCGCTTGGAAAAAAAGTGTTTACAAAAAAAAAAAATAAATAAATAAATAAATAAAAAAAGTAATAATAATAAATAAAGAATAAAGTTACAATTGAGCAAGTACTTTAACCAAGTCATTGTCATCAAAACTGAGGAAATTTCAGAGTAATGTTTCAAATAGAATGATAATGCTACTATACTGCAACATAATTTGACACCAAAGTTCTGTTACATTATTTATATTTACGCTTATGTTGGTGATTTACACAATGGAGGGAAAAATGCAGATCAAACTTAATTGTACGACTAGAAATTTGAATAAAGAGCAAGTTTTAAGCATTTTATACTGCTGCCCGAGATATCAATTTCGAGTTGTCATTTCTTAATTATATTATATTTACAGGTAAATATTCTACTCCTAAGATAATTACCTGTAAAAAGCTGATACTACTAATTCGTACGTTTCATGGCATTAATTATTTCTTTCTATGTATTTCTATTTCTTTTAGTTAAAAAGTAACATGCCTTACCTCTTGCACTACTAACATATCCGCTATACCCCAACTGACGGCAGACAACTGCGGCGTCGTTGCTTCCCCATCCATAGTCACAAACACGCTTCCATACTCCGGCAAACTTTATCTCCACACGGCCACTGTTGTAGCCGTTACCATCCACCAGACGAAGTTGACCATCGCCGGCTAGAAAGGTATGGACACCAAAAAGCTTTTAATTAAAATTCCGATGTCTTTTGGGAGTGCCATGTATTTGGTAGTCATCTTTTAAACTAAGACAAGAACGGCACGAACAACCGCCACTCAACTCAATTGGTCCTGACCTAGATTATTAGAGTGAGTAACTTGGGGGGGGGGGGGATGGGGGATGGGGTGGTCTGTTATGGAGGTGACTGGTTTTTCGTCACAGTGAATATCGTGTAAGCAATCCGTTTTAATAGCCATGCAAGAAGACATTTATTTTCTTAATTTGACGTTGATCAGGCAGTGGCTTAATTATCCCTGGTGATGCATGGGCACTGCCTTATACTCACGCGCTTCACAGGCGACCCAAGCGTCCACGGCAGAGGTTGCCGAGCAGTACGTTGAACTGGGGTAGCCTATCCATCCATGAGTGCAGGCATCTAGTCTGCTTTCTGTACCGGCACAGTTTAACTGGTCTGAAAATATTTCCATTGCACAATGCAAAATCATTATTTAGAGGTTAATTTACAAATGAGCATACATTGATCTTTTAATAGGTGAAGTTTACATTGAGATAATGATTAAAATGTCGTGAATATTTCTTTGTCTGACTGTCAAACGCACCAGTCAGAGAGACAGCAGACAGGCAGACACACAAACACACACACACACACACACAGAGAGCGAGAGAGAGGCAGACAGCATTCTTAGCTTAACTCAGTCGGAAAGACAGACGGACAGGCAGACAAACAGTATCTAGCACTACCCAGACGGAGACAGACAGATATACACAAACAGTACCTATAGCACCAGTGAGTCGGAAGGACAGGCAAACCAACAGTACCAGCTAACACTATCCACTCAGAGACACAGGCTATTGGTGTATTTCTGTCAGTTTAACTATGGATGTATTTATGTCAGTTTAACTATGAATGTATTTATGTTAGATTTGCAGATATAAATATGGCTAAATGAGCACCCGTCTTGAGTTGTCTTGTCATGTCTTGTCTTGACTAGCTATGACTCTCTATGACGCCCTCTAATTGGTGTTTTGTCTCTGTTCCTTTGTTCTGTCTTCCCGCGTCTGTGTCATTTGTGACATCTCGGTGTATAAGACGTTTGGACTGGATTTCGAAAAGTACTGGGACAGCTGTTGATCTATCTGTATGTGGTAAGCAGGGGATGGTCTCGTCTATTCTAGTTCAATCTACGATCTGTTGTTCTATTTCATCTTTTACTTTTCAAACCGCTATACCACAGCGTTGTGTACATTCTAGTTTCCAGACTAAACCAGGTGTTGACATTACTCAATATAAAATGCCACTAAATTAAATCAGATTAAGTCGGGTTTAGCATACTTGTCAAAATGTAAATATTTTTTTTTTTCAAAGAGGTACATATCCAATTACAGTAACCACATAACTACATGAAGAAGCATAAGTTACTGTAACAGTAACCATAGTATATTTATTATTTGTTTAATGTGATTTTATCTCATTATTTTTCATCGTTTATTACAGGGTGAAAATTTTAATAATAATAATGATTAAAATAAATAAATTAATTTAACCACACCGAGTGTCAGTCTGTTACAGGGATATAAGGGTTTGAAATTCAGTCGAAAAGACAGACAGGCAGACAGACGAAGAAACAATACCTAGCACAACTCGGGAAGTCCCTCTCGGTGTCCAACTTGACCCGTAAGCCAGCATCCCACTGAAGCCAAGCTGTCTGCAGGTCACCTTGGCGTCGTTCAGTGACCACCAGTTTTCACACACTCTCCCCCAGCTACCTGCATAGAATATCTCCACTCGTCCATGATATTGTGAATCGCCGATCAATCTCACTTCTCCGTCATTGGCTGTAGGTAATGCAAAATGACAAACAACGAGTAAGGACATCATTGCACAAGTGTAAAGAAACTGAGGGTCTGTGTAACAGAAAGTCCGCTCTCCATTTAGTTATAATGGTTAGGGTAAACATGGCATAAGTTGGTCAAATTCTAGGGCGAGGTTTACCTGTACAAAATGAATGGGAAACACACTCTCTATTATGTGGGAGTTCTGTCACGATACACCAGTATTGAATGCTCTGCTCTCATAGGCATTACTACTAATTTATAACGACAAATAAATGCTACTCTGTGCTTCCTAAAATATTTACACTGTCGTCTACCACGGATACCCCCTTTTTAAACTACAGTTTTAACCGACTTTACAAAAGTAAAGTCGCATACTCTTTAGCTTAAGCAACAAGAATTGTGCGATTCTTTGTGTGACTGGAGGGGGGTATGTCCGGAACCACCTCTGAAATATACTCACGCCCTTTACACAGAACGCCGGCGTCATCTGACGAAGACTGGGAACAATAAGAGTTGCTGACGCCAACGCCGCTATGGGAACAATCTGCCAAGCGCGCCTCTGTTCCCTGGCAGTTCAAATTATGTATCCAGAATCGACCTGGTGTTTGAAAAGATAATTCGTGAAAATACTGACTTCACATGTTAACACAAGGCAACAGTCAATAACTAATTATGTAACTATGACCAAGATCGTCAGCGTCTTCCGAAAAAATTCTAATCTTGCAAAATCTCTGTTTCCCAACATTGTTTTCGTATGTGATTATTTTTCTGTAATAGGTAAAATAATCGGCGTTGTACTATCGGTTATTGCTGTGGTTCATTCACCAGTTCAAAAAAAAAAAAAAAAAAAAAAGCGCCGTGTTTCGTAAATTCGTAAATTAGCAAACATTTAGCAAACAATGACGCAGGTACACATTTTATGTTTGGTAATTATAATTATCTGGATACGCATATAAATTACAAATAACTGTTCAAATATTATAGCTCATGTGATTTAAGATTATACGATTTCTAAGTGTACTGATGCAAATCTAATTTATATTGATGTGACTTTATTTTCACCACACCTTTAATATACATAATTTATTATTTCTAAATATGCGATAGTGAATATTTCTTAAAAGTGTTAAGTGTTAAATATCCAAGCCAATGCCTTTTGTATTGAAATCACGTAATTAAACAATAAAGCATATCGAAAGATTCACGATGGAAGTTTTCAGGTAAGGCTTAAAATGTGTATACTCACTTGTCCCCCTAGGCGACATACTAAATAATCGCGTGTGGGCTCCGGTGAACCCAAGCTGTTTACACGCCACGTCAGCGCTAGTCAGGTCCCAGCCGTAGTCACAAACTCTCCCCCATCTCCCGGAATAGAAGATCTCCAAGCGACCTTCGTACGCATTTGATGTGTTAATAAGACGCAAAGCACCGTCACCGTCTGAAAGCATAATCAAAATACCATTCAAATGCCATACAAACATTTATTTCTTAAACTTCCTCATATCTGATACTCCGGTAAAAGTGATACACCAACCATTTACCTTAATGCTACAAAATATATACATGCTTTATGATGAGAAATGGGCTCAGAAATGTTTTGGATACCAGCTGGATTAAAGGGATGCCATAATAGAGACGAGTGGATGGTAGGTTAATTGCCACGTTTATAACTTAATGTTAAGTTACAGGACATAATAAAACAAAAACATGTATATGTAACGGTTTCTGAAGTCTAATTATTTTCTTAACGGATCAACCTTATAACTCACCTCCATGACATATTACCCCGGCATCGTCGTAATCACTTTGACCACAATTGCCGGAATTAACGACGCCAACGCCATTGTGGGTGCATTGGGTTATATTGGACTCTGTTCCTCCACAGTTTACATTATACACCCAGTATTTACCTGAACCAGAAAATAATGTAAACCATACAAAACACTTTTTAAAGAAAATGTAAATTAGCTATAAGCGCGATTTATAAATATATAAAGTCGTTATGTAATATGTGATTTGCTTTCTTCATGACTAATTTGAATGTATATTACCCAAACTAAAAAAAAAAAAAAAAAAAAAAAAAAAAAAACATATATCTCAACCTTCAATCAACTATAATAGATACAATAAGACATTTACATAGTGATGGACGAGCACGATTGTCGACACAACCGAGATCATATACACAACTTACCGGTGCCCCTAGGACTCCAGCCCCTAAAAGATGTATGAGCCCCAGCTAATCCAAGTTGCCTGCAAACCACCTTGGCATCACTGAAGCCCCAGTTGTAGTCACAAACACGCCCCCACTCCCCACCATAGTACACCTCAACACGGCCTTCGTAGGGGCTAGTTGTGTTCACCAGGCGAACTGCACCATCGCCAGCTACAAGGTAAAGGAGGACAGTTATTGTACCTCACTCAGTCAGAAAACAATGAAATTTCGCCGCTTTGGATGAGTTTGATTGTTTTGGGGATAACAGCTCTTCGTCTTAGATTCACATTTCACAATAAATACATTGTAAACAACTCATGGAAATATAATGAGCTATATGTTACCACCAAATTTGTGGTTGCCATCACACCTCGTGACCTTCAAAGATGGCTGACTTTGTAAAATGTTTTAAGAAGGTATTAAAAAAAAACTTAAATTGTGAAATGAAATAACTTTGGATCTCGGAATGGATTCATAAACCATGGGAAAATTGCCGTTTTCTCAAAGAAAATCCATTTTTGTCAAAATGTGCAGTCGTTTTCACTTTTAACAATTAGTAAATCTTGTCGTATTTTGTCCTTAATATTCATATCGGCATTTACGTACGTGCTTTACAGATGACTCCAGCATCGTCGTAGTCTCCGGTGCCACAGTAAGAGTTGATGGTGCCCCACCCTCGAGAAGAACAGTTGTACAAACCCTCTTCAGTTCCGGCACAATTGATGTCGGACAACCAATAGGATCCTGTACCTCTGGGGTTATAGTTGATATATGCTGTTGGAATACAGAATAGGACGTAAAGCTCAGTTTATTTTTATCTTAGGATCCGTTAATAATGGATTCATCGATTAAATTATTGTGCAACAACTCCATGTTGACTCTTGCTGAATGCAATCAGACTAATATGCATCCTGGCGTTGATTGAAATACATAAAAGCTGGCGATTATATGAGTATGTTGCAAACAAGATCGAGGCATGTTTTAATTCACCATTTCATTATTAATCTCTTTAATTCCGTTTTCTAAATTTCAGTCACAGTATATTGGAAGGCATATTTCCGTCTGGGTTTCCTTTGGTAAGCAACTATCGATTCACTAAATTATCGGTAATGTACTAGCAAACGTCATGGTCAGAAAAATTAGCAGAGTATATTATAATCCAAAACCATTGAGCCAGAAGAGCTTGATCACATAGTATATTGAGTAAGTGTTCGATAAGGTAAATCATAAGGTAATTTAAAAGGTAAGGTAAATTAAAATCTTAAGAAAAGGAAAATGATACTTACCCGTGTGGACATCTTCGTAGCCTAGCTGCTTGCAGGCAACTTTGGCGTCGTTAAGTCCCCACCCCTCCTCACACACCCTCCGCCACTCCCCGCTGTAGTAGATCTCCACACGTCCTTGGTACTGTGTGTCTCCATCTTGAAGGCGAATGTCTCCATCGGCTAGAAAAAATAGCAATAAAACAACATGCAGTAACATAATGGTTATTGCATTTGCCACCGCTATACAGATTTGACATTTAATATGGGACATTTCAGTTTCAAAGGTATACTTATGTTAATAAGCGTTCTTTTTTAGAAGAATGAACAAGTGTGGAGTCAGGTGTGTCGCTACCAATTAACTGACAACCATGTTTGCAGCGCTGCTGCATTGTGTAATATGCATTAATTTAATTGGGTAGGGCTATTTTGGGATGGTCAAAGTGTGTCTTTGGTGGTGCATTGTTCTGTCCAAAAAGTATCGCTATGTCGGAAGTTACCGGATAGAAGTTGGCATCCCGATGAGGTCATACGCAGTAGCGACCGTTTCAGAAATATCACAAAAACGTAAATGTCTTTCTACTTTGCACTTATAAAAAATGATTTGACTATATTCCGGTCCGACGCTCCTTGTTTATCAGAAATGTCACTTAAAAAAGTAGATTTGCCTTGGGACCTTTTTTACGTTTTGTGATATTTCTGACAACGAGGCAGTTTCGGAATATAATTAAAGTCAGACGGATGTTTATTACAAGTCCACAGGAGTAATAATTCTACGCTTTTGTGACATTTTTTACTACGAGGCGGTTTCGGAATACACATGTTCTGGTTTTCTGAGCATCCATATGCTACATGTAATTACAAGTCCAAAGGGGGAATAGATTAGATTTTTACCGATATTACTGATAAAGAGGAAAAATGAAAAGTTTAAAAACAAAAGGTAAATAACACAACCGTCGTTAAAATATTTTTTGTATGCACGTGTGGTTTAAATGTAAAATAATTCCTGTTTTCAAACCATACCCATGTGAAATATTTTTAATTTGTCTAGGTATATAACGCAAGCAAAGTCGCTATTCTCTTGATGCCAAAAGGTTGCATGTAAAGCTCTGTCTTCGGCTTTCAGCATTTTATACCCCCATCACACTAGAGTCGTAATAAGCAAGGATGCCGTCGGAAAGACAATTCTTTGTGCGTTCCTGGATATTCGAAGAGCATTCTAAAAATTCCGAGTGCATTCTAAATATTTTTACCCATTCTTGTGGCCGATCCGAATGTTTTGCTCATGTTAAAAACATTCGAAATGTATTCCAAGTGGAAAATTATCGAATGGCATTTGAATAGTATTCTAACTGCACTATGACTGCATTCCTGTGGCAAACATGTGAGATCAATACGGACCCAGTTTGATTTCGCATCTGTCGACTGAATTAAACGAGTTATTTTTTAATACATTATAACTTATCACTGGTAAATCGAAGCCATTCAACAGGGCTCTATGTACACATATGGTGACCTCATAGCAATACCTCCTGCTGATTAGTCTCTCCCAAAATTGTAATGTGGCAGTGCTGAGGACGTTTTGGATATCACTGAGAGGATTCAGAGGGTTAAATCAAGATGGACAGTAGTCCCTGCAAGGCAGAGTCACCCTAACAAATCAAATAACTCCTTAGCCTGAATAAGAGTTATTTCAAGAGTGGCTGATAAGCAAAAAGTGTGATGTTGAGTGGGCAGGGCATTCACTTGACTTGATCCTCCCCAGATTTTTGTATGTTGGTATCTCAAAGACAATTTGTGCCAGGACAACCCTCAAGTGATTGGTGAACTAAGGGGAGCAATCATAGCAAAAAATCAGGCAAATCCCGAAGGAGGAATGTTTGAAAAACAATTCGCAACGTATGTAAGTGTGCATCCAATCTCTTGGAGGCCAATTGGAGCATTTAAAAAATGTCGAAGAGACACAAAATACAACGTGTCAATTCCAACCATACTAAACTCTTTGACAGGTATAGTCGCATACACTGTGTTAAAAAGCCCTTTGCCTTCCTTAAATGTTTTTCAAAGAGATATCACTCTGACGACACTACTGAGACTGACACTACGATGCTATACTTCTTTCTGTAGAACACGTGAAACTTTGTCAGAGGTGGATGTCACTGATACGAAAATCAAATCAATAATTGATGACTTGTATAGCTCAAAGGCAACTGGTCCAGATGCTGTGACGATTAAAAATCCGTAAAGAGTATACATGCAAAGGCCATGCGTTATATTTGGATATTTTAAAATGACTTATCTCTCCTCTTATTGCTTTCTGTACGCCTATCACACATCGATACTTCAATCTTCTCCCCCTTCTGATATGCAAGACCCTTCAATCTGACCTTTGTAAGATAAAAATATGGTCCTCCGGGTGGAAACTTGAATTTAAGTATATTGGCACCCTTCACTCAAAATAAACCAAAATATTGCATATGATACATTTGTATAAGTTTATGGTGGCTAACAAGCTAAGGCATCGGATAAGTTATTTACCATCATAACGTATGTAACCTGCTAATAAACGTTCATCGCCGTTTTACACATTTTAATGTTAATCGGTTACATCGTTGGAAAAAAAAAAAAAAAAAAAAAAAAAAAAAAAAAACCGTCCCCTTATATACCATCTTTTTTATATGCAGTTTTCATTTTGATTGAAGTTAAAATATAGTTTTACTCACTTTGACCTTGGCTGTCTTCAGGACACCGTGAAATGACCAATAAGATAAAGAAAACCGTGTTCAACCGCCACATTTTCACCCCAGTCAGGTAACTATTACCTAACACGATTGCACCTGCGCATGACAATGTTTTGAAGGACCCCTATCTGGGTTGCATGGTAACTAGGTTAAAAGAAGGGAACGTCTTTTGTTGCATTACGCATGAAAAGCTATGAGTTATCGAGTTACATCAAGGCTTTTATCAGCAAATCTATTGGTGTGTGCCTGTTGGCATATTACTTACAAAGACGTCTTTTAAAATGTGTCACCCGAGTTAACCTAACAGTTAATAATCTTGTGGAAAAGAATCTTTTTGTGTGTGCGGTCGTGTTTGCACCATTAAATTAAATCTGTACTATATTTCTCCCCTGAAACTGTGTGAGCTCACTTCGGATAACAAGTGTGAAACCAGGCGGGCAAATCTCTTAATTTGTTATCAGAAGCCAAATGCGCATTAATATAAACATTTAAACAGAAAAAAAGTGAATTTTACAGCTTAGTTAACAGCATAAATGGAATCTTCAGAAAATAGAAAATTGGATCAGCAAAAGGAAGATGACAAATAACATAATACGGAAATATGTGGCACAGGTATTCATTGTGGATTGTACCGAGGCTGGGTCTTGCGTCTTAACGCACCAGAAAGAAATAATTCTCTACCGAAATGGAGACTGTGGTTTCTAAATATAGAACAATTTGTTAATACCACGCAAAATATACATATAATTCCTGTTTACAGATAGTATTGCATATGACATGTAAAACCACAAACATTAATTATAAACTAATTTAACCAAATTTAAATTATCTCTCTTGTTCTCTCTCTCTCTCTCACTCTCTCTCTCTCAGAACCATGGAATTATTACTATCTTGTTTGTTTCCATTTTTGGTCATTGAAATAAAGTTGAATTTCTATTAAATGTCAATATTTTTCTTTTGGAATTGAATTGAATTGAATGGTTAGGCAATATAATTATCTCTCTTATATCTAGGAAAATAAAATGAACATGAATGCAGAAATAAAGAAAAGCCATGTTCATTTATAGTGAGAGTATTTATTTATTTATTTATTTATTTATTTATTTATTTATTTGGATGCATGATGCTCATGTACACAGAATATAATCAACAGCAGTCTGGGCATCTGTCTTAAGAAATTGTCCGTTACATAGCATTATATTCCAGTTCAGTCATATAACGGTCTAGGCTTACTTCGCAGCTTAATTCTGTAACTGCATTTAAAGTAGCACCATACTTTCCACTATGACCAGGATTCAGTGGTTAGAGGGCCTACTCTTGTAACCTGCAGTCCCCACACAATATAAATACGACTATTTGCAATGGACATCCACATTAATGGACACGCGTTATTGTTGAGCAAAGGAAATATTTTCTTAAGAAATATATACAACGCAGCTAGTGCCGTGTATGACTTAAGTATTAAGGGCTAATGAACACACAGTTCGAATTTCAAGCAAATAACCCGAGGTTTGAGGTCCATTTAACCTAAAATGTATGCTTTCAAGATATTAAAAGACCATTTTTGTTATGAACAATAGCCAAGGAACGTTAAGTTTCTGACCCGCGTCTTACTTGTCCTAATCGGGTCACCTTAAATGTCATATAACCTAGGTTACTATGTAATACATGCTTCATCAGTCCTTTTTTTATCATCGTACACAAATACCTGTGTTCAATGACTGAATATCAAAATCGCGTTACTAACATATTTAGTTTGCCCACCAAGAAAACGGCTTTTGCACCATGGGTTTATAGCTTCATCAGAGTGTGTTGTTGAAATTATTTTCTTCTTGGATACAAATGACTTGAGCAAGAGGTTTTAAAAGAGAGTAAATGTCATTTTGTCGGGAAACTCATTGTGTAAAGACAGAGCAGCATTCACAACGTATATAGGATTGGCCTGTATTTTTACCACAGATATTCACACATCTACGGTGGATCCAGAGGAGGACAGTGTGAACGTGCTTATTCCATTGGCTATTAGACCCCATTCCCAGAGATTAGATCGATCCAACTAGATCTACCTAACTCCCTGGGGGTTCACGCTAAAAAGCTGTCAGCCGAGCGGGCACGAAAGTTAATTACCCCCTTACAGCTTGTAGTAGGCGGGACGGACATTTAAGCCGGATCATCTGACAGTAATCTAGTGAGACTCCCCACGGAGATAGATCTATCTAAAATCTATGGGAATGCGCCCTTAAAGTATGATCCCTCACTCCCATCTATAATAATAATAATAATAATAATAATAATAATAATAATAATAATAATAATAGCAAGGTAAGCAAAACAAAACCAAACAATATTTTATAACTGTGCCAAACATGTGACATCAAAATTGACTCGGTCTGATTTCGTATTTGCCGACTCAATCAAACGAGTTATTTTTTTAACAAATAAATTATACCCTATCAAATCTTAAATCTAAGACATCCTAAAGGGGCGGATTTAGGCCGTCTTCTGGGTCTTCTGGAAGACGGTCAGATTTTCAAGTTTACATTGTCAGCCATCTAATGTTTTCTGTCGGAAGACGGCCAAAAATGGAAGATGGATCAACAAAGATAATTTGGAAGACTGTCAGAAAATATCTCTGGATCCGCCCCTGACCTATCTATCATATCATATGTTCCCTAAACTATAGTTTTAATGCAGTTTTGATGCAGTTTTGATTTTGATTGAAGTGAAAAGATGTGTTTACTTACTTTGACCTTGGCCGTCCTCGGGACACCGTGAAATGACCAATAAGAAAAAGAAAACCGTGTTCAGTCGACACATTTTCACCCCAGTCAGGTAACTATTACCTAAGACGATTGCACCTGCGCATGACAATGTTTTGGTGGACCCCAGGCTGGGTTGCACGGCAACTAGGTTTAAAGATGGGAACGTCTTTTGTTACATTACGCTTGACAAGTTCTGGGTTATTGAGTTACATCAAGGCCTTTATTAGCAAATCTTTTTATCGCATTATTTGCAAAGATGTCTTTTATACCGTGGCATCCGATATAACCTAACAGTTAATAATCATGCGCGGAAGCATCGTGTTTGTGTTTGCATCGTTTTCAGTTGCATATGCTTTATCTTTTCTCCCCTTGACTGTGTGGACTCACTTTGGATAAATAAAAATGTAGAACCAGCCTTGCAAATTTCTTAAATTCCCATTGGAAGCTAATGCGCATTAATGTAAACATTTATACAGTAAACCGCAAACTAAACAGTTTATTTAACGACTTGAATGGAATCTTCATGGAATAGAAATTTGGATCAGCAGAAGCAAGATGACAAAAAACGTAATACGGAATTATGTAGCACGTGTATACATTGTGAATTTTACCGAACGTGGGTCCTGCGTCTTAAACCACCAGAAAAAAAAAATATATCTACTGTAATGGAAACTGTGATTGCTAAATAAGGGTCAATTTGTTATCACCATGCAAAATATACATATAATTCTTGTTTACAGATAGTATAACATATAAACTTTATAATCACAAACGTTAACTTTGAACTTATTTAGCCAAATTTAAGATTAAATTATCATCTATTAATTCTCTCTCTCTCTCTCTCTCTCTCTCTCTGTACACGGAATATAATGTTCATGTACACGGAATATAATCAACAGCAGCCGGGGCATCTGTCTTAAAAAATTGTCCGTTATATGGCATTATATACCAGATCTATAACATATCTATATCAGATAGATTATATATTCAGATATATAACGGCCTAGGCTTCGTAGGTTAATTCTATAACTGCACGTACAAGTAGGCCTATAGTAGCACCACTATTTCCACTATGATCAGGATTCAGTGGTTAGGGGTCTACTCTTGTAACCTGAAGTTCCCATACAGTATAAATACGATTATTTGCATTGGACATCCCCACTAATAGACACACGTTATTGTTGAGCAAAGGAAATATTTTCATAACAAATATGTTCAACGCAGCTACATTGTAGTGCCGTGTCTGACTTTAGTATTCATGGCTAAGAAACACACAGTTCGAATTTCAAGCAAATAAACCAGGGCCTGGGGTCCACTTAACCTGAAATGTATGCTTTCAAGATATTAAATGGTTATTTTTTTTGTTATGGACAATAGCCAAGGAACGTTAAGTTTCTGACCCGCGTCTAACTTGTCCTAATCGGGTCACCTTAAATGTCATAAAACCTAGGTTAATATGTAATGCATGTTTCACGAGTATTCTTTACCATCGTACAGAAATACGTTAACTGATTGACTATCAAAACCGCGTTAGGAACATGCTTATTTGTCCACCAAGTAGGCAGCTTTTGCACCATGGGTTTATAGCTTCAGCAGAGTATGCCGTTGAATTGATTTTCTTCTTGGATACAAAGGCCTTAAGCCAGGGGTTTTGAGTGAGAGTAAATGTCATTTTTGCCTGAAGAGTTACTGTGCACAGGCAAATCAGCATTCACTATGTATAGTTTTACCACACGGGTGTTCGCACATCTACAGTATTGTGAAATCAAAGGAGGACAGTGTGAACCTGCTCATTCCCTTGGCTTCGAAAGTGGTATATTGCCCTCACTCCTAACCCCCAATAAATAATAATAATAATAATAATAATAATAATAATAATAATAATAATAATAATAATAATAATAACAAGCAAAGTTTTATTCCTGTGCCAATTATGTGACATCAAACTTGATCTCGTCTGGTTCCGTATTTGCCGACTAAATTAAACGAGTTATTTCTAAAAACTAATTATACTTATCACTGGTAAATCTAAGACATCCAATAGAGCTATATATAATCACTGGAACGCAAAGCGTTTCAAATACAGCAGTTTCAAATATATATAACACATCGTGTGAGTAAATAGGCTGCAGTCAACACCGTGGTCGTTCACAAAGACTATCACATGACTGTCACATGGTAGGTAACGAAAATTTCAAGGCGGGAGTACGTTGAGTACGTTGATAATGCTGTTATTTTGTGTCTTTGGCACACAGTGCACCTACCCTTCATGAACGTAAAATATTCTGTGAACCGGGTAACTTCATACAGGGCATCTTGTCTTTCCTTATCCCGAATATGCCCTTGAAATATAACACAAGGCCATCGAAAGGCTCCCCAGGGTCAGGGCATACTTAGTGGTAAGCTCGATCAGTATCAGTGTTATATTTAAAGGGCAAATTTGGGACAAAGAAACCCAAGATATTTAGTCACTCTGTTCATTTTGTAGTCTACTGTGTGTATTAGTCTGGCTGCTAAGTCAGACAATTGTCTAAAATTATTTCCTGACAGAAGAACGCAGTAGGAATACATACTAGCACTTCGCTGTTATTGAAAAAAATGGCCACTAAAGCATTCTTACAGTCGGCATGACGTCACAAGATGGCAGCCACGCCCGGACTAGGGTAAAACAATCGGTAAGCTCCATTACGCCCAATGTTAAAATGATGAAATTTGATCGTTTGTATCACGCCGGTGGATAATGAAGCTTGACAACTGTTTAATTATATCAACATAGGTATTTAATGTCAGGAAATGGCCATGAAGGACCTTTTCTGTCGATTTTATCAGCGATTGAAATGCACCTCTCTTACACTGTAATTTTAGGAGCTGCCACTACTGGTCTGATTATTTTTCAGGTAAGGATTTGCAATGGCTTTGTTATCGGATGAATCTGTCCACTGACAGCGATTGAACAGAACTTACCCGAATCTTCAAACAATCATAGAACCCTTTGAGGTGGTTTAATTGGAAGAAAGGGATCTTATCAGTTGGTGTCATTGTAGCAAATAGAACTAAAACAGATATAATCTTCACAGGTGTGATTACTGTATTTGTCTTTGAAAAGAAAGCTCTAATGACAATTTACTAGTCTGATATTATAACTGAAAGTACATGCCATTTTGAGAATTTGAACATTACTTTCTAGTATTTTTTTAATACCCATGTGGCCGCAGACAGAATTGAGATCATGGACAGGAATACAATTTTCACATACTCAATAAATCATTTAATTGTTGTACTATGAAGTGCGTAAATGATAACAATGGGCTATTGGGATAGATAACTAATACTTTTTCTTTGTGAAATTGCACACGTTCAACCAGAGGATAGAACGCAAGAAAGGCTATCAATGCACATACGGACTGAAAGAAACAAGCGGGTGGAGCTGTTTGCTGAGTAAAATCCCCTAACCAATTCTCAAGTTTACAGCAATTATAAAAAAACACTCAACAATCAAATTTTTGTTATGGACTCAGTGTTTTTATCCTTTGGACATTACTGTTATATTTGCTTACAGGTTTTATATCATAGAAATTCCAATTCATTTTTACTGTACATATGTTAATTCAGAATGCAACTTTACAGCGTACGTCAAGGAATGTTTTAACTCCTTTCTGACATACCTTATAGATAGAAAAATGTAAATTTAAAGTCAACAAGTTTTAATGTGTCTTTCATTCTGCATTTTGTTTAAGAATTCAAAATGATTTATGACGGTTAAATATGCATTCATTTCGGATTTTATAGGTCATACTTTGTATTGTGATATTGAGTCTGATGTTCTTAAAATGAAAATGAAATCATTACCTTATAAATTTATATTATTTTCTGAAAAAAGACGTCATGAACGTCATTTAGCATCAGAGTCAAAAATGATTTTTAGATTTGCACAACTTATAAAGATTCAAGTGAGGCTCTCATTCAAAAATAAAGAAAAATAGACTATTTAAACAGCATTATTGCTGTTTTTTAAATTATTTCCAGTTATGAAAACTAAGGATAAAAACTTGTAAGCTGTTGGTGATTCTTACCCTACCCCTCCCAGTAGCATTAAAGCTGAGTGAACTTGGTTAAAACTTTTTGTTTAATTGGATAATTATGGATGAATCCATTTATTTATGAAAAATGATTTTGGCAGGATACTAATTAATTTTTTTTACGTTTTTGCAGAAATTATAACAGCTGAAAAGATATTTCATAGTATCTTCAAACATGATCCAGACAACAGTAAAAAAAAAAAAATAATGAAAAACATAGCAGTGACAAATTAAAATTATTTTTGAAAGCACATAATAGCATTACTTGAGACACCTGCTTTGAACACGACAGGTGAGCAATGCTACCCAAGCCCCCTCTTCTAGCTTATCAAATCTTTCAAACTGAGACCTCTAAAAGCAATATGAATATAACGGTTTTCTTTGTTTAGATAATGATTTTATTATACAAAAATTCTGACTGTATATTAATAATCGGATACATATTGGTCATAGTGTCCCAGTGAGAAAAAAATGTTTTAAAATAGTACACCACCATCGTTGATAAAGTCGCCACTGACGCTAGATAATCCCTTTGATGGCCTTTTCCCTGAGCTAAATTCTTAAGTGAATAGCAACAATCAGTTGTCACGCGTATTTGTTCACAGATATACTCGATACAGACGATAAGATATGCCTATTACAACATGCATCTGGTGTAAACTGAAATTGCAGCCCGTTGGAGAAGTGTTGGTATTATCGCTGATAAAATCACCATCAGTTCTAGAAAATCCTCCTGGTGGCCCTTGACTGACGCAAAATACCCAAGTGTAGATGACCAAACGGCTGTTACAATGAATTGTTCTCTGGTACGTTTGATTTGAACGATCAAAGTCCATCATTTTAACACTGTTAGCAACGGGCGCAACCAATTGTTTTACCCTAGTCGTTCAAGAGAGCCTCGTTCTGGGTTAAGTAGGCCGGAAGCCGACTGTAAGAATACAGCAGAGGGTAAAAAGAGCAGTAAAATCAGAATGGTATTGGTATAAATAAACTAATTAAACCGCCCACGCCTTTGAGTTTTCTGGTCATTATGCTTTTTCGTTAAGCATCGTCTTAAACGATCATGTTTAACATTAAACTAATGCTTGATCAGGACGTACCCCCCTCCCCCCCAGTAGTGAAGTTGCCATGTCCATAGACCACATAGTCCAACCGTGCTATGCTTCAATTATTAATGTGGGGGTAGAAAAGTCGGCTCAGATTCCCTTCCAAGTTGTCACCTCCATGATCAAAATTGGCTCTCAATGTGTTACGTAAAATAGAAAAAGAAACACCCGTAGAGATTCGAATCAAAGTGTATTCTTCATTTTTTTGTATATTTTATATTGTGATTATTTATCACAACAAGTCAAGTTCATGATTGACATCCCGTTTGGTCTCATTCGTTTTTAATAATATACATTTTTTTGGAAGATGAAGGAAAAATATGGTTTGCACTTGTCTCTTTTTAAGATAATGTTTGTTAAATAAATAAATTAAAAAAAAATATACGATGCATCACATAATTTATTTCCTATTTTTTTGAAGTCCACTAAAGTCAATCCTCATTACAAGAATGGTCTACAATTAAGAAACTTAAACATAAACTACTGGTTTTAAAATCGTGATCCTGTGAATGGTTTTGGATACTGTATGTATATTTTATTGATTTCGTAATGTGGAAACTTCTGCATGCGACATAAACTACAATTGCCTTTTTTATTCAAGGCGCGTTTGTATTTGTGTTGTCTATCAACTATACTGAAATGGAAACATAGCGGTCTGAATAATTATCTGCATATATACGAAACATGCCGGATAGAAATGTGAGGGGACTTGTGTTGTGGTTCGCAGTTTATAATGGAGTGCTGACATGATCGCACAAAGGAATTCGCAGTTTAAGTTGTTCATCTACATCTAGAGGTCAGATGCGTCAGTTTTAAGCCTTGTTCTTAAAAATTTAAAACATTTGTCATTATATTAAGGCATCATATAATTAATCGTGCACTGTTTACCTTTAATGTCAGGCAAAGGTAAAGAAGGGAAATACTGCTAAATTAATCAGGACTGCTCTAAAAATGTTGTCTCTAAATATTAAGATCTATGTTTTTAATTCATGGCAAAGACAATTAACAAAAGCACGCAGAGGACGTTAAACCAGGCACTCCGGGAAGCGGACCCTATGTTGTTGGTGCTTGTTTGGGACGTATCCAGTCTACCACTGTTGCAGTAGTTACTAGTGCAGCACTGCCTGCAGACTTTATTGGTTCCAGTTCCCGTACAAGTATTACCCTGGAGCTCCTGACTGGTACACTGTGATTGACTTCGGCACCCGCGACTGTAGCTGTAGGCAATGGTTGAAGAACTGTAGAAGAGAGTGTAACTTTTGTACGCCGAGGCCGTCGTCTGCAAGAAAAAACGTGCATCCATATAATGATGACAGTTATAACCATTTAAAAAATAAATGATAATTATATTAACCAAGGCCTTAATTAAATTGTGAATAATAACAACAACCCTGTTAAGTATCAAAAATACATGTGTGTGCATGTGCATGAACACATATTTATGCCCATATGAGTTTATATTGTCCCTGTGACCGTGTCACTATGGTGTACCCCTCAAGTATATGTGCGTATGTGTTTGTGTGCGTGTTCATGTGCGTGCAATAGGGAGAAACACTCACGTGACACACGTATCCATAAGAGCACGTGATATAAGTGTTGTAATAGTAAAAACTATTTTGTGAACTGCTACACGACGAGGTGCCTGAGCAGTAGTAACATCTAGGTCCGCTCTGAAATGAAATATCACATATTCGAGCGTCCACATATAATAAAAAGGAATGCAATAATAAATTGAAGTCCATCAATAACTCAAACCATAAACAAGGGCTTTACCGGACAAAACAGCTACTTGCTTAAAGAAACGAGGCTTTTCTTGTTTGCAGACGGAACATGATTCTGTCTTCCAAACAGCAAATGAAAATGATCCTGAGTGAAAAAAAAAAGAAAAAACTATAAAACCAGTCAATAATACTTACGGCAACGGTGGTTGTTGTGGTCGGTGTGGTGGTGCTTGTACTTGGGGGAGTAACACCCGCTGGTTGAGAGAAAAATAATTATATATATATATATATATATATATATATATATATATATATATATATAAGAGCCGCAGAAAGGTCGCCGTCCAATGTAAATGGAGGCTTTACTTATACTGTACCTCCCTTTGTGAGGTCTACGTTATGCATGCAAAGTGAAACAATATTTTAAGCTAAAATCTGGTGTCGCACTCCTTCCAACTTCTATTAATTTTTTTGAGAATAAAAGAAGCCTCGTACTTTTAAAATACAAAATAAATATCAGTAATAACGAGATAAAAACGATAATAAAAAAAAAGAAAAACGATACAGATGAACAGCCCTAGGCTATACCGGCTACAACCAAAAAAGATTCTAAAACAGGCCGAGTCAGATTAATTCGGACCTTCTGACTGGCAGTCAGTAAGACACACGTACGTAAGTATCCCTGGCAGTAAACGCCAGCGTCATCGTAACTGCTTAAGCCGCAGTAATAGGTGCTGTATACCCCTATCCCTCTGTGTGAGCAGTCTGTAAGGTTGCTCTCTGTTCCATAGCAGCCAACATAGTCCAGCCAAAAAATTCCACTACCCCTGGGGCTCCAACCTACATAAACAAACATTTTGACACAATAAAAAGGCAATCGTTTCTGAAGATTGCCATTTGTGAAGTAACGAATATATATATACATGTATGTTGTTCTTACTTTGAACTACATGTGCTAATTACAGTTTGGCCGTGCCATGTGGAGCGTCCAATTTGGCTCGTTTTATGGGTACATTTTGTAATATTGTAACGACGAATGGTTAGAAGAAGACTCAACGAGGGGAATCAGATGGAAAATGATAAGTAGCCAATGTGCTGGGCTGCCTATAAGACAAATTGCAAAGCAACACAGAGTGGCATCAAGTCAGGTGTCCAGGACACGCTACGTTCTGGTAGACCGGGGATCAATCGGCGAAAGAGATAGAAGGCATCTGGTCGGACTATGCAGCCAGAACCGGTTCATTGTGGCCAAGCAACTGAGAAACATCTGGCCTGGGTTTATAAGGTAAACAGTCAACAGGCATCTTTTAGAAGCTGGACTTCCATCTAGAAGACACCGTAAAAAGCCGCCATTGACCAACAGATACAAGCAGAAGATTGGCATGGGCCCGATATCGAGAGAGATATAATCTCTGGACTTGGCACACACACACACACACACACACACACACATATATAAAGAAAGACAAGAAAACGAACAAAGTTAATCTGTTCTCTCCATTTTTATTGATATAAGTCCTTACAACGGTTTCGGTCCGGAGGCCTTGTCAGGGGCGCAAACAGATCAAAATACAAAAGAAGACTCTGACTACAAACTGTCAATGCAAAATGTCGCACAAAAAATACTCGTGTGACGTTAGCGCCACATCGCGCCTACAGGTAACAAAGGAATGTGTTTACGTTACATTATACATGACTGTAATTTTGAGACAAATAAATTAGTAAATTTTGGAAATCAGTGCGTTTAATCAATGAATACCGAAAATATTGATAATATGCTTTAACTTAGTTTGGAAACATACATCCATTGCATGTGTCAATCACATGCAATATTGCATTCGTGTGTGTGTGTGTGTGTGTGTGTGTGTGTGTGTGTGTGTTTGTTAGCAAAGTTGCATTCAATTACAAAATTTAGACAAGACATATATGAAAGGGGTTAAAAATTACTCCCTTTCCCATAAAATGTCTTGAAAAAAACTCCAAATAAAAGGAGACGCTGCTATTTTTAAACGTCTGGTGAGAGCCCTGGCCTCCGAAGATTTTCGTTCAAGATGTTGGTTTTTCAAACCTTAACAATTTTCAGTGGACACAATAACAATCCTTTACAGTACTGATGCTTTAATTTATAACAAAAGGTGAGAGCCTACTTGCTGCCATTTACAAACGTACTTTTTTTTTTTAATCTTCACAAGTTTTCAGGCATAGAAAAGGGAGTTGTTGCAAGGCCTCAGGACATAAGCGTAGTCCTGGAGCAGGATGGGACTGTTGTTGATGATGAAGACGTTTTACTGGAGATAAAAGACACTACACTTATGCTTATCACAGAAATGGAAGTACATGTATGACAACCGTCATCAACTGTTGTACAGTGTATCTCTGTCTGGTTCCATGGTTTGATCCACCTTGGTCACATGTTTAACCACCATAATGTTTGGCGTGTAAGGCTTTATACATATAAAAAAAAATCCTGTCTTGCTTGGGTTGATGCGCATTTTTACAGATATTTTTAGCCTAGAAGTTTGGCACTATGTGTCAATAATCTGATCGTTGGTGATACGTTTTAGGCAAATCAAGCTGATGCGCATGTTATTATCGATATATGAATTTTGAGCTTTGTTTAAAACTTGTATTCAGAACGATGATTTAGTAATCATTTTGTTGATATTGTATAATTAACACATTTGGCGGTTTCATATGACTTAAGAAGAGAGACAACTGATGTGAAGAACATTGAAGTGTGTAATCTTTTTTATTGTAATTTTGTTCTCTTGCAAATAAATGCACTTTATTGAAGAACACCAAGTGCTCTTACCCTGAGTGTCAGAGCAACGTAAAAATTAGCTTGTAAATATTAAATATACCTTGGAGTCATTATTACTAGCTCTTAAGACCAGCGGCCATTTTATGCTTCCGTCAATCAAATAGAACTGCTCCGCAGTGAAACTGCAGTTGAATGTCATTAGACTAAAATGAAACGTAAAACAAATTTAATTCTGCTTTATTTAATTTTATTTACTGTATTTAAAGAATTAATGAAAAAATGAATAATATTCTTCGAAAAGAAAAGATATATCCAATGTTTTTTGTATTTTTTGCTTATCAAAGAACATTTAGTCCTGAGATACACGCGTGCACAATACACGTGCTTGCCGTGTGCCAAATTTGACAGCTACACTGTATGCCCGATACCACTATAAGGGCTGCGCAATGGCTACACGAAAATCAGTTTTTACAGCAGAATGTTGCTTGTATTGTGGCACTGACCTTCGACTGCAAGATATTTTCAATTCAAACTTCTAACTCCGCGTCAGGCACTTTAATTGCTTCTTGTCTCGTGTGCACGAGATAACTTCAGCGCAAGGCGGGAAAGGCAGCTCCAGGCGGTCAAACCTGTGACGTACGAGACTTATGACTTCCAAATATGGATCCAGGCGGACACAGCTGTGACTTGTGACTTCCAAATATGGAAGCGCCCCAGGCAGAATTTTGAAGAAGAACGCCCCCGAGTTGCCGCTGTTCGCTAGAGCCTGGTATTGCTAATATGGGTTATATATGAAATCAAGATTGAGCTGGCAATACCGGAATCTAGAACCTAGGGTAAGTGCTCTAGATTTCTTTCAGAATGCCAAGTGTTCTAAATTCCTTTTAGAAAACATTTTGGTGTTCTCTAAAAGTAACATCTGAACAAAAAGTGTTCTGCATTTACACGTAAATGCGTTCTAAACAAAACACAAAATTAACATAATAATATGTTTTATATTTCACAACGCTTCATGTTCTAGCGCCAGAACTCTGTTTTAAGTGTTCTCAAAAAGTAACATTTGCACACTTAAAAGGTGGTCTGTTTTATGTTTACCACGCGTTCCCAAACTTTAGAGTCCTGTAATGTTTTATATCATCCATATTGAAATAAAAGGCTGAATACTGTGATTATTTTTTCCGCTTGTCAAAAATACTTTGTTAACAAAACACACTCAGAATAACGATACATACTGAGCTAGTCCTTATACCAAGTTATTGTCACCAACTCCGAGGAAATGTCATATTACCCCATTCACACTAGCACTTTTAAGCGCGGTCAAGGCCTGGCCTCGGTCCTATCGCGGTTAACTTTTCTAATGTGAACGGACGACGTAGCCCTGACCGCGGTCGAAATAAACCCAGATCGAGAGGGGGGTATAATCGGAGTAAACACCTGATCGCGGTCAAGACCGGATGTCTACATATGAAGCGCACGCGCACAAGTGTATCGTCATAAGAGCTCCCGGCATGTTGCACAGGTTCTAGTAAGAGCGCATGCTTGACAGGAAGTACGCTTGCTGAGATTATACCGCTACTGATCGCTGCCGGTGTCAGCGTGAACGCAGTTTGGACGCGGTTTGGTGGACCGCAGTTTAATCGGAGCAGGGATCGGAGTAAACTCGACCGCGGTTAACGTTCTAATGTGAATGGCCTCCATGATAGTAGTGTTTCAAGTAGAATAAAAATGCTACTACAACATAATTTAACACCACAATTTTGTTACATTATTTATATATGGATGCTTAATTTTGGTGCTTTGCACAATAGTAGGGAAAAAAAGCATATCAAATTTACATGTACGACTAGAAATTTGAATAAAGAGCATGTTTTAAGCATTTAACAGTATTCTGCTGCCCAAGAGATCAATTTCGAATTGTGATTTCTTAATTATTTTATTTACAGCAGGCCCGTAGCCAGCAATTTCAAATGGGGGGTTCGTTTTATGAAAAAGTGGACCTTTTACCATAAAACCTTTATGTACCTAGATCAATTTTTATCCAGAGTGGACCTTTTCCCAGCAAAAAACCCCTCGAACCCCCCTTGGCTACGGGTCTGTACAGGTAAATATTCCACTTGTAAAATATTTATCTGTAAAAACCTCATGCTTATAGTTCGTACGTTACAGGACATTATAATTAAATTTTCGCTTTCTATGTCTTTCTATTTCTTTTAGCTAAAAACTATCATGCCTTACCTCTTGCACTACTAACGTATCCGCTATACCCCAACTGTCTGCAGACAACTGCGGCGTCGTTGCTTCCCCATCCATAGTCACAAATGCGCCTCCAGCCTCCTGCAAACTTTATCTCCACACGGCCACTGTTGTAGCCGTTGCCGTCCACCAGACGAAGTTGTCCATCGTCGGCTAGAAAGGTAAGGACAACAAAATCTTTAATTCCAATGCCTTTTGGGAGTGTTATGTACATGTATTTGGTACTCATCTTTTAAACTAAGACATAAGAACGGCATGAACAACCGCCCCTCATCTCAATTGGTCCTGACCTAGATTATTAGAGTGAGTAACTTGGGGGGTTGGATGGGGGATGGGGGTGGTCTGTTATGGAGGTGACTGGTTTTTTTCACAGTGAATATCTTTCCACAATCCGTTATGATAGCCATGCAAGAATGCATTTTTTAATATGACGTTGATCAGGCAGTGGCCTAATTATCCCTGGTGATGGGCACTACTGCATACTCACGTGCTTCACAGGCGACCCCGGCGTCCACGGCCGAGGTTGCCGAGCAGTACGTTGAACTGGGGTAGCCTATCCATCCATGAGTGCAGGCATCCAGTCTGCTTTCTGTACCGGCACAGTTTAATTGGTCTGAAAATTACCATTGCTCAATAAAGGGAACCGG
>NW_019775816.1:81804-167502 GCF_001039355.2 Lingula anatina
ACACCGGAAATGTCCAAAATAGGGTTTTCTTCAATTTTGATGAATTATTACATAGTGCTTAACAGCATAATCACTACCAATTTATAAATTATACACTGTAGGGAAATATGTAATTAGAAAATGTAATAAGCAAATATATTTAGGTCCACGGAAGCTCAAATTAATACCAACATATGAACATATGAAAAAATAAAGGAAAGAGTTTAACTTCCAAAATAAAAGACACGTACCGTTCCAACTCAAGCCGAATATTAGTCCTATTTTTTCTAAGTTTGAGAATGATTTTCTATCAAGGGTCACTGTGGCGGCAGTGGTCATATAGAGTTTTCTTCCACTTTGATGGAATATTTCATAATACAAAACGACATACCACATTAATTATGCACTGCAAGTAAAACAGATATATAGAAAATGTGACCATCAAAGGCGTCCTGGCTCAGTGAATTTGGAAGTCCCGTCTCGAAAATGTAAATATGTGAAAAACACAAAAATGCATAACTTCAAGAAAAATAAATAATCTGTCTGGATTTCGAACTTTGGTAAATGTAATATGGTAAATGTAATATGATCACTCTCACATCTGTAAATTTAAGGATGATGGGCTTATTGGTTTTCCTAGAAATGCGCTTTCTATATTGCATGTATGCTGAAAAAAAAAAACATTTCGAACTCGGGCTGTAGTTTATGAATATTCATGAGTACTACCAGTTTAAAGGCAATGCGTCAAACGGTTTTACACTTATCGCGTTGCCAATAAAAGTGCATGGCGTGGCTGAATTAAACTGTATGATGTCGGAATTATATGTAGTTTAATATAATTTAATCATCAACCACAACTAAAAATTATTTCATGCGTTTTTTGTACTAAAGGCAGATTACAGCGAAATAGAAACTTGTAACTACCTGTTTGTTCCCACCACGTGCATCGCTTTTACAAGATTTACTAGTATCTCCGTTGCTAGCCGGATGGAATGTGTAAATTATGTGCTCTTATAATGTATATTGCATGCTTTTGCGTCCTATCGACCTACGGGTTAACCGACTGCATGCCAAGTTTTTGTGAAGGTTGAAAAACATCGATATCGTGGACAAAAACATCAAAATACTAACACGCTAAGTAAACCCAATCTTGTGTTGTCTACGTGGCGCTTTGCACTTCCCAATGGCTGTACTTTTTTGTGCAAACATAATTCCCTAAGTCCAAACTGCAGAGCGACGGCTGTTGTGTTCCGAATAAGCAGGCCAACACCGCTTTTAACAGCAGCGTATGGAATGCTTCCCTATACCTAACTTCATCTAACTTTTCGAAGAACAGCCGTGTTCAATCTACATGTAGTATAAGAACACTATTAACTTTAAGAAAACATGTATATTTGTTCTTAAAAGTGCTCTAAGGGCAAATTTAATTTTAACCTAAGAAGTTACTGGATTTCTTTTTCAGTACCCACATTTTGCGTAGATAGAAGCCAGTAATGTATTGTTTACACCAGAAGTAGATCTTAACATATATATTTACTTTTTTTCTCTACTGATTCAATATTAGTAAAGAGGCTTTATAAGCTTCGCTCTTACATACAGAGGTACCACTCTCAGCAGGGTAGTGGGGAACTGCTTCTTCATTTTTCATTGTTTTAAATTTCAATTATTTAGAAAGTAATCATTCCCAACAACGTCTTTTTTTGTAATTGTGTCAGTTTGGAATAAAATAACCTCAAGACAGTCTGCTTTGAATGCTTCTCGATGTTGGTTTTAGTTACGGAAATTTCGTCAAGTTATGTCCATCTCATTTGCAAACTTCGCCTTGTAATGTTCGCTTAACGTGATGGCAATGACAATCTTTGTCATATTGACACTAATGTCAAGTTACACAAAATAACTTAGCCACTTAGTAAATCAGGAAATCTCTCTCCCTCCCTCTCCCTCTCTATGTTACACTCCCTCTCACTCTCTCACACACCATATTGGTATCACAAAACCAGTATCGCAACACCAACGAAATTACAACATATGACACATTTTATTTATATAAACATTTAAAAAAATTTAATCACCCCTTTTGGATCCTACTGATCATTTAGGAGATAAGTTAGTTGGTTAAAGCTAAAGATCATTTATGCAGCATGGGAATCGATATTTCTGTACTGCTACGCGAAGGACACATTGTTGTCAAACTACAAAAACTTGGGGAATCAAAGACTTAATATTCAAATTTAAACGAGCAACGTTAAGCTATTAGTGCATGTATGGTATGTATAGCGTTTCATTCGTAACAAAAGCTAGGGTTAAACTTAAAGTATATACATGTGTATATTTACCTACCCCGTATGAAATGCATGGCTACACCTGAAGTAGGCCAGCATTACTCTTACTTCCCTTAGCAACAGAGTAAATGCTTGTGTGTCATTTTTCTTTTTTTAGTTTTTAAAATAAAGTAACCATATTCCTTCTTTTATACATGTACGTGCAATATTATTATGAATCTATGAAAACAATCGATTTTATTTTTGTTATCAAAAACGGACTGTTCAGTATTGATTTTATGATAGGATATCTCGTGATTTAAGACCACCCCGTTTAACCTTTAACCACGTTCGTTACTGTTAGAATTGTTTTCTATATCTGCTTGGATAAGTATGAAATAAGCAATTTCATTTTGTGGCATCAAACTATGGCATCTAAAATATGTATACCTGAATTAATGCATTTGAGCTGATAACGTAACAGCATCCATTATGGGGTGAACTCTGATACGTCGCTATCAAAGTTTGATCTACAGGTGTCTCATCTGAACAGCAACAGCTGATATACAATATACCTTTCCCAAAGCAGGACGGTTATTTCCGTATTATTTAAACGGATGAGGAAATGTTAACATTAAAATGAGATGAGGATGAAAACACCAACCACAAATATCAAGGAATAAGAAATTGGCATAGCTGCAAGTCAAACTCGGTATCAAAAAAGTATTATTAAACCACCTAGAGAGATACAAACAGCAATAAACGTCAAGCAAGTATCATTTTCAGATAATTGTATCTCTAAATAATATATTGCTTGACATTAGGTATGATATTTACCTGTTTTTTTTCCAGTTACATTACTTTCTCTTCCTGGTAGGTCGCCATTTTGACGTTTTGTTTTCTGTTCACGTGAGGCGTTCAAAGTTCAAGGTAACTTCAAAGTCATCTTAATCAGCAATATGGTTGTCAATATAACTGGGCCTGAACGGTAGACAGCCTAATTGCGGTTTTGGTGGTGACGCGTTTTAAAGTTCTCATCTAACACATTCTCATTTAACAATGTCGTTTTTTTTGTGCTTGCATGGACCAGTAGTTCTGGGTTGGAGGATTTAAGACGTGCGACATAAGACCTATGAAAGCCGATACCATGGCAGAGGAGTACCCCGCTTGTAAAGTAATGGAGGTTGCATATATTGTCCATTATACATTTGGTGCAATTCACAATATTAACACTAAGAGCCAGTGACTTCGTTATCATAGCATGGATGTCACCGTGTTAATAAATACCGAGGAGACTTGTGGCCACATGAAGTCCGACTTGCAAGCACATGTGGTAAAGCAGGAAAGATAGTTTGAACAGGAATGAGCATAACTGACGTGCAAATGACGAACGTGTAAAAAGACGTGAAGTGGAAGTCAAACGAACTTGGTTGAAGAAGATGAAACCCCAACTAGAACTGGATTACCAAAACTATACTGACAGTCAATGAAAACGCATCATTAATTACTCAAATAATCACCAAATTTACATAAATCTTTCATAACCCTACCGCGAATTTTACAGTGCTCCCAAGAAGGCGTGTAATGGAGTTTAATAATAAATGTGTCCTATACGGGATCTACACGCCATTTTACTTGAATAAAATAAGAACATTTTCCGTACGCCTTTAGATGCATGAAAATGATAATCTATTCATCAATGACTGGGCAGCCACGTGGGCCTCCATTTCACTTTGTGCATTCCTGGAAATTCAGACACCAGGATCATATTTATGAGAGAATTTCTCGTTTTCAAAAAATTAAGGTTGGGAAAGATACGTAGCTAACAGGATATGAATATCCTTGAAGTTTAGTGCTGAAAACGCATAATGCCGTAAGCCCATATTTCTTACAAGCACTAGTGCATGAAGGAACTTCACTGATTTTGAATTAATTATTTGACGCATTTATGCATTTCTTGTGTATTTTATCAATAATAAGAAAGGAGAAAAAAACATCAAATTAAAACCAAAGCATATGGGCTATTAGTTGCAAGATTCAGGAAGCCTACTGATAACGTAACAGCATCCATTATGGGGTGAACTCTGATACGTCGCTATCAAAGTTTGATCTACAGGTGTCTCATCTCAACAGCAACAGCTGATATACAATATACCTTTCCCAAAGCAGGACGGCTATTTCCGTATTATTTAAACGGATGAGGAAATGTTAACATTAAAATGAGATGAGGATGAAAACACCAACCACAAATATCAAGGAATAAGAAATTGGCATAGCTGCAAGTCAAACTCGGTATCAAAAAAGTATTATTAAACCACCTATAGAGATACAAACAGCAATAAACGTCAAGCAAGTATCATTTTCAGATAATTGTATCTCTAAATAATATATTGCTTGACATTAGGTATGATATTTACCTGTTTTTTTTTTTTTCCAGTTACATTACTTTCTCTTCCTGGTAGGTCGCCATTTTGACGTTTTGTTTTCTGTTCACGTGAGGCGTTCAAAGTTCAAGGTAACTTCAAAGTCATCTTAATCAGCAATATGGTTGTCAATATAACTGGGCCTGAACGGTAGACAGCCTAATTGCGGTTTTGGTGGTGACGCGTTTTAAAGTTCTCATCTAACACATTCTCATTTAACAATGTCGTTTTTTTGTGCTTGCATGGACCAGTAGTTCTGGGTTGGAGGATTTAAGACGTGCGACATAAGACCTATGAAAGCCGATACCATGGCAGAGGAGTACCCCGCTTGTAAAGTAATGGAGGTTGCATATATTGTCCATTATACATTTGGTGCAATTCACAATATTAACACTAAGAGCCAGTAACTTCGTTATCATAGCATGGATGTCACCGTGTTAATAAATACCGAGGAGACTTGTGGCCACATGAAGTCCGACTTGCAAGCACATGTGGTAAAGCAGGAAAGATAGTTTGAACAGGAATGAGCATAACTGACGTGCAAATGACGAACGTGTAAAAAGACGTGAAGTGGAAGTCAAACGAACTTGGTTGAAGAAGATGAAACCCCAACTAGAACTGGATTACCAAAACTATACTGACAGTCAATGAAAACGCATCATTAATTACTCAAATAATCACCAAATTTACATAAATCTTTCATAACCCTACCGCGAATTTTACAGTGCTCCCAAGAAGGCGTGTAATGGAGTTTAATAATAAATGTGTCCTATACGGGATTTACACGCCATTTTACTTGAATAAAATAAGAACATTTTCCGTACGCCTTTAGATGCATGAAAATGATAATCTATTCATCAATGACTGGGCAGCCACGTGGGCCTCCATTTCACTTTGTGCATTCCTGGAAATTCAGACACCAGGATCATATTTATGAGAGAATTTCTCGTTTTCAAAAAATTAAGGTTGGGAAAGATACGTAGCTAACCAGTATATGAATATAGATAATATATAATTTAGGAATATTTCGAAAAAAATTAATGTAATATGTCCTTGATGTTAAGTGCTGAAATCGCATAATGTCGTAAGCTCATATTTCTTACAAGCACTAGTGCATATTGTATGTTCTACAAGTATGTATGCAAGCATGTATGCATTTCTTGAATATTTTATCGATAATAAGGAAAGAGAAAAAATCAAATTAAAACTAAAGCATATGGGCTATTAGTTGCAAGATTCAGGAAGCCTTCTAACGTGTAAACAAATCTGACAGGTAACCTTAAATTATTTGGTGCTATGAATTTTTTTTTCTTTTTTGTAAATTTTACATCTGTAGCACAGGCCCAAGGCTTAACAAAATACTACGGTGCCAGTGCTAGCAGTATGAAGTGCTTCCAACTAGCTGCGTCCTTTTTCCATTGAAAATTTAAAAAGTTTCGATCAGCAGCTTCTCGAGAGAACAAGCATTTCGAGGCTTCCTTATCTGGAATATCCAGATCCAGTAATCGACAGCATATCTTTCAAAATTATTTTTTGTAAATGTGTCTGTTCACCATCATTGCAGTGGATGCTGTGCATTTGCTCCATAAGTAGTGAAGAAATTCTCAGAGTCAGAGTGCGGTGGTGGTTCCTTACGTGTTTGTTCAACTGCATCTGCAAAAACAAAGTAAGATAACCAGAACCACAAATTACTAAAATAAAGGAAGAATCTACAACGTCTATTGTCTTTTTCAGAAAAGTCAACATGCTGTTATGAAAAATGCCTAGATATTAAAATGCAGGCCTTATAATGTGAAATGCACGTAAAATTTGAGTACCAATGAGTCGAGAACTTCAACACACAGTCTATACCAGGGCAATAAAAAACTGTCAGATATAAAATACACTAGTGGACAATTCGTGCTGTTTCATTCCTGTCCTGACTGATGAAAAATAAAATGTTTTCAAATATAAAACCATTGCGCTTTATTGCCAAGGCCACATTTGCTCAGTAATTCTGTTGACGTGCATGACTAAAATGGCGTATTTTATTAATATATAGGGTTTCACTTGAAAACGACCAGGAATTTCTACTACGTCAGTATAGGTTGTTATATACATCAACGCCCTCAATTCATGATGAAGTCACACCGTCAGCAGCCAAATATATTTCCTAGTAAATGATAGTTAAGTTTTGCTTAAGCTGCTGAAAAATGGAGCTACTTACCCGTTGCTCTGTCAAGATAAGCATGTGATCATGTGGCACCTTGGTGAGAGGCTGCAGAATAAAGAAACGGTTAAAATTTAACCTTTGAATCTAGCAGTAAAATCACTATGTGTACGTATACGAGAATACATGGGACATTTTGTACATTCTTCATCAAAATTACATTCATTCAAATAAATTTTACTTGTGAAGGCACACACGCTGATCAAACAATAACTATACAGAAGATGTTACTTCATATGTAAGTAAAAAAGAAAATGTGGAGATAACTGTAACAATTACACTTTATTACTGACCGTCTGATAGCTCTTTCAGCTTCTTTTCCAGCTCTTTGGTGATGGGAAACTGGCAGTTGGTATCTTGTTTTTGAAATATAATAATTCATAGAATGCACGAATATCTAAATGAATGAATCACTCGATCAGTCAACAAACCAACAACACATTTACATATCCTTAACATAACTAAACGTAAATTATTGATATTTATGTATTAATCAATTTAAGTAAACCATACTCTGAGTAAAAATAAAGTACAGCTGTCAAAAAAATATGTTCCAATTATCTTGCCTTTTTTTTTTTTTTTTTGAAAGAATGTAACAGGAATTTAACGGTCATTAAAGATGGAGGGAACCTGATAAGGCTTGAAATAAAAATCACTAAGTTGGACGTCTCAAAATGACCTTTTAAGGAATACAAAATACATATTGTGTATCCGAAAAAAATTAAACATGAAACTGGATACTAAAGGTATTGGGTATAGTATCGAGGGTAATAATAATATACTTTTGTGTGTGTCCATGTAAATGTACCTGCAAATGTGTATGGCAGAATGTACCGATATAGATCGGCACATGAAACCTACCATCATATGGCAGCAGAATGAAGTTTCCCAGGCATTCCTCTGCGTTGTTAAGTATTTCCCCCAAGATACGACAGAAATCCTTCTGCTGCTTCATCATTTCTTTAGCATTAAGGCCCGCTGAGCGTCCTTTTTCCATTTCATACAGGTGTAACAAGGCCGTGGCATATTCTGATGCAAAAACATATTCCTGCAAAATAATAATAATAATAATAATAATAATAATAATAATAATTAAATAAATAAATAAATAAATAAACATCCATTTAAATTCAATCAGCCATATAATTACTGTACCAGTAGGTTGAGACCAGATTTCCCCATATTATCATTATTTTCAACATAAGGCTGATATTTTTAAGTGAAAAAAAGCCCAATTTACAAACAACTAAAATGTAACATTGAATCGCGTTAACTTATATAATATTATCCTCAAAATTACATTAACAATAACACACTTTTACTATGTCAATTTTTTCGCGTTCACGATGATAGTTCATAAAATATTACATAACACTTAGCAGCACCATCTGACCACCGAATCTAATGCCATTTTGCACTGTGTCAGTGGAAAATGTAAGTAGGGCTTATGATGGTAACCTACCAGGAGAACATGACTTTACCTTTCCATCAGATTCAGACTGAAACTTGTACAGACGACTAGAATAGTCCCTGTCTGGCAATCCAGCCCGTGTCACCCTAAACTTCACTTCTCCTACATACTGAATTTTCTGATCACTATCCTGAAGCTTGTCCCACACATAACAACTCTGGGGCAGAAGGAGAACAAGTTTGGGAATGACTACCGTGTTGGAACCCCCCTGGGTCCAATAATTTGATGCTTCTATCCGCTGTTTTAGTCCTGAAACACAAGAAAAATGCATAACATCTGGGAATGCTTAGAATGTCAATGTGCTTAAAAGTAAAGCATCCAGTTCAAATATTATCAAATTGATGAAAAACATGTACTTATCTCGAATATATCAAATAATTTAATTACAATAAGGTTGAATTTTTATTTGTAGCAGTTCGTTTTATAATATTATACCAGGTAAAATGAGCTTGAGATATCCATAGTAATATGACCAGGCCATTCCCGTGGCTATGTCTCCTGCTGGCTGGGCAGATTTCAACTTCAAAATGGGAGCTAGAAGGGAAAAAAGAATCTCCTGTTCATAATAAGAAAAGAGAATTGCATGGTCGAAATTGCCCGTGAGAATCACCTTCAATTATCTTGTACTACTAAGTACTAGTACTTGTCCCTTTTGGTATTTATCTGCCAGTTCACAACACATTATACAATACTCTCCCGTTCAACCTTTACCACCCCTTACCACACCACACCCCTCTGAACAGACCCACCATTATTCACACCACACCTTCCATTAATCTCTTCCATGTCTCAATAAGGGTACCACGCCTATCAATTACCATTTTGAATTCGCACTAAGTCTGACATCACCAAACTTTCCTCTCCCAAACCTACCTCTCTCACACGCCCACCTACTGAACCATTCCAAAGGCACGTCTTTTGTCTACTAGTAGGTTTTGCAAATAGGTACCTTCCAAAGCTTTCACCAGTCTCCCAAAGCACTCATCCTCGGTCATTTTACTTTTCTCAATGTATATTACATTCGTCAGCACAGAGGGCAGTTCATTAGGCTCCACATCCACCAAGACTGGGACTAGTGTTAGCCGTCCTTGCTGAATATCATCAGTCAATCGCTCATGCATCAAAAGTGTGTTCAAATAAGGTGTACTGAAAGACAAATATATAATCTGTGACAGGTATGCAGACTTGATATGAACCTCTTCATGCAGTCAGTAAGTAAAGGCCATACAGCATTTAAACGAAGAAGAGGCCAGTGGTTTGATATCCCAGATATATTTGCCATCAAGTATATATTTCACATTGAAAATACCAGTGTATGAATGGAAATACCAATGTTGGGGAAAATGAAGACTGATAATCCAATCAGGGTGTTTCTTTCGAACCCCAGTATAACATACTAGTACATTAACTACATCAATTTTCTAATGGATAAGGTACAAAAACTAAAACTTATAAACATACAACATATTTTTAAAATTTAGTAATTAAAAATACTTACGACTCCAAGAATCTTTTAGTCACGTACAATATAGTATTTCTAGAATTTTTCAAAGCTTCCTCGATGGACTTTGTCTCCATTTTATCTACTTCAAATTTCCCCCTGTGAATGATACGGAATTGTCTGTCCCCATAGCTTTCCAATTCTGAAGGGAATGTTAACATATAGTCATGAATAATAGAACAACCGGTTGATCAGAGAGACAATACTGCCTACTGACTGTGTAGCACAAACTGGGTAATACACAGAAAGGGGATCATGGCCATATTATGGTCGTATAGCAGCTATGGCTGAATTCCTTCTAGATTTGGGGATATTTAAGGGCCTGAACAATTAACAAGTGCATTTCATGGTGAGGACATGGGCAAGATTGCCTGGGTAAGGCCGACAGAAGGAAACCACTACCAGAAAAGAGAGACTTTTTGTATGCTTTCCTCGAGGAAAACGTTTCATGAATTGAACGGATTGGCTGTAATATTTAACAAGTTTTCCATCGGTATCGTCCACACAATTGCCGTTATTTTGGCATTTTTGCCGTTAGGAGACTAGTGATCACTGCCAAGAACTATGAGTCAAATGGTGTATTGGAACAATTGAGACCAGCCAATAACTGGAGCATGGTACTGCAACCCAATGAAAGCAGGTTACACATGTAAGTGTTTTCAGAGTTCAAGGGCGCGTAAGGGTTTGGAGAGCAGCTGTTAAGAGTATCTGCCTAATTGTCTGCCTCTTGTTGACAAGGCTCACCCCATGGCATGGGATGTGTTGGCAACTATGGTGTAGGCGAGCTGGCAGTGGTCAACCTTTGTTAGCTTATTAATTGGTTGTACAACCACTGAATTTTTGTGAAAAAAATACTTTTAGAAGTTGAATGAAGAACATTGGTACATGATTTTCTGTACCATTTTACATATTAAAGAGCCTCTCAGGCTGTGTGCTTGCTTACTTTCTACGAGTCTGTCTACTTCTTCACCATCATCATCACTGTGCCACACAAATGCATCATATTCTTCTCCTACTTTCACTTTCTCAAACTCAGTAGGTAAACCATGTTCCTGAAATCACAGTTATAAAGAAAATCATCTTAAGGATATTGTTACCCTTTATTATCATCCAGTTACCGATAATAAGTTTTTCGTGCATCTAATTATTCAATAATGCAATAAACTCGAAAATATAAAATAACGGCCTTTATATTTTTCGTTGCAAACACTAGTGCACTTTGACTGTAACGTGACCCCCAATTACCTGTTGTGTGGTGTTACCAGAAGCCTCTGTGTTCAGTCCATCCCTTATTGCCTTTACTATCAAATCAGCTATAGGGTACTTCTTTGATCCGCCTTCCATCTCATCTTCAATGTACAGCAAAGTGTAAAGACGATGGGCAATTGTGATACAAAAGCTAGCATTATACTCCATACTGATGATCAGTACAGGATTCTTTAATTTTAAGTTTTGCAATACTTAAAAAATAGGGCATGTTACGATAACATGGCCAATACTATCATACATTCAATAGGGCCATTTGTCGAACCATTGCCCAAGGGACCTAAAATAATCAGGGAAATATTTTCAAGATGGCCAGCTGATGTAAAAGGGCAGGACTAGACGGTGTGACAGGAATGTTAGTCCTAGGAATGGAAGTCCGGTGTCCCATATCATTAGTACAGGTTAGGGTACATGTATCTTATAGATTTGAATTTACTTCTAACGTTATACCCCCCAAATATGCACTCATAGTTGTCATACCTTCGCTTTCTTTACATACAGCTAGTAAAATGAGAAAATGATTAGGTACAAATGGATACAGTAAAAAGCTTTGCCACAACATACTGTAAGCCATTTTTATATTTCATCACAGGTATCATGTAATCCCAGTTACGTCAGTGCACATACCTTGATACTTCAGCAGCAAATATGTATCCTTGGCGCCCTCTGGCAGAGCACTGTCCAGTGCTTGTTTCAGGACCTGGCAATACAACTCGTATTGCACACATTTGGCATTAGCATCAAACTCAGCCAGGTGTCCGCTCTCAAGTTCTTGCATTGACATAAGTGGGGTGGAGTATTCTCCAGAGAAATAGTAAAGCTGTATAAAGTAAAACAACTTATGATGCTTTGCAGTAAATTCATCCCTATGAAATATTAATACATGCACAACTTTATTGTGTAAATGAATGCATACGATAAGAACGTTTGACCACGAATCAGCACAGTTTAAGGACACTCGACAAAAAATAAATGAATAAATAAATAAAAACAAAATAAAAAAGCAAAATAAAAATTGAAGACTCAGGACAGACTTAAGACAAAAAAGGTTGAATAGATAGTTACTATGTAGGATTTTTCACAACAAGAACATGGAATTGTATATTGTATAATGGTAATGTTGTTACTATCTTTAGTAAAAGGAACAAAGATCGAAGAGATACAGCTCTCCCTTTAGAGGACATAGCTAAGTTACTACATAAGCGGATAAGGGGTATGCATGGTTGCAGAAAGACGATCAATCATCAATGTTCTTTAAATTGCATGTAAGGTCTATTGCTGTATACCAGCATTTCGTTTTTGGATTGTCAAAGATTAACAAAAAAACTATTTTGTGCCAGACGCAATCTCATGTTGAGATATAAATCGGAGTGAAATTACATTAAATTTTGCCAGAAATGTATTATTTTAACTTTAATCTTTCACTTTTATCTTTAAAAGTTCGAGTGTTATCATTGTATTATCCATATTAATAGTAATAAAATCATCTGAGAAGAATTTCCTACCTCTCCATCATCTGCTGTTACCGTAAACAAAAAGTTCTTATATTCTCTCTCTGGCTTCCCTGCTCTTGCTTTGTTGAATGGTTTTAGGTTCCCTGGTGTCAAATAACAAAGAAAGTTTCACATAGGGAAAACAAACTGCTTATTTATAGAGCAGGTCATTTACATATTGAAAATGTGTTTAAGAGGGTTAAATAAAAACTTACTGAATCATCACGGATCTCAAATCCTTTCCTATATATTGCTTACGCCAATGCATGCTAACCTAAAGAACTTGACATAATTCCACTAGTATTCAGCCCATTACAATATAATCCCTAGTTATACTAGGGAAGTCCCACAAGCATGTATTCGTGAGATTGTCTGTCCTGATATCTGGGGCTATTGACTAAAAAAAGTTCAAAAATTCTACCAGTCCTAATGAATTGATAATTAACAAGGGTTTATGCTTGACATCAATCACCTGCTCTCTGTATCCGGTCGTCATTGTCATTCATGCTAGACCAGCAGTAGCAACTCTCAGGAAGGAGGATAATGAACTTAGGGATGTATTTTCCTTTTCTGGAGTGTGGGTCAAAATCTTCCCATTCCTGAAATCTCTGCTTGAGTCCTGAAAACACAACTAATTGATAAAGATCTCATATGATGTAAAGTGATGTAATTTCACAATATCCAATAGATAACGTATGCACGGTGAACAGAAATAGGAAATTCAAAGTGACAGCTTACCTGGCAGGATAAGATTTAGATAGCCATAAAAGTACCCCCATACAAGACCATGTGCGACATTACCAGTAGGAAGGGCTTTCTTCAGACCAACCAATGGGGCTAAAATACAGTTATGTCACATAATTTATACTTTAGCGATAATATCTTTTTACTGACTAGAAAAGCAACTCATCTTTATTAAAAACCAGATAACTATTAATATGTCACTGCATTTTTACAGCACTTTTTATCAGTCTTTTGTACTAACGTGTTCTTTTACATAAAAAGAATAAATTTAAAGTAAAAAATCATAACATCATGAATTACCAAAATTAAAGATGAACAAAAAGAATGATAAATAATTTTAATTATTAAAATAATACTAAAAAATCAACAATAATACCCTTTCACATTTACCTTTGATCCTGCTTAACAAAGTGTCAAAAAATCTTTCCTTTCTGCTATCAATCGGATCCAAGGCCCTCAAATGGCCAGGTACTTCTTCCAATTCTTCATCCGTGATGTTCGCATATACAGGGATTACTTGCTGCTTTTCTGATTTCACTGCATGGGCCAAACTCAGACTTTTTTCAAATCTGCACCAATTGCTTAAACAAACCATTGCAGGAAGATGATCAGACAGAAGTAAAAACAAAAACTTGGTCACAAATAGTTGTGACAGGTTCAACATGTGAGTTCATCTTTCTGTCTTTCGATCTCTATCTCCTAATTCCTTAGAATGGAATCATGGAGGCGATTATACTAATAATACTATCACTACTATTACCACTACTACAAATAATAATAATAATAAATATATAATGATAAAATATACAAGCGCATTCGTAAGGAACACATTTTATAACAACGATATAATCCAGCCATAATAGATCCGACATTTTAAACAAACAAAGCACCCTTTAAGTTATTAATAATAAAAATAGAAAATAGGACTTTAGTGTGGCGAACGTGCCAAAATAATCCAAACACTTTAAAAATCAATCAATAAATAAATAAATTATATTGTATTATATCAGCACTCACGTATATATATATATATATATACTGTATATGATAAAAAGAAATAATAAAGTACAGCAGTTATATTGTCCCGACCGGTTTCATTGCATCCTCAGGGGGTTTGTTTGGTTGCTAAGTGATGTCATAAAGACTCAGTGTGATCTCTCTGACAATCTCTCTTTAATATAGGTTTAAATTTATTAATAATAAATAAATTTTCTTTAATTTCCCTTGCTGTTTGGGTTGCTTCCCTAGTGAATTTATAAAATGGGAATACCGTAAAGTCCTTGTTGTTGTTCTAGAGCATCCCCTAATGTTCCCACTCACAGATGTGCACTGATATTTAGGTTATCTTATTTGTTGTCTGTGAACGGTCATTCTATGTCGGAGATTGTCTCTGGTTTGTCCTATATAGTTATCACCGCATCCACTGCAAGTCAATGCATAAATTAAATTTGAGCTAGTGCAGGTGAATGGGTGTTTAATTCTAAATGCAAGTCCATTTTAAATGTTAGATGGCTCCCCTCTTTAATTAGTGGACAGGTGCCGCACCTGGGTACTTCACATTTTTCTACTTGTATTGTTGAAGTTTCCACATTTCTCTTGGAATAGTTTTCAAATTTTGCTTTAGTTAAAATTTGCTTAAGTGATGAACTTTGTCTCTTACTATCTATAATCTGCATTTCAGTTAGTATCTCAATCATTTTGTCGGGGTTTTTTTTTTTGGGGGGGGGGGGATATGTTAATAAGTACGGTATGGCTTCCTTTTTAACGAGGAAAACACTTGTAATTTCAATATAATCATACTGCACGAGGAAAAACGCTTTTACTTTTACATATATAAATTGGACACGAAGATATACACGTTTGATCGAGGGAGAGAGAATCAATTCCTGAAGTTACATTATGTACCTTTTTATGGAATGTGTAGTAATATAGAGCAATGATCTCCTGGAATGTTCAAAGCAATTGATAATACTCTCCAGCACTGGTTTTCCTGGATCAAAGTCTCTTTCTGCCAACACACATTTCACCCCTTCCTCTTTTAAATCTGAAATGAAACGAATATGTATGCTCTCTTTAGTCTGTGAGTCTGTGTGCCGCTGTGTCAGTGAGCCAGTAAATTTCTCTTAGATCATTAGTCAGTGGTGGATTAGGGGGAAAAGTGGGCTCTGACTCCTCCCCCACTTTATTTTTTGAAAAACAAAATCCCACAAAAACTTCTTTCCAGTGACCTCTCGACACCGCTGTGTTTTATTTCTGTAATATATGGCATACTTTGTCACTAAGACTGCATTCCCACATATTTTAGATCGATCTTTCCGAGTGGGGAGTCTCACTAGATTACTGTCAGCTTAGCCTTTTTAAATGACTGTCCCGCCTACCAAAAGCTGTAAGGGAGTCATTATCTTCCGTGCGCTGACAGCAATTTAGCGTGAACCCCCAGGGAGATAGGTCGATCCAGATGGATCGATCTAAACTGTGGGAATGCAGTCTAAATTTAAACAAGTCTTTGTTAGAGATTTATTTGATCCTGATTTAGATTAAAATACCAGAAGCAATAGTTAAAACACACCTTCAGACAGCTGCTCCACCTCCCGACTATCTTTAAAGCTGTAGGATATGAAGACATCATACTCATAGTCTGCCGTTTCTTCTGCCATTTCTGGAAATACATGGGGCAGTGGCACATCATCTTACATGCAGAACTAATTCACACATAATTTACACCACAATGCACGGTTTTGTATATCAGCATATGGTCCGGAGGCTGCAGTATACAAAGTCCAGCAAGTAGTGCATGCTTTGAATTATATCCCGCAAGAAAATGCAGTAGTATCGAAGTAGCAAAGAAGCATTAACGCAGTAGTGGTGTGGAGTATATTTGCAGTAGAAATGCAGTATAGCCTACTGCAATTCTACTTCAAAAATTACATAGGGTCGTACAGAGGAGGAGCATTAATGCAGTAGATTAGCAGCATGATAGAAGCATGTTTCAAATATGCTAATTAGCTCCCACATCGAAGCAGATTTGAAGCATGTTTGCAATATGATTGCAGTAGTCTATTGCGCTGGAGTATCTACTTCGTTTTCGTGCGGGATATGCCAACTGATTCTGTAGTTGAATGTATATCCTAAGACAAATATCTCACAAATATTATTTGTTTCAAACAAAAAGGTGCATCAGCTCCATAAACCCTGACCTGACTTGAGCAATGCGTTCATAACAACTGCTGTTCATTAGGTCCAATACAATCAGCACTTCAATGTAACATGGTTTAGATTTAGATTGTATAATTTATGCTAATTATTGTATACGCGCGCATATATTGCATAGGAGTCGTCTAGAACATAACACTCATCGCCATTACCCAAGCAATTGTCACCCAACCCATATAACCTTTGAAAGCAGGTTACAGTCAGACACACGTGTAAACCTCACTACCTGTTTGTTCTCACCACAAGCGTCGTGCTATGTTTCTCGGCTAAATGTCGATTGTGAACCTGTAAGGTTGGTGTCCTCAATGGCGGTTAACTAACCTATTTCTTTCTCCTGTCGAACTACGCAATATCAACTGTATGGAAAAAATCGATGTCTTTCGTTGTGAAACTTGAAAACATTGGGGTTAAAAGACTCATTCAAACGGAAACGCGCTTTGTTAAGATACAGACACTATTTGTGTATAACGTTTCAGAGTTAACAACAGCTGCGCAATATAGAAATAAAATATGTAGCATTTATCTATCTTTCAGGATTGCAGTCAATCGTACGATCAAAAAAGTAGGGCAGCATTTATTTCACCATCCTCGGTACCTGCAGTGTAGCGATAATCGAGTTATCTTTTCCTATTTAATTTTTAAGGGTAATTTCTAGTAGGTGCAAAAAATATCGTGAATTGAGGAAAACATGTACGTTTGATTTTTGGTTTTAAAAACAGCTCCAAAAATTTCCTGCTTTGCGTGGTTCTCAATATTGATTTTAATTTAGGGAATTTTGTGATGTAAAAGTCTTCTCGTTCATCTGCTCCACCCTTTAAGAGCTGCTGTAATATTTGGTAGTCTAAGGTGAATGTTTTGTAGTCTATCAAAGGAAAGAGTCAGTGGATTTTACCTTATTAGTTACTTTATTCCGGGGGGGGTCATATGATCTTAAGAGCGTCACATCTGTCATTTTCTCTTTCTCTCTCACTTTCTATCTTTACAACAAAAAAGAAACAATAGCAGCCGCACGCCACCAAGCACATCTCACATAAAACAATACATAAAAAACATCGTTAAATGGATTGTTGACACATGAAGGTAAATCGATCAATTCATGGACAATGATCATATAAAATCACACGGCCTTAGCCGCATGTGTTGGACTGGAATTATTTAAGTTAAATAATATGAGTGTGTGTGCGTGAGCGTGTGCAAGTTACGTTCCTTAAGAGTCAGCAGGTAGGACATCTTGTTCGTATTAAACAAGGATATAAAGTGTCAAAGTTTCATAAATGTTTATTATTATTATTTTTTTATTTATTTTTATTTATTTATTTTTTTTTTTACTTTCACAGTCAATATGCTATTTTCTGTCACGTGTAGGCTACATCAAATGCAGATTGGTCTTCGGAGTCTATCCATGATGATGTAATAGGAATAATTATTTAGATATTTAATTGAAAACAAAAAAAGTACGCTCGCCGATACTACCTTATGAGAAAATATAGAATGGTCCCAGCGGGCAAAATATGTTGTCTTAACATTGAAACAACGTTGAACCATAACGTTGATAAGACGTTGGATAAACATTGGATTTAAAAGTTGACTCAACCTCAGATAACAACATTGTATCAACCCCCGTTGTTAGACAACATTCTTGCATGAAAAGACATTGAAATGACCCGAGGGTAGGGTATAAAAGTATGGCCTTTAAGTTAAAATTTCCAAGGTTTAGATTAATATATATATATATATATATATAACAAAGTCACAGTCACCTCAACCTGTCTGTGTATTACAGGTTACCAAGAACTGTTAACTTTATTAATTCACTCCATCACTTTTACATCAACTTATTCATCCTAGTGTTAGCTGACCTTGCAAGGAATNGTTACCAAGAACTGTTAACTTTATTAATTCACTCCATCACTTTTACAGCAACTTATTCATCCTAGTGTTAGCTGACCTTGCAAGGAATTCAGTTTATTGGAATGTATTTCTGAATAACAAGTTAAGAAAATTCACTAGTTCACTAAAGACACAAAGCGACTGTTACTTTTACTTTTAACACTTTTTTTTATTATTTTGATAAAGTTAGTTACAGTATTGATAAACAAAACATCACGTTTTTCAACAATTAATATTTTAAAATATAATCCATGTCTGCAAGGTTGTGTCAATGACCAAAATACAACGTTGTGTCAACGTCACATTATGACGGTGTTTCGACGTGGCTGGATCAACGTTGATTTTACGTTGAATTTAGGCAATTTCAATGTATTAACCTGTTTTCAACGTTGATCCAACGCAACTATGCCTTCTGGGGTGGTTGAGACAAAAAAAGATAGATAATGTAAATCACGAAAAAGATTAATCAGATGTTAAAATAGTGAGTGCGTCATCTGTACGTAGAAATAAAGTACATGTATGTGTATGGAAACTAAGTCGGTGAATATACACATACTTTATTTCTACGTACATATTGACCTGCATATTATGGATATTCATCTGTTCTGTAAGTTTCAATCATATTTAAACACTACACGTTTCACTATTACCAGACTAGTTGTATAACAATAACACAGTATGTATTCGTCGTAACATATATTTACAAAGACAATTTATGACCAAAATAAAAAAAAGAAAATAATAACGTGAGTTCATATTTGGTGCATACATGTTTATATAATGTATGCTATACAACTAGTCTGGTAATGTTAGTGAGACGTGTAGTGTTTAAATATGAGGGTAAGCACTAGTAGGCCTATTCATATTTGTTGTTCCTGTACACATGGGCTTTTTCTTTTAAAGAACCTTGAAACACACCATTACACTTCAATCATCTGCATTGATTCTATTTTTACCCTAGGCGGTGGTTGGTAAAGAATTCCTGGTCATACGTGACTGCACACTGTTATGTATAGTGCGCCAGAGTCCTCGTTGAGTTATGGTTTCTTTTAGTGTGAGTGAAGTTATTGGCAGTTGACCTATATACCCTGTGTTTTGATATACCTGCTGGTGTAGGTTTTCCCTGTGCTTTTCGTACTGCATGCGGACATTGCAGGAGAAAGTGGGGTGCGTTCTCCGCTCCCTGTCTACACAGTCTACATATAGTGTCAGGGGTTTAGGGGTAAGAGGAGTAGGTTAAGTCACCAGTCCAGTATGGTTTCAGACATAATGTATTGTATAGATAATATATTACAACACAATAACAATACAATTACATTACATAAGGAAAGTTATTTACCTCCCCTGACTCCAGTAAAATTCTTCTTGGTGGAAGGTGAAAGTCATATTAATCAATCAGTCTCATGACTATATTTCTATTTACAAAACAGGCAAGGTAAACATACTCCAGCCTTGTTATCACGCTAAATCTGGGTCAACACGCCGATACATCTGACCTAGATGTGACATTTAAAAGTAGATTTAATGCAGTTATAGCGTCTCATGACTATATTTCTATTTACAAAACAGGCAAGGTAAACATACTCCAGCCTTGTTATCACACTAAATCTGGGTCAACACGCCGATACATCTGACTTTTAAAAGTAGATTTAATGCAGTTATAGCTAAGCAGTTTGCGCTGTGCATGTACGTTCCAGGCCAGTAAAATGATGAGCTGTTAATTAAGTTATCAATTCAATCTATTAAACCCTTGAGCCCTTGAGGTACACTAGCAAATGTACTGTACATTTTGCTGGGTGTAAGCAGCTGTACTGAATGATCTTCTTTAGATGCTTGTAAATAATCTTAACAACCGCAATCTGTCCAACAAACCGTAAATTGTCTTCTCTAACGCATTGTCTTTGAAAATATTGTTTACATTGAGAGAGATCATCGTCTGAGAAAATACAATATGGATCCCCCTACTAAGTCAAAACAGTCCATCGATTACTTACCCGTAAGCCCATGAGTTAGCAGACCACACAGCTTAAATAGAAGATGCCCTGGCTACTGCTCCAAACCAGGGTTTTATTCAAATGTTTAGCTTTACTCCATGTTGCTTTTTATAAAAAGGGCACCAACGCACTTAAATGATCTGGATGGTCACTTCTAGAGAACTAGCACATCTTGTATACCTCCACTTTTAAAATCGATCACTGTAGGATCAATCTGTTATCCTCAATACTGGTAGATTTTCAAATAGGCCACCAAAATTACTCATTGATCTGTTGATTTCATTTTATCTATCATTTTATTTCGTATGTTTAGCTTGATCCCTAACGGTTTCTTTCATTCATTCATTTTTTCATTCATACTTTCCTTTCCTTTCTGTCTTTCACAAATCACATTTCGTGAATATCACTTATCACAAAAACAACGATAGTACATATAATCACATATACTTTATTTATGTACACATATGCATGTAGAAAAAGAGTCCAGTAATTTGAAGCGAGTTGTTGCATGAAATATATTTCTGTGCTACTGGATAAATGCTTTCTACATTTATAATGCATGGTTACTAGCGTCTCACTTGGCAATACAAACACAAATGGCACAGACTCTTCCCCGCGAGCTTACGCCATCAATTTACATTTTGCCTCATCTGCAAGAAGTGGGAACAACAATTGCCGTCATGTTAATCAATAGTAATTTTGCTTGGTACTCAATGCTGTTGTTTTAGGAACAAAAAACGTGAGGCCAACATATTATAACTAGTAACACTGAGCAAAAAAAAAATAAAAAAAAAAATAAAAAAAAACTACATGCTCAAAACAAAGCTTAAAATAAGCAAATGTCATATATTGCTGTCACGTGCATAACTGTGCATAACTACTTACAGGAAAGTTTTATGTTATTTATACACGCATAGATTCAGTCCGAAATCTGAGGCTCAGGATAGGAAACAATGGAAAAAGCATGCTGAGGCCTTTGTCCAGCAGTGGAACACTATAGGCTCTAAACGATGATGATGATGATGATGAGATTCAGTCCGATACTGGTTTACTGGTACCTCGTTTCAGATAAGGTTTTATCAAACTAATAGAAAATTGAAACACATTTGTTAAATTGGGGTCCCATAACATGGACACCATTTGCGAATGAAGAGTTCCTAGTCTTAAGAATTCTCAATTGAAGAAAGCAAAATTCAGAAATTTATTCTGTTTGTCTATCAAAATGTGTAAGAAATCTACATTCTGTGGTGTGTGTGGGCATATATAAGGCTCTTTGATTCCTTTTGATTTTCTACGAACTTATGTATAAGAATTTTGGGTAGGCATATCCTTCTAAACTAGGGTTTAAACCAGTAGTAGGGCCTAAACTCCAGTGAGGCATCATATTTTGCAATGGCAAAAACCTTATTTGCTTGGGTGCGTCTAATAGCATGCATACATTTATTATCCAATTCGGGCGTTTCACTCGTTTATGTGACCATTTTCACTGGTCAAACCGATTCTGCTATCAGATGCATTTCCGGCTTCAGCTGACACCGTCTCTGCAATTGCGTCCATTTTGTGCAAGTCATGACGGGATAAATGTTCTACTATTCCAGCACCAAAGGCATCTCCCAACACATTCACGCTTGTTAGCAATCGATCCCTAGAAAACAAAAACACATTGTTCATTTTGAAAGTACACTACATGAATAAACTGTGCACTATAAATTCTGCTTAACTAATCAGTTTTATTTTCAATGTATTAAGATTAACTTTACTCACAAGAACCAATCCACGGCAAGGACGAGCTGAATATCATTCAGTGGCAAGCCTACAGCAGTGAGCACAATTGCCAAGATGACGAAGGCAGCTTGGGGTGCGCCTGGTCCTACGGACGCCGTAATTGAAGTGATGCTTAAATTAAATAAAAACTTTTATACGCGTTTAACGTGAAACCACATTTATCTCAATCTAAGAAAGTTAACCAATATCAACACTCGAATGCCATTCAAAATAAATCACTGGCATTTTAACAAAAGAAAATAAGAGAATATGATTTTATAGATGTTTGACCTACTAAAACGCAGCCCTATCCTAGTTGAATTATCAGTGGCAGATTAAGGTGCAGAATGATTTTGTCTACCCTTTTGACATATTTAATAATGATATACTTTCGGTATACCTGTATTATAAAATACTCGGGATAAAATATTGTACGTGTAACTTTTTTCCAATTTCTGAAAAGCAATACAACGATGACCGTGATTGTACCTGACTGTAAAGATCTGATCAAAACCCAGTGGGATATTATTGACTTGCAGAATAAAGGCGGATGTCACAGCTACATACAGAGCGGTACCGTCCAGGTTAATTGTTGTACCGATCGGAATTACGAAATCCACAGCCTTCTCGTGGACGCCATTGTTTTCTTTACAGCACTGCATTGTGACAGGCATAGTCGCAGCACTAAAAGCATAATTCATAAATGTCAATTTCAAGTTTATAAAGGTGAAAGCACATTTGCAAATGGCTGTACATTTGCCAACATTCCTGTTTATATAACAATTTTCAGGTATAAATAATGAGTAATGTCAAAACAGATACCAGTACAATATACTTAAAATCTCCATTAGTAGACTTATTCACTGAAAGTACAGGGTTTACAAGCAATATGTTTAAACAGCTCCAAGCAATAAACTTTATATAAAAAGGGCCTTATAAGAGATGTAAAATACATATACAGATATTATATCATCTGATTGTGTTGGTGATATCTATCTAAAATATTTTACCATATAATTATTGCACATTATGCTGACCTAGAGGCCGTTCCAAGAGCCGTGAAAATCGCCTTGAGAACCCCGTAAATGTACTTGTACGGGTTCCTCCGAACAAAGATCAGGTAAATAATCGGGAGGAGAACATAACCATGAATAACAAGACCGATTATGACCGTCAGCAAATAATAACTGAGCTGCTGCAGCACACGAGCAGGATCGTCCATGGAAACCACTCTCTCTGCAATCAGAAAGAACAGACCGATCGGGACATACCTGAAATGAAAAATGGCGAACAAATTCGATGTATTGTTGTGCGCACGCTACGATAGGAAACATACCATATATGTACTGGAATGACGCGTGCAAATTGGCATGAAAATGAAAATGGAATTTTAAAACGTGTGTATCTTTTAAACATTCGGATTTATATGGAGTTAATCCAGCAAACAAACAAATCAACAGTTACATGGCTACAATCATAAAGCACCATAATTTTTTTTATATTAAAAAAACCCTTCACGATATGAATGTTGTCGACGAGAAAAAAAACAATGATAGGAGAATATAAGAAGAATATGAGAGAAAAAAATAAAATAATAGAATTCTGCTTACCATAAAACGACATGAGTTAAAATAAGCACAGCATCGTACAACGATGTGAAGAAATTCTTAAGGGGAACTCCGCGTGCACCCAACCTACTGATCACAATACCGAGTGCGACAGAGAAGACGATCAGCCCTAGCACATTCATCCCGTCTTTGGTACCAGTAGAAGTGGACTTCACGATATATGGGACATTTACATAGTACTCCACTGAAATAAAACAATGGTGGTTAGCGGTGGTTGGCTCTCAGACTGCCTATATAAGATAATGCCAATTAAGTGAGCTTTACCGGAAACAAAAGACTAACCCAGTACCTGTTTATGTGAGGGATTCTGAGCAATGTGCATATTTACGGTCCCAAAAGTTGTAGACAGCACTTCATGCATCCACGCATATGTTTTAACCCACGGGTAAATTACATGTAATTATTTTTTTATAATAGTCCAAAATTAAAAGGTTACCAACATGTATCATTGTACAAGCACAGGTTATGTATGAAGGCGTAGTGTCACTCTCTGTATAAGAGGTTAATTTTTTGTGTTTCAGTAATCACAATATGTGGCCTATTGTAATATGCAAGTGAATGAACGAACTGCCAGTCGGACTGTGTGTGAGACATGTATATTGATTAATTTAACCCTTCATTTACGGATCTTTCCTCAAAAGACATAAAAACACAACAAGCTCACCGCTAACGTTATCTCTATTTGTAACATTTCTTTGCATCACTTCTGAAATATTAGCTCTTTGATTGGACACTTCTGGGTCCATTGATGCTATCAAATTGTGCAACGAGTCGTTGAGTTGGGACATATCAACGACATGTTCATTATAACCCACCGTCTTCTTGTTATCAGTTGCTGTCTAAAATAAATATATTCAAAGCACTTTAAAATAATTCATTTGATAAGGTAACATAGCACAAATGAAATTACCGGCATATAGCATACTGAATGATGCAGTTGACGCAGAGCTATTTGTATGTAAAATTAAAGTGTGGTTATACCGAAAATAGGAAATATTTCTGCAGTGATTTGATCAATTGCATCATCATAAATACTTTGTCAGCTGTCTTTTATCCTAAAAATCTCTTTAGTTTGCTACATGTAAATCTATAGTGCGAACAAATCAGCTTCATTCAAACAGTAGTGGAAATGACACAAGTTTCTTATAAAATCTAGCTTATCAGTTTCCAAAGTTGAAAAATAACTTACATGGCGGAACGCAGCTTCAATCAAGTTACCTGGAAAACAATTTCTAAGAAAAGAAAAGCAAGGTATTTCCTAATGGCTTGACTTATCACTATTGATAGATCGAACAAGCATGTGCATGTGAGACACTAACACCATAGTCGTAAGGAAAACTTTTTTTTGCAAAATCTTACTTTAGAAAATTTCCACGATATTTAAAATCGATGGATGAGCACAATCTTTTTTGAAAACAATACATAGTTTCCTCCATAAATGCTCCCGTGTGTTCTAAACTTACAACACTAAATCCAGTAGAGAATCCAGGGTCTCGACATCCCTCACGACCGTGTCAGCTCTGTCGACGCAGGGGGGGGGGGGGGGGTCGGGACATTCAGCCTCCCCTCTATTTCCCGGCTGTATGCTCACGACCAGAATTATGCCTAGGACCACAGCGAACAAGGTGGTGCACAAAAAATAGGCGATCGTCCTAGCGCCCATTTTCCCGTGGAGGACGAGGGTAAGGAGGCTATTCCTGTGATAAGACTCGAAACGACCAGTGGCAGAATCAACATCTTCAGCATACGTAGTAAGAGATCCCCAGGGAATTTAAGGTACTTTGCCTGCTGGGCGGTTAAAGGCGGGTCCAGCGTGCGTAGCCCGGCCCCTAGGGCGATCCCAGAAGTCACGCCTAAGATGATACTTGTAATCATCAGATGCGGGCGCAAAGCTTCCCAGCATCTTGTCGCCTTTGACCGTGGTTTGCCAGACTGATTTTTACTCATTTTCTTATTCAATAACTGACCGCTTCTTTTATCTGTGGTGTTTTTCTTCTTCCTCCCCTACGCCTCAAATTTCCCAAATCACCGTGCTAACTTTTTTAAGTTCTAAGATTCCAACGTTTAAGGGAGAAAACAGCCTTTATTTATCTGCTTGGGTTCACTGGTAGAGTAGATACTCGTATGTTTCCACTGTATTTAACATAGTTGCGAGGTCATTATTACAAAAAAATACTATTCAGTGTGGCATGCGCTACCCTTTCAAAAACTTTCTATCAGCAATACGAAAATATATTGCTAATTTGCCACTAATTTAATTGTATACAATTTAAAGGCAGTAAAATCCTCCACAGATATGAAATATAATATATTTATGTTATAGTTTAAGATGCTTAGGACATATGGCGTTATTCTAAAGTTGTCAGGTTTTTAAAGTTGCAGTAAGCCGTAACAGAAGTGTAAAGTAACGTGCCAAGGGATCTTATACAAAGTTAATCTGACGCCTTATGCAACATTCTGTTTTAAAAAACGTGTGATACCTTGTGTGAATAATATTCACACAAATCAATCTGAACTTAAAGAATTCGAACAAAAAGTCTTCAGACACGAAAATGCCTTACAAAATTCAATGCATTACAAAAAAAAGGAACTCTACACGGCAGCAGCTTATATATGTAAGCAACAGAGTAAAATTACTTTCATGATGAGCAACTCAAGTGAGGCAGTGATGATACAGTGATGATGATCAAAATGATTGGCACACCGAATAAAACTTATGGATTTTGTTACAAATGTCAGCTTTTCTTAGGTGTCCAGCTGTATCATTGCAGGTACAAAACGCTGTATCATTGGATTAGACATGCAAAATAATTATTCCGACAGCATTCGTAACATTCTTATCATATTCGAGGGAGAACCGAATGGGCAAGACACTTTAAATCCTGCTAGAATGAGCCAGAATGCAACTCGTATGCATCTCGATCCTATTTCAGCCAGCAATCGAACTTCTCTCGTACGGCACTCAAAGTGTATTCTAAATATTCTGACTGCAATCTGACAGCATTATCGATATTCCTAGTTTCCAACTACATTCGATTTGCATTTAAGAGCTTATACACCCGAAATGTACACGAATCATTCTAGGTAGGTTCAAGCGCATTGTGAATATTCCAACGGTATTCTTACAAGAATTTGGGTTAATTTGAACTTCAATAAGAGATGAATTATGTTCAGTAGGTAGCTGCTTTGTAATTAAACGCCATGATGATATACAAATGAAATTTTTGAGCCTGGTTCATTAAATACACAACAGTGGAACTTATAATGCTAGTGTGACAGCGTTACTGGCGACACGCTGTGGGGGCGATATAAAGCTGTGGTACACTGTACATGAACAAAGCCAGAGAAGACACAAAGGCTATAGATATCTTTACAAGCATTAACTATCCGTTGTCTCAATCTACATGTTTCTTTAGTTGGAATCAATCTAAGGTATTTTAACTTAATATTACCCATAAGTTGTTTTAACAATGAGATACTTTTCGCTGTATGTAGATATCTATGTTGATGATCATGTTTGGTATATTGGTGACAAAAGTATTGCACCATTTTTTATGGTGAACAACAACTGGATATGTTAGTTTTTTTTCAATTGTTATTTTATTGAAAACTAATTGCGTCAAGTACCTAATGGCGCCAATTTTGACCCGCTGTCCAGGCAATGGTCTTTGCACCCCATGTCACTGTTCTGCGTCTGTTTACCAAGCTGATGAGTGGCTTCCTCCTAGAAACCCTGCTCTGAATACCTGAAGCATGGAGCCTTCTTTGTACAGTTCTTTTGCTAACATCATTTTTTGTTATCTTTCGTTTCGCTTTGTATAATGTCAATGGTTTTCTCAACGTCTTTGATGGTTACGTTATATCTTTCTACCCGTTTCACTTTTGTTTCATCTACACCGAGTGCCAGCAAAGAGTTAACGAAAAGACCCTATGTTGTGCTAAACTCATCGTTATCCATCCTCAGTGTGGTGTGATGTGATAGGTTTCCTGATTTTCTTAAGCCGTTGAATATGGTCGACAAAGTCTCGTGTTGTTTGTGGCTTAGGAGGCAACTCATCCTCATTTTCAGGGAGTGGCCAATTTATGTCAACTGCAGGGTGCAGATTTCTTATCAATAACACCAGAAAGTTGTGTCAAACGATTCCACATCTATTTTACCAGAGGCTGGGTGCAGCAGTTTCCAACAATCACGATTTATTAATTCTTTTAGTTAAGTTTTCACGTCGGATTTTGTAAAAAACTGATTCACTGCATCTTAATCAGAAACCTGCTGTCTATAAACAATGCCACACCTAACAACATGTCTGACGAAGAAGTTCCTAATGGCCTCATCCCCAAGAGGACGGAGTAAAAAGGTTCTCACAAAATTTTGTGCTTCATTCGGTGAGGCACCCAAGTAACTTGGAATGTTAATGTCTGAAAGTATGAATTGGCCATTCAATAGTTCTTATATAATTACAATATTTTTAATATCCGAGAGGAACACGTGTTGCATTCGTTCACTGTTAATCTATCACATATAGAAATTAAAATGGTAAGCATATTATAAAAAGCGGCTGAATGTACAATAGACTCCTAAATGAACATGCATTAAAACTAAGAAAGGTATTAAACCAAGTATGGTACAGTCCATGTCAGGATACGTAGTCAACGAGATGCATGGAAATATACAAACAGATTTCATTGGCTAACAAAACTATTAATTTTGATCAGTAATAAACTGGCAATGGAAACATCAAAATAATAAAAAATAAACTTACCTTCGGTTTGTACATTGTACTGCCTGTTCAAAAGCTGGGAGAGAGAGAAAAAAAGTTTAGAGGAAAAGATCCATGAAAATGAAAGGCAAGAAACAATTTTGATAAACTCAATTTGATATCATTCCCATCAAATACCTACTAATCGTATATATATGTAACTATATGAAAAATGTGCACTCGTCTCGAGTTGTTTTGTCTTGACTTTCTCTGGCACTCTTTGATGCCTTCTAATAGGCGATTTGTTTCTGTTCCTTTGTTTTGTCTTCCCGCGTCTGTCAACTTACTGCAGTGACTTATATGTAGAAGCTCTACACTGTAAAAACAGTGTTTAGCTCCTAAACACATTTCTAAGCGCCTGTTTTGTCTCACTTTTTCCACACGTTTAGCTCCTAACATGTTTAGCTTCTTAACATGTTACACGCATGTGTTTAGCAGTATGACGCGTTTGACGGCTTTATATAGGGTGTATTTGTTTAACTTTTAGGTGCTAAGTGTTTCAATTGTTTTCGTCGAACACACACGCGGGCGGGCGGGCACGCGCGCACACACACACACACACACTAAGTCACGGTCACCTTTACCTGCTATAGTTATCACTTTCTATAACAGGGTACCGTGAACTGTCAACATCGTTGACTTCCTACTATCATTTTTACAGCTATTCTTATTCATCCTTGTGTTAGCTGACCTTGCGAGGAAGTTTATTGGAATGTATTTCTGAAAAGCAGGTTAGGAAAATTCACCAGTTCACTAAAGGCACGAAACAACTATCGTTTTTACTTTCAAACACCCTTCTCTATATTTTGATAAAATGCGTTACGGTATTGATATCTATTATTTTTTTCCGAAAGTAATGTACATCAGGATGATAGTGGGGTATTCATTATAATACTTTATTTAAGCTTTCATGACATGCTGGTTATTTCGGTACCGATAGTCCGAATGTTTGCATCGCTCTAGTCGCCGACTAGCCCAAGCCCATTTTGGAATTAACTGCTAACTGTAGTTCAAACAGCATAAGACGTGTTTTGGTTATTTATATAAAAAATGTTTTCAAAACATCATATAATGTTTTCCCAGAATGTTATAAACACGCTGATAAAAATCCACAAAATGACGTGGCATATGTATCATAAAATTTTGCAGAAACGGTCTTCGAATCTTTTTACAAATTATAAGGTTTCTGTACATCATTTTGCATGGAGTTAAAACACCCATAACGCTACCATAATGTTCTTTTATACCATTACCATCATGTAACCATCTGATAACGTCGTGAAAACGTTATTTTTTATTTGGATTTTTACTTAAAGGTACATATGAATCGAGCATCGGTGGAGTGTGGGTTGCCAGTAAAACATATAAACCACCTCTACTAGATTCTTATACGACTCACATAAAGTCGATATGCCAAGGGACAAACTGAATAAATCACTCGATCAGCCATGATAGAGCTTTAGACTGCTCTTTAAATTTTTGGTCAGAAATTTAACCTACTTATGTGACCTACTTTTCTGCCCCATGTATATTCAGGATATTAAGCTAACAGAAAAATCCATTCAAATATCATTTTTCGGGTAATATTAATCAATGCATTCTGGCAATTTCCTTAATTATACTTTTTGAAACTATATACTGGTATTTGCTTGGTTTTTGAGCAAAAAATTGACTTTGTATGCATCTTTTTTAAATAAGCACGCGTTACTGCAAGAAGGACACCAAGCGTTCGAGCAGACTGCTCCACGCCTTCAACAGCTCCACACGTTTACAAGGGGAAGTGTTAAGCCAAATTGTTGAGCCTTGTAATAAACTTAAGTTATGGGACCGGTGAAACTAATCACATAGCTGAAGTGCGACACTTCTAAGAATGTTAAACATTTTTATTTCTTCTGAAAGAAGCTTGAAAAGCTAAACTTGTTCTTCAGCTACCCTCTACCAGGGCGACAGATTGATTTTTCACATATATATGTCTCTAGATAAATAGATAGTCAATTTGGTCTGATGTCGCCTCAGCAAAAAATGTCCCCAAGAACTGCGGCCTTGATAGAGGGTATTGTTCAGCAGCTCCACGCGTTTAGGAATTCCACGCCTATAGCAGCTCCATATGTTTAGCAGCCTCACGCGCTTAGCAGGGGAAGTGCTTAGCCAATGTGCTTAGCTTGTGATAGACTGATTATAGATCCATATATCGGTGAAGCTAAGCACATAGCTAAACGTGTAACACTGTCAACGTGTCTAGCATTTTCTTCTGTGAAACGCTTGAAAAGCTATACGTGCTTAGCTTTTACACATATTTCTAAATGCGTATAGGTGCTTAACGTATGTTGTATGTATTTAAATGCTAAGCACTGTTTTTACAGTGTACTGCGTCTCTACATATATTACCAATGATACATGTTATACAAATGTGCCTATTTTGAAAATTTCTTGACGAATATTGAAACAGCCATTAACGATTAAATTCGATAAACCCTTGGTTATATTTGCTAAAGCTTGCGTCTAGAAGCTTTATGAATACGACAATCAGTTTGAAAATATAACCAAAAATTCCATTTAGTTAAGTATTGTGCCGGTATAACATAAAAACAGTAGCGCACCTTGTCCAGGACTCGTTCCACGTGTGCACAAGTCTAAAATGTATGCCGACGGCCATCTCTTCTTCTTCAGGTCTGCGATGATGTCATATAACGGCCAAACCAATGTTTCCACGTTATAATCAGTAATTATGGCACCGTGCAGCACTTTGCTAGTATTACAACTAACTAAGCTGCCTTTATTATGGGGACCGAATTGAGGAGGTGCTCCTTCTATTTTACGGATGGTAAAACATATTTGTTTGTCCTTAAATACATTTGCCTAGACTGGTCCTGCATCTGCGGTATCCACGATTACCACTCTACCCTCAACGATATCTGTGAGTCCAGGCACTATCTGGTATTCCGATAAACGAGAAAATGATGATCCATAACGTTTAATGAATTCTGAACAGAGACAAATAAGGCAAATGTCCCTCCAGCAGCTTACTACAGTCCCTATAACATCATCGCGGTCATTTCTAATACGACACGTAGCACCATAGTTCCAGCAATCAGAGCCGCTCAACGCAAAGAAACCGAGTTGTTTTCTTCCATGCTTTAAAACCAGATAGCATGTTAGAGTGAAATATTTGTCACGACCTGTTTGTTCGCACCACACGTGATGTGCTGACATGATATTAGTATTTACTTTGGAGGAACGTACGTTGGACGTACATGTAGACTTGCAAGTTCTGTGCCCGTTCAATTACGTACTAGTCGCTCCTTAATACTGCGTCCTCTCCTGCAGGGCTATATTTACTTTATGTCTAGGGGTGCCTTATTGCAAAATATGAACAGAAAACTTGGTAATTAAAAGGTTGATACACTAAAAATAGAAAGAAGTTAAATATATGGTGTGTGCTCAGTGGTTATTGTGGTGTGTTATAGGGTTTCGTATAAAATGCGTTTGTTTTAAGTTACTGTTCTGTTCAATACAGAGGTCTTCAATGACTTTTTGCCGATTGAGTTACCTTTTTTGCATTACGCTTTTCTTATTCATTAATCAATTATCGACCAGTCCTTGTTATTGAATCAATGCATTACACCGTCCCAAACTAAATAAATGAACTCCACATAACTGACTTGTGATTTAAACTGCTATGTCTTCTTATAGATTTCAGAAGAAATTTGTGTCGTTTTATCTAAATTTGCAATGATTAGTAACTTTGCAGGTTACGTAAAAACAAGAAATAAGACATTAGGACATTTTAAACGCGATAAAGATACCTTATTCACTGTGAAAATATCTTTGTAGACTATTGTACTGCTTTTTCCATAATTACATGTATATTACTCACTGCATTCATGTAACAGTCGGCAGTTGTTCGGTTGACCACTTATATAGGAATAGGAGAACATGTATATATACCCCATTAAGTATTACAAAAAAGTTACATTATCAATTGAATATAGTCTTATGCAAATGAGCAATTAAACGAATTTCATTCAGATAACTAATATTATGAAAATATGAAAAATTTATCAGTCTCTCTCTCACAACATAAAAACAGTACGCCACCATGCTATTTTATTCATTAACATATATATATTTTTAAGTGAGGCGTTAATATATTTTTATCGGTACATCTAAGGCAGTTGTATATACATATGCGGTATTCAAACTAGTCACTCCATGCATGCAATAGAAAAAAATATGCATGGGATCGTTCTTCTTGATCTAACGGCTGTGAACTGTGCTTGTCTGTCTGGTGGTGTGCGAAATGTCAATCAATATTTTTGTTGAATTCAGTGCGAATAAAACTTTTTAAAGCTCAAGTCTCATTCATCGACTCAACGTACGTCCGGTTCACACCCACTTGTTAAGTGAGTCACTGGGCACTGAAACCTATAATTTATTTCTATTAAACTACGAGAACTGTCCGTATCTGTATGTTTTTGACTTGGTCACGGCCTCCAAACATTTACTGTCCTCGTTTTCCGAGGCTTGTCAATAAACTTCATGTAATCATCCCCGTCCTCGTGTGAACAGTATCGCACGCGCGGTGTGTGAACTTCACCATCGGTATCTGACGTCACATATCCGTGGTCACCTGATGGAGAACCGTAAGGGTGTAATCCTCGTCTCCGTTGGTTGGCCTTTAGTCTTGTTCCTGCCGCCAGGCCTCCGTGTCTGCCTGTGGAAGCAAAGGTCACGTGAGGGCGCGGAGAGTTCGAACTACTTCCAGTTGAGATTCCGTGCCCAGGCTCAGACCCGTTTCTGTTTCCTTGTCCGTTTTCGCCTTTTTGGATGGGTCCAATCGGAGGAAAGTAATATGGATCTTGGAGCTTGCTTGTCGAGTTATCAATACCATCGCTATTTTTAGTGGTCGATGGTACATTTTCTCCGTTTGTGCTGTCCCCATTATTTCCAGAGTTGGCATTACCAATGGCGTCAATTGGGTCTTTTGTAAGATCATCTGCTTCATTTTCATCATCCGTTTGCCCACGTGGTGTATGATACTGCTCAAGGAAGTTGTCGTCTGCAGGTCCGATTTTTAGCTTCCTTCGAGGAGAGAACCTCCTATGTTCATCGTGATCTGTAGGAAATACGTTCACATGTCGAGCATGGATGCCATTTGGGAACTTTCGTCCGGCCTTTCTTTCTGAGGCTCCTTTACGTTCTCGTCTTGGCTTTGTTTGCGTCGTCTGATTTTTCCACTTTTTATCACCGTCAGAAACATACCCAGACGATCCGTCTGACGCGCCGTGCCCCTTATCTTTTCCACCGTTCCCGCTCTTGCCTCCTCCCCAAGGCCAACCAAACAGTCCCCAGTTTCGTTTGCGAGATTTTCCTCTCTTAGACTGTGCTGCCCTCTGGTAGTTGGTTTCGTACTCATCCAGGTTGATCGAATACACGTTGGCGGTGGTCTTTTTCACATTGGTGACCGTACTTGAATTATTGTTTTCTTTTACATTTCTGTTTGATTTAACGTTCACATTTTCGTTGACGTTCGTAGACTCTGTTGTCTTTGATGTTTTACTTGCATTCACGTTTTCATTGACTTTACTCGAATCGTTTATTTTTGTCGAACTTTTGCTTCCTTTCGACGATTTCGATTTAGAATTTGAATTTCGTGACGATTTGTCACGTTTCTTAACGCGTGCCACTTGACCTTTAGTAAGTATTGGCGCACAGCTTTCTCCTTTTCTGTAATATTCGTCGTTTTCTGAATCGTAGAGAAGTTGGTTCTTTGCTGTTATTGACTGTGACACTGCATAATTATCCAAAAAGTTCCCTGCATTAGTCGTGCAAAATTTGGAGAAAAGTCCGTAATACTGGGACGCGTAGTCACCTTGTATCTGTTGTGCTAATCGGTCGTCTGCTGCTCCTGGGACCGTCTGATGCATAAAGGTTCCATCGAAACTGGATGGAATACACAGGTCCACTATCATGTGAATGAGTACCGTAAGGAGGAGGATTCCCAGGAGCACAACATTGATGCACCAAATTATAATCAGTAGAAAGAATGCGTACAGAGAGCATTTTATGAAAACGTACCTTTCATCCAATGGATACCAAGTCTGATATCTTTGAAATAAATATGTGTCTATTCTCGGGTCAAATAAGCACCAAAAATTTCGTTCAAAGATTGAGGCAAAGTTGCCTGCTACGAGAAAGATAAATCCAATGAACCATGCTAAAAGAATGGCAAAATAAAGCACACATTTTACAAAGTACAGCCAGTAGAGTTTTCTCATCTTTGAACGAAGCAGAAAATGAAGGCATTCTAAATATCCATCTATGTTTTCAGATATGGTTAACTCGTCTGTTTCATCAGCTTCAAAATGCTGATATTGTTTTGTCAAATTATTACAGTGCCACAAAATGGCGCTGATGCTCGTCTTCAATTCCTCAACCGCGCTTGCGCGCCAGAAGATCCACGGAATAAGTAACGTTGCAGCTTGAACAAGGAGCAAAATGGATAAATATTTGTGCGGCAAAGACCGACTAGTTCTACTGTAGACGTATTCGTAATTTTCAGTGATATTTTGTGTTTTGTTTTTGCTGTCGATTTCTGTGTATGTCCTCGATCCATTGGTGAAGTTCCGAGGCTCGTAAGCATCGTAGTGTGTCCAGCAGTAGTCCTCCACCAGGGCGGCGCTGTATCCGATGCGGCTCACATTATGGCTGGGATAACACTCAAGTCTGGTCACTGGAAATTTAATGGTAACAATCGAAAATTAATACTGTGGAAGAAAGAAAGACAAAAAGGAATGAAAGTAGGGAGGAAGGAAGGAAACATATGCAAGAGTGACGGACAGAAAGAAAAATGTTACTTATTTCTATTATCATCATAGAAGAAGTTTAAATTATTACACGAAGCAATGGTAATTCGAACTGGCGCCAACACATTTGTTATAAGATCTATTACCTAAAATGGCAGAATTTGTAAAATTCACGTAATAAAAACAGAAAATGAGCCCAGACGTTTCTGCCTTATTTTCAATAATGTGCCACCCGCATTTATAACTAGGTAATTAACTAACAAATAAAGCAACGTGACCTTTCGATAAATGAAATATTTGCTCTATTTCTTTACAATGAAGTTGTGAGTGGAAATCTTAAATATTAAGCAAACAGAGAGAGAGAAATAGTACGAATATGTCTTTTCAAATAAATATACAGTATTTTCATCTAAAACGCATTAGCAATGACTTCTAATGAATTAAATTTAGTAGACATTTCAACTAGAAAATTCTACATAGGTAAAGAGAGACGGGGGGAAAAACAATCAAGAGATGCAAATAAAAGAACACAAATATTTACAACGTTAACGAAAGCAAGAAAGAGAGAAACTTGTGAAACCTTACCAAAGTTGAAAACGATCAGTCCTAGTAGACCCAGTAATACGCCAGGTATTATGCCGCCATACAGCACCGCTCTTTCCAAAAACAGATCAGTGCGCACTTGCTTCTCATTTGACGTCCTTGGCCAGACATTCCCCATCTTTTACGACTTGAAAAAAATAAATTTTATGTTTTTGTTCTCATATTCTATCGTGGAGTCTCTGATTGGGTCTGTGGGTAAACGATATGATACAATAAAATTGTGTTCAGTCTTTAATATTAGCAAGAAAACTGTCTTTCCTGTTTTAAATGCATTGTTTCAGACAAACAGTCCGTCCTTACGAATGCACTGAAATTATGTTGTCTTCACTTTCACAAGACTGTGGACGGCTCCTTCCACTTATACAGTAGTTACAGAAGCATCCTTTTTAACGGCAGCAATTATCTCAATAATTCCAAAGTCAGTTATCTGCGAACATAAATTTAGAAAAAAAAGCGTCCCTTCCCATCTCAACTGTTCCGTCTGTACTTCCAAAAAGATAGATCCCTCGTGTCTCTTAATTAAGGTGCGATCGTTTCAGTTAATCCTGAGTTGATCGTTGATCAGCATGTTTAAGTTTAAACAAGCTCAAACATTCGTTTAAGGGAATTACTACGCACTTACGCGTATAAGCTGCTGTAATCTCGTTATTGAAACAAACAGGGTTGTTTTGAAACAAATTCCAGCCTCGTATACATAGAAACATGTAGCTACCGGGTAGAAACACATACACAAGCTGGTGCTGTAAGCCTTTGTTTAGGCTTAAATGAATAAAAACACTTGTCAGCAAGTTAATGATACGATTGTTTGTCCTTTTTCACTTAATCAGACAAAATGAGTTTTGATTCAGTGCATGCGGACGCCGGGATAAGCGGTTGCTACCTATAAAGCGTATTTGAGTAGATTAAGGGCGAGTTTTGATTGACCAATTTAATGAGGTCAGAGGTCTGTGTCGGAGTTAACGTAGCCTACACACCACAACACCAACAACGAGAATAAATAAACGAATGAATACTATCCTCTGGCATTTTGAAGAAAAACTAATACATAAATGATTGTTACATTGTACTTTACTTTATTCAAAAAAGGAAAATTACATTTTTTTTCTTTTTTTTTCAACACGAAATAATACACAAAGAATTTCATCAATTTGATATGTGTTACTTAATTGCATATCGAGGGAAATACACCCTTCTATCTTTTTTAAAATAAATAAATAAATAAATAAATAAATAAATAAATAAATAAATAAATAAATAAATGAAATGAAATGAAATGAAAAAGACAAAAAAATATAATAATCAAAAACTCAAGACAAAACCGAGTCATTCCCATTATATAACAGAACAACTAGGCTTGTCTACAGTATAATGTTCGCCGAAAGAAGGGTTACAAAATTCTGCCCCTACACCTTGGCCTGTAGACAACAATTTCTTTTTTATAATTTGACACAACATACGAAATGCCATAGAGCCTGGAATAAATTTTGATTCAGAGGAGACGTTTTCCTACCTAGAAGGTGCTTTTTAACCCCCCTCCCCCCTCCCCCCCCCCCCCCACCACCACCACAACCCCCACCCCCTGTTACGGGCCTGGCCTTATTAGGAAAACCCTGCATCCGCCCGAAAGGTAGTCCATGAAACTTAGGGCACACTTATCGTAAAGGTCGACACAAGCCGTATCAGCCAGCGACCTTTGGTGACCAGGTAAGATAAAGTCACCTGTCACTTTTAGCTGAAGTTTAATACATCTAAAAGCTGGCTGTGATGAACGATGGCCACAGCAATTAGAGGTCGGTTAATTAATCTCAACCCGTGCCTGTGGAACGCTAGCACGCACGTCTCACACACACGCACTTTCTTTCGCGAAATACAACAAAGTCAACTGACAAGTACAAGTCGTGGCCAATAATATAGGGAGAAGATGCTGTTATTTAATGCTCTGTACTTATTTCATATCACCACCCATGCTGCTGTGAATGGGACAGAGAAGAACACCAATCGCATTCTCATTCACAGTAGCAGTGATACCAGTGACAACTCTTAGTAACAATGACAACAGTAGGAAATTTAAGTGCATATCAAAGACGAGGTTGCGAGGCAGTTGCATTGTGACAGTTATCTATTAACTTGAGCAATCTCGAGCCTGTGCAAGGGGCTACTGATCCCTTCTATAAAATGGAGAGAGAAGATAGTGTCGAGCACACCCTGCTCTTCGTTGTAACTCAGTGTATTTAAATACGTATAGGCATCTTTAAACGGCGCATTGAGTTACTAAAACAACATTGAAATAGGCATCTAGAAGACGACGTGAGGGATTTAGAAGTTTTCTATTGAACGTGTTGAAGGTGAGTTTTTATTGTTCGCTATCATAATTATACTACGACCATATATACTGGGGCTGATATCACAAAGAAGTCTAGCTTGTCCTAGTATCCAAACTTTAAGACCAAACATTTGGCCCGATTCAGTTCGAGATAAAACCCACAACAATCCACAGTCGAAGTATTTGTCTGAAACGATCGCCATGTCTTTTATGTTATAAAACAGGAGACACAGTCCATTTCATTAGACAGCTACCGATTCATCTTTGGTCTAAGCAGAATAAAAATTTTACCTTAAAGTCTAAAGCAATTTTCGTTTTATAATTTTCTTGTGAACAGGTCCCTGATTCCACAGTTACCTCACACAAGTAAGTACATAGTTCTAAGCGCAATGATTCTTTAGACCGTGCTTTATAACTCGGCCAAAACTTGGCAGCCGTACGTCGTCGGTTACATCAGCGGAGATCAATGACGTCTTGAGTATATACATTTTTTTTTATAATATAATTTGTTTGTGTGTGTATGTGCGTGTGCGTGCGACGTGCGTGTATGTTTACCTGTGTGCATGTCGACTCTATATTAATAATTGTTGGCATTAACTTTCAACATATTTAAACAATTATTCTGCAACCTTTTTGTGTATATCTATGTATGTGTGCGTGCAAGGAGGGGAACATGTGATAGTATGTGTTCCATCGTTCTATCATTTATCCCATGGTTGAAAGCTGTGTACAGTGAATTGTAATAACATCAAGTTTCATATTTGAGAAGACTTTAAGGTTAAGCGGTTTTCGTCACAGTTGTTGTTAAAGAAAATCACGTGTAATTGCCGTATGTTTCAATCACGAGATTGTTCCTTTTTAAACCAAATGCCCACAATAAAACAACTTTCTATTTCTTCTCATTGCGTCACGTTGTGTAAATCTCCATGATTTATTTCAAATTAGGTGTCTTTTTTCCACTCTGTGTATTTATCACGGCTGGCGTAATTAATTTTCTTCTCTCGGGCGAGCAAATAACGATTTTGTTGACGCAAGATAAAGTTTGTGGGATTACTAATCGAAATACTTCCAGAGAGACGTAGCAACGAGACAATAGTATAGCATCTTGAGTAATTATTCGTGAAACCAAGTTCTGTCTTCAGCTATATGTTTTCTAATTTTCATCATATTTCGTATATTCTATTATCAATATTTGTATATTACCACATCCGAATATATTCATTTCTTCCTTTTCTCTTTCACTCTCTTTCCCCTTCCCCCATCCTTTCATCTTTTCTTATTCCCTTTTTCTCCCTCACATTCTCTCTTTTCCTTTCTTCTTTCTGGCTCTTTTTTTCTGCTATTCGTACTGTCCCAATGACTATCCCCCGTCTATTTCTTTCTCTATCCCCTTCCCCTCTCTCTCTCTCTCTCTCTCTCTCTCTCTCTCTCTCTCTCTGTGTGTGTGTGTGTGTGTGTGTATGTTCCGAATAACCTACCATATCATTTCAAATCTTTCAATTTCTTTCAACACGAAATGTCTCACTTTTCATTTTCTCTTTTTTTTTTCATTATGAGATTAAAGCGATGAATCACCCTTTGGTTATGAAAATTATTATTGAGCCTCGACTTTCATTGTAGGCTTTATGACAATGGGTCCTATTCTTTCCTTTTATTAAAATTGAACCTGGGCTATCGTCCGTTGGAAAAAATTACTCAAGTGCTATCAACAAAGAGATGTGGCATAAAAAAAAGACGTATTAATCCGATTGACGCTATTTTGTGGGAACGGAAACTAGAATAAAAAGTGTGGCCGCAATCTGCGGGCAACTTGACCCGGAAAACAACACCTAAAACTTCGGTGTGTTTCTGTAAGTCAGTTTGAATGCAATGATTTTTGCTGAGTCAAACCTGTAGCGAAGTTTCTTCAACTGCGGCTTACTTGGAGACGAAAGAGAAGCGTATACGTTTTATTCATTTCTGCAAAGCAAGGTAAATATAATGGGGGTTCACTATCGGGGACAATATAGGAAAAAAAGTCTTATGAATTCTGCAGGTTTCTTTTTTTGACGAACGCTGTATTTGCCACATTGTATATTAATCGGAATTAGCGGAAGTGGTTCACATATCCGTGTGCCGTGTTCATGTTTGTAAGCGTGCTACTAAACAGAGAATCGCGTAGGTTGGAGGGAGTAAGAGAAGGCACAAGGCTGGTACTGTATGTACCCTCTACCAAGGCCACAGATTGATTTTTCAGTTGATATCCACAGAGACTTATTTATGAACTTTTTTTCTATAAGTGCGAATATTTGGGATAAATTATACCGTCCAGATGGCCGCTAGAATAGAGAAGCTGATATGCTAGTGCACACTCAAACCGTTTCTACTTCAGGGGTAAGATATTAATATGGTTACGCACCTAAGATGAAAGTAAGGTACATGTACGTGTACGCCCAAGTCACCTTAGATAAGCATTCCAAACTGAAAAATCATTGCAAACTTCTTAGTATTCGTGTTCTTTATTAACACACTTAAGTCAAAATACTCAGATACGCTATTCCGTAAGGGCGCCGGTAATTGTGAAAAATGACGAGGCATAACATCCCAAACAAAACGCGTCTTTATCATGTCCCGTGCAACCATGTAAAAATAATTGATGGAGAAAAAGACAGCATTAGGACAATTTTTCATTTTTATCGTAATACCTTGTCACGTCACATCAATGACAGATGGGGACCCTGTCATTTCAAGAGTGTTTGTAAGAAACCTTATACTTGTATTTTTTCTAGTGCATGCGGGTGTAATTACACTACTACTTTATGTAAACAGGTAACTGAACCCTCGGTCTCCGTATACTGCTTGTAATAAGATGACCTTTTTTAAGCCGACTTAGTTTCTGATTGATGGATAGATATATGAGGGCCTGTCTTAAGACGATATTACATTACTTTTTCGTGTTCATGGCAGGATCAATATTTTTTTCTATTTTTGTCGCAGGTAATTTTTTTGTCAGTGTAGACTGCAGTAGGAGAAGCGGTGCGTGGGCGAAAAATGGGGCGTCTTGTGTTTTTTCTTTATCATTATTATTATTATTATTATTATTATTATTATTATTATTATTATTATTTCATTTGCATATTATAAGGATTATAATATTTTCACATTTTGATTAATATATTTCATCGTCATTTATCTCCCTCTTATGCTCAATTTTATACATTATGATGGCTAAGACCTTTAACAAATTAGAAAAAATGTTTTGTCTACCTCAAACACAAACTAATCGATGCTCTGTCTCGCCACTTTCTTTTCCTTTGTGGCTTTCTTATCACTGCTCGGTGCTTATAAGTCTCTCTCACTTTTAATGAATAAAGATAGCTTTGTTTAAGTGATCTTAGGCAGCAAATATTTACCCGACAGGTGTTTTAATCGGAGTCATTGATTTGTTCTCCTCGTTTTGTGCCTTATCTATTTTACACTTTCATTAATGTGATGCGAGAAGAGCATCGTGTCGTTGAGGTTACATGTTATGCAGTTAAATACACTCTTATCAATTTAATTTGCTGGAGATTTAAGCTAATCATAACTATGTAGACTTAAAATCGGCATCGATGTTAATGGTGAGAGAGGTATATGAAACAACATAAAAAACATTAGGTTTAGTTGCTTGCGTTCCTTTTTAATTTGCTGCCACCCCCCCCCCCCCCCGCAAGTTGATTAATTGCAAATTGCATTTATTTATTTATTCATTTGTTTATTTATTTATTTATTTCCTCATAACTTATCTTTTCATTTTATATCTTTTTAATCAATACATATTACATATTTTGATTGGGCGACTAATGTAGCCTCCGTGCATAAGTTACTTATCCAATTATTTTAATTCTTGAATAAAACATCTTTACTTAACTGGATTGCTTTCGCCTTTTCTTTAAGTAGGCGGGCTTTAAGACACGGGGTGACACGGTGCCACAGTATTAAACGCCCCAACCCCACCCTCGCCCCAGTGGCCCATTCAACATGAATGACAATATTGAACACGATTGGAATGGTAATCGGTGTTCTCTATTCTCTAATAAACATATCACTGTCAAAACTAGCCCTTTGCTCCGTACGTTATATCTTCTATATGCTGAGGACGTGGCGAAAAGGCAGTAGGTACCATTTTTTATGATGGTCGACGGTGTGACCAGAGCGTGGGAACGAGGCCACGACTTCCGGCTCCTGAGGCGAGAACTATTCTGGTATATAATGGGTATAAAGTCACACGAAACTACTAGTTTACACATGAATAGATAGTTAACAACTATACATAAATATCTATACATAAAATTGTACTGCAGTTAGAACTTTGGTATGGAGGAATTCCCTTGGTTACATTAAGTACACCAGGAAAGAAAAGACAAAGTGGTGCCAAGATCTTTGTTCAGTTCATCTATCAAAGACTACTCTTCTCTGCTCGATTTAATTTTTAAAAGTTTTAATCACATTTTACGAACAACACATTTTCCACAACAGCGGATCCAAACGCTGTATGAACAAAAGGAAACCGTTACAATAGGCACACTGTGTTTGCCCATCTAATTTTTTTCAACGAAGAAAAAATCCGACTTCCCACTGTGCATCCCAAGTAAAAACCCCTGCCCCATTAACGACGCCAAGACGCAAAAAAGGACAAAACAGGGCATCGGAGAATGTCTCTCCCTCCACTTGATTAAGAATCGGAAAGATTTACCGTATAGAGTGTCGCTTGGCTTTTAGAAAACAGCTCCCCACCATACAAAACACGCCCATGACGCGGTATAAGATGACACTGACTGTTTAGAAACTGTTCGAGGTCTTTGAAATAACATACTACTGTCATGTTTCGGTTGACAAACAACATGTCAGAGGACATTATATCACAGGTGATCGGTATTGTCGCTGCCCCTAAACTCGTGTATGTGTGTAAATTAGAAATTTCGAAAAGTAAGATAACATTACTTGGTAGAAACAACGTATAGGGCTGTTTACACACCACGGATCGGCGCGGAAGTGCGCTTAACGTTCTTTGTATTGACGTTAATGACGCAATTACATTAGACTATTCTTGTGTGTGAATCTGATTATAAAAAGTGGTTATGTTTTATGTACATTTATCGTTGAAAAAATCGCTGGACACAGCACGCTTAGTCATCTAGGGTAGTAACGAACTCTTATTAAAATAGCAATATTTCTTTCAATTGTTTGAATTTGGATGAATACAATATATATATGTAAAGCGCAGTTTTCAGCCCAGATCGATTTTAAAGAAAATACCGATATTTCTTCAATTTAAACATTTATTTCTGTTCTATTCAGTATTATATCTCAAAACTAGGATCGTTCATTTCTTCAACTGTAAACCCTCCTTCACTTAAAATGGATTTAAAAATTCGATGAGTGAGTTTTTCACAAAGCTTTTTGTGGAGTTCACAAAGAAGGTCAGCAGAGGATCGCCGCGTGCTCGATATCTGGAGCTGGCTTTTTAATTTGCTGCTCAGTTTGATGAATTGGACAGAGTGGGACTGACTGTCAACTAAGACGAGCGCGAGGTTGTGAGAGGTCGAACTGATTAGTGGAAGCCATCGAAGGCACAGCTTTCAAGAGGTGGGTTGTAGTAGTTAAGACTGAACCAAGAATTATCCGTTGGCTGAAGAAATGCTCAGTTCTTAAGGGCACTTTCACACAAATTTATCATTAAAGAGTTAAGATTACCCCCCCCCCCACTCCCCCTGAAAAATGAACTCACAACTAGTAGTTCCTCATTCAGGTTCTTTTCACACACGTTTGCGGCGGTTATGACTTAAACTTGCTCGTTTTTTAATACACGGAAGAAATGCGTCAATACATATCCATCACGAGGAAAAGGGTAGTGCTTATTGATTGTTGTATTTAAACATAGGTTTGTTTGACAATAAGAGGTAGATATCACAGTAATTATTTCTTCAAACTGTATTATTTCTGTGACTAAGACGACGATTTCACCGTTGAAGGTGTTTATAGAAATTGTTCTTAATGCTTTGAGTACAGAGCACAGCTCACGAAACTTTTTCCTGCAAGTATTACTGGTAGTTGAGTGAAATTATTAGATGTCAGTCACTGTAAGATTGATTTATCTTGAATCATGTAGCTGTTTGCAAGTTCAACGTCGTTGAAGGCTGCGACATAATATTGTAATTTTGTGCATTTTGAAGGTAAACTATGAAGTGATATGTGTTATCATTTCGATGGAGGGGGGTTGTGTTGAAAATGAATGTTTTCCATAAACTGTCAAAATAACTGTCTCTAAAAATGACCAGTGGACTTTTTTTTTAATTTTATTAATGAATGCTTGCTAAAATCAAGTTGATGTCACTGTACCCACCGGTATGGTACCGTGTAATAGGATTTACTGAATGCTGCTAACCAAACTTCCATTCACTAGAAATTATCTAACGAGTAAATATAAGATTTGTAATATATGTCATTACAGCATTTTTAAATAACACGGAACTTTTACCATGCCTTGATAAAAGGGCTTCTAAGAAAACTAGCTTCTATCAGCAAGAAAATTCCCTTACCAGCCTTCAGAAGTTAAGTTTTAAGTAACATATGATACCCAGGGTGGTAAAGGGCCAATGTGTCACGTGAGGGTCAAAAGGTCAATGGGTCATATCTGTGACGTCATAAGATCAAATCAATCCGCTGCAGAATATAATGCATGTATAATATTAACGTTAGTGACATAAAAACATTAGGATAATACACACAAGAGGTGCTCTGTAGCTTTGCACTGATGAAGCTTTTCTTATATCACTTGCATTCATGCATTTTTACTAGAAAAGGCAAAAGTGAATTTGTCATATTCGGTTATGAAACACGCGCGTGTAGGCCCACTGGCATATGCGAGGATCTTTATCTAAAACAATACAATTATGAATTAACTCATTCCAGAATCAGTGAAGTCGGTAAGTAAGGGGTTTGGCACGTTCATACTAATTCAAATTTAATTAAGGTGATTATTTGATAATAAGCTAAACGTTAACCCTTAAACCTACATAAGTTGAAGAAAGATGTGACTTTTAAGAGTGCTCACAGAGGTTCAAAATAGATAAAAATTGGAATCTTTCCGTTTAAACCGAGAACAGTCCACCAATTAATCTATAAAGAAAATGTAGAACATTTTGAGTACTATCTCTGAATATTTTATCTTTTTCACACACCTTTTTTATTTTTGTTTCTAAATCAGAAGTAAAAGGACAACCAAAGAACACCCATCTGTCCCTCGTTATTACCAGCAGGCCACGGACACTTAAAGGGCTTATCTGTTATATCAACGCTGATGAGTTTTATAAGAGAACGCATCAGCAGGTGAGGCTTCCGCTAATGACTTGGACGATTATCCCTGCAGATTATGATAATACACTTTGTCAATTTTATCTTAATGCCATAACTGAGAATCCTAGTGTGAGAGTAGAAGCAGATGGTGCAATATTGGAAATGTTCTTTAGGGTTGGAGGCGGACAAAGTGTTTTATCAAATCCTGGTTAATTAGTAGGTAATTAGTATATTGTAATGACTGAGGCTTTCGATGATATCAGGCTGGTTATTGTTAAACTGCTTTGTATAAACGTCAAATCTGATGTTGGTTATTAATTGTGTGGTAATTGAGTGTAGGTCTGTTAATCTTGAGAGAGAGAGAGAGAGAGAGAGAGAGAGAGAGAGAGAGAGAGAGAGATTTATACGGCGGATTAAATCCAAAGTTTCATTTATTTTTCGTATTAAAATATGAAATATATTCTATAATAGTGAAGTGCAATATATGCAGTTCTACTGTAAATGAGTATAAAAAACAGTGACGTATTTTTCCCTCAATTTTTAAAGAATGCAGCAAGTTTAAATGTATATTTCTTTATTGTGTGTTTTTTTATTATTATTACATGATGTCTTTCTTGAAATTGCAGGAAATCGCCATTTGTTATTTCATATATGATTTAATATCCACTTAATATTGCATTAGGACACAAAATGAAACAGAATGAGGCAAAATGTGATGCATGAACAACTCCAAACTGACCTCTTTAACGTATCTGCATTGTTATACACGGTCATGACATTAGACGGTGACTGTCATCGTCTTGTGAAAAACTACCGAGGACCGAAATAACGTTGTAATGTCTGTGCGGTATCCGGACCCATTGACAGTTACATGTCCTGAACTAGTCGTAAGTGTCCATCAGGGGCAGATAATTTATAGCAGTAAGGAGGAGAATGTTACCTTAAAGAAGTAATGATGAAAGACCTATGAAGATCGCATTATGATGACTTACCACCACCCCCTCAACACATTTGATAATCTTTCCCTCTCTCTCTCTCTCTCTCACACTCACACACGCGCGCGTGCGCGCGCGCGCTCGCGCCCGCGTCTATTTTGTCTCCTAATTTATTTTTACTTTTTTTCAAAAAAAATCCCATTTCCTCTATACCATTGCTAGTACAAACAGACCGCCATGCGATCTCACCGTTGCTCAAGGACATCTGAGTCACCGTGCACTACTCCGCTATATTGAATGAAAGAAATGTCGTGCTTTGCGGTCCTCAACCTGTCACTGTTGTGACAAAAGAGGGTCGTTAAGGGTTGAGGACAAATGGTGACAGTCAGGAATCTTGACAGCAAATATTCCTTATACTTCCACTGGTATTCGAAACATATAAAACATTTTAAAAGAATTTCCTGTACAGTGTACACTGCTAATATCTTTAAATTATGATTAGTATGTATATTATTCTATATCTTGGGCCTATGTTTTTTTTATTTTGACCTTACTAAAGCACAGTATAACTATCGTTAAATTCTAAAGATAGCGACCCTTTAATGTTTTCTACTGATAGGTTATGAGTGTGAAGTATAGAATTCCATTAAAAGATTATTATTTAGTAATATTGTCTCATAGTTATGGTATAGCATTTGATCTCTCTCTCTCTCTCTCTCTTTCTCTCTCTCTCTCTCTCTCTCTCTCTCTCTCTCTCTGAGCGTACTTTATTATTCCTTTAGCACTGCTACTGGAAATGGCTCATTTTCTTCTATAAAAACCTAGCAATAAGAAACTGGCTGGATTTTTCTGAGGCGAAAGATAAGAATATTTATTTTCCGCATTGCTTTTTTCACAAACTACAGTAGACGAGACCCTTTTTCTAACCTGTTACATATTGAACACAGAGAGTGGAAAAAAAGAATGCTTCATTTTGTCTTGTTCCTATTGTATTTTGGAAGGGGCGAGGGAGGAGGAGTACTATATAAGCTATGGAGCACGTCACGTGACCCTCTACCCCACCCCACCCCCCACCCCCGAACCACCCTTGATATATCATTAAAAAGTTAATGTAGATGACTAACAATATAGCTAATACACCTGAATCTGTAGGCCGCGCTTGACAACGGTTTATAATTCAAACAGCAGATGGACTTTTTTGATAGTCGTGTCACTGACAAAATTATGCAAAGTCCTTTATAATTGCTATTTTCAACAATATTATTAACCGCAAGTACGACCTTAAGCTGTAGCGTCTCGGTCGTTTCACTGTCAACACGTCTTGTTCACATGGTTAAACTATAATTATGTAATCTGATTAGCTGTTTTTCCCCGTTTGTTTCATGAATCATTTTTGAGGGGTTTTACGATTCATGAGCATGTCTGGATTGAAACTGTTATCCGGGAATCGATGACAAAGAAACTGGAGCAAATATGCCAAGTTTACGAGTATGTATTAATATATATTGTTATTTGAATAATAAGCTGTATAAATTCAAGTATTTTTAGAAAATAATAATGTGCATCTTAGGAGAAAGATAAAAATGCGTAGTGGAGAATTCTACAGTATCCGACCCTAGATAGTGATGGTGCATATAAACTCTCTGGTCCTAAGCACTGTAAGAAAGCCAGCAAGGGGTTGTGAAACTCTGTTCTTCAATAAGTTATATAATTCTGTGCAAAAAAAGTGACTTTAATTTGTGAGAACTTGCGATTTCCACCCCGTGTATTCACCGGGGCAATTATCAACTCAAGTCGAGTTTGAAAAGCCGGGACACGTCCGCGCGTCGTTTTCCCGCTGATTTGAGTGACAAATTCTAATACCTGTAGCGGTAAGAGTATCAAACTGAATTGAACTCACAGTTATAAACTTCACTTAATGACACGGTTTCGCACGAAGGGGACACAGCTGTTAAAGAAAAAGTTTTAAGGTAATCCGTACCCCGAAGAGGTCGTAAGCCGTTTACGTATTGTACAGGGCACCTCTCCGCGTGATTTTACAGAAAACCTTCACTAAGCCCTGTATTTAATTATAATCGGGCCATTCAAACATTCAATTTTGAGACCCATTATTGGTATTGTGTGCCGTTCATCAACTTTTGATAGTTTTCTCCCGGTTTATATAGACATAGACTGTCTTAATTAAGCCAACTTCGAGTACACGTAAATATATAAAGCTGCCCCGTAGTGTTTACGTTCACCAAATAAGGAGGAGAAAGTCCGAGAAACAGACAACAATGTTTATATTGTTTTCTAGAATAGTACACAGGCCCGGAGCATCATGATGAAGCCCTACCTTTGTATATTCATTCGTGTACCTGTAATGTACATGGCCGGGGCCACAAGGTAAGGAATATGGACCGGTGAGGTGTATACGTCAAAGAGTATCCCGTATTCAGGTCATATTTGGCACTCTTTACACAGGCTTTTATCAACATTCAATGCTTATCTAAGCAAAATGTAATTCGAAAATTAATGTTTATGAATCTCCAATCTTACGCGCGATTAAGCCTTTGGAGATGCTTACCCCTTGTTTGACGGGCAAACGCACACGCCTATAGAAACTTGCACCCTGTATTTGTGTATGTTAGCCTTTTATGTGCGGAGAAGTTTGGGGAAGGAAGTTAAATGTTGGCAGACGTGACGAAGTGTTACAGTTAGGACCAAAAGTCGGGATAGCTCTAAACCCCTCATGTCAGAGAAGCTGGTTAGAAAGCGGCAGTTATAGCCTGATTCGAAGACAGGTAAGATATACGGTTGAAAAGAGCAAGGAGTTATAACAGAACTCCTTGAAAAGAGTAACAGACTGAGCATATCGTCGATTTGTAAAAGTATTTGCCTTTCGTCATCAGAGCAAACTTTTGCTCCATTATAGCTTAAAGTGGAAGATTTTATTTCGTTGCTGATTAAGAAGGCACGTGTTTCAAAAGGGCGAACCTACATGTAACTCCCTTTTTTGTCACGTGCATGTTTTTTCCTAAAAACGGGTGGATTTTTTTTTCCCTGTCTTTCAAAAGCCCGAGAATTTTCTTTTGTATTCGTAAATGTGTTCTCTTTAAAAGATGGCAGAAGAAGGAGAATTATAGGAGTAAAATATTGTGATTATATAATTTGATTATAAAGCCCCGCTCTAAATTTGGCAATAAATTAAGGGATAGGGAAACGAGTAATCAGCAGTTTTGTTTCCCAGTAGTTACTGTAGGCTATTAGAAATACAAGCACTCATAGGCAATAGGAATTTTCGTAGAAGAGGCCTCGGCCATAGTATACATAAGAAAAGACAGACGATCTACCGAATCAGCTGATATTGAGTTTATATGTACAGAAGCCAACGCAAAGTGTCTAGATATAGCTTAGGATAGCAGAAGTACGATAGCCATACATTGTTGGTATAGAACCGCATATTATGATGAGCAAAACCACTTATCCTCTAACCACACTGGCGTCCACCGTCATGAGCCACTACAAAATCAAGGCTTTTACCAAACTCTAATGACACAGTTAAAGACCCTTATCATGACACTGACCACAGCAAAGACCGGGTCCACTACGACGGACCCTCCCTCTTATCTTGAGTGTATTACAGCGCAGGTCATTTAGCTGAAGTGTCCTTTGGTCAGCTCGATACAATGAGGACGACCCGCTGCATCAGGTCTCAAGGGCGGTATACCTGACGTTATTTTGGAGGTACGCACACACCAGTAGAGATTTTAGTCTTTTGTGATTTGAAATGTAAAGGAGTGACAGTTGTTTCTTTGTTTTGGCAGTGACATATGACGAGCATATACCGTAGATGTCGCTTTGGCTTTCTGTTATGCACATATAGTAAGAGTGCAAAAACGACTAAGGCATTTGATACGAATTTGTATACCTACGCACAGACGAATTCAAAGGCCTTACGGTAAGGACCGATTTTACAATATGGAGGTTTACTAGCTGACCATTTAGGTTATTTCACAAGGTACTGGTTTAACTTAAACTTAAACTGATACACGTACAGTATATGTCGATGAGTCGCTATAGAACCCTTTTAGAGAAACCCCTTCTATGCACATGCGGCTGAACTGTCCTGTAGTACTAAAATTGAGGAGTCCTGTAGATAAGAAGCGTTACTAGTAGAAGAAAGATACTGGCTTTTTATATTGGGTGCTCGTACGGTATTGAGGCTTTTCTTTGTAGCGGTGTGTGTGTGTGTGTGTGTGTGTGTGTGTGTGTGTGTGTGAGAGAGAGAGAGAGAGAGAGAGACAGGGAGAGAGGAAGGAAAGAGGTGGGTGCGGGTTGAGGCTGCGGCTTAGAAAGGGACACAATGCGTCTGATCCTACATGAACTTCTAGATTGACAACTTGAATCCAGTGCGTATCGGTGCTTTTAAAATTAAAAATAAAATTGCAGTCCGTCTTGTCAAGGGAAGGAAGTTGCCTACCAGGTAACACATACAGCGTATTTACCTGAAGTCTGCTATGTTGTAAGAGCAACTTTTAACTAATTCATGAGCACAAGCTGAAATCTTATCCTAACGACATGTATTGTGTACGAGATGTTTGATCTGGAGCTCCCTGTTATCAATTTTAAATTAAAATAGCATTGTAACGAGGCTGCAGTGGAAACCAAAGCTGTGTTTTGATATACGAAGTCGTTACCGTTGTACAGTAAGTGTCCAGCATTATGTGACACAAGTTTGTTAACAGATTTGTTAAAAAAAGTGAAACAGGCATTTATACAGAAAACGTTAAATTTCTTCAGTAACCCCTTTTTCCCCAAGTATGATGAGAAAAGTAGGGCATAAGTGTAGAAAGTCGATTTTGAGGCCAAGATATCGAGCTTTTTAGAGTCAGGGGAAATCCACAAATCTCTTCGGGTGCCATATATTCCTTCAGTAAGAGAGCGACTGATCTAGAGAATTAAAACTCATTAAAAGTTTATGGATCGTAATTTAGAGAACAGTTTTGGGTAGGGTATGCATTGGTTAGCAAGGAAGATATTGAAATATCCAGGAGTACTTAAATTGTGAGTGTTATGGATAAGGGGACATACGTACGTCGGATGACTCGACTGAAATCTGATGGGTCGAGGGTACGGCACGCTCATATTAGACTGTCAAGTCATCGGGAATATAAGTTGGTCGCCACACGAAAAAAAATCTATGTGCAAGGTATTTGAAGTCGTGTGGAGTTCCTGGCGCCAATAGCAGTCTCCCCTGGGCCCATCTCTCTCTCTCTCTCTCTCTCTCTCTCATTGGGGGAGGGGGTCACAGAAGTTAAAGCGGCACGAATCTATGTGGATGTGTTTTCTTAGCATGTAAAGCAACTACAACTAGAGATGAAATGCAGTTCTAAATATGTCCTTGCCTCTGATTACTCCCATTAAACTCCCTTTAGTTTTCAACAGTAAAGCAGGAAAGTTAAGACTGGACGACACGAATATACCGTGCAGTGTTCAAATACTGTAGAACAGCAGCATTCATTTTCAAATGTCTTTCAAAATAGAATCATAGGTCACCGCCATCTTTCAGGCTGTCTCCGTTGAAAATGACTACCGATTCTTCATAATGATATATATTGTGGGTTAGTCCATTTGCGTCGACTGCATGTTAAATTTAGAAATAATATCTAAGTGGACAGGTCATAACTTAAAGTGGACAATCACCTGTGATATACGCAGGTGTTCCGAGTGGACAAATTGCTTTTTAGCAGGTGATGGTCAGTTTGCATGACAAACTTGGAAATAAATGCTAGCTTGGCAGATAGACAGATGCGTTTATATGATATGTACTTATTTTCTCGATTTGTTTCATTTAAAACTTATGTGCAGACGTCCTTTGTTACCAGACTGTTTTTGAGGTTATTGTTATACCATGTGAGCACGAAGGTTATGAGTTCTTCATCGGCATTGGTTTCTCTCCACCAGCATGTGAATGGATGACATCTTTCAAAAAGTTCTGATGGAATTTTGAAAGATTCGTGAGACAAACAGGTATTCAAGAGAGAAATATGAATTGCAATTTCAACTGAATCGGGCATTCTGATATTTCTAAAAGATTGTTTATGTCTTTTTTCTTTTGTGGGAGTATGCGCCCTCTCTAGTTTGATAATATTTCATGTAGAATCTGGTGTACATTAGTAGTATTTGGTATGTGATATTTCAAGTGTGCCCATGTCACTATAAGAGTACGACAATTATCTGGAGGCGTAATTGAGACCTATCACGACATTTCATCACTGGAAAAGTCATAAAGAATTTAGATCATAAATTATTATACAGAAACCTCGCAATGTACGATGGAGATGAAAAGACAGTACGCTTTGATGTGTGCCATAGTACGTTGCAATGTCACAAACATAAACGTTCATCTTCACAGTGCCAGAAGTAAGGAGTTCTATATATACGGCTTTGATACTGATATATGTATGCGTTCATTAACTTCGGGGAAGTACAGGGGTATATTATTCAACTGATGACTTTGTTGTTCTCACAATTCACTGTAGTAGAGAGCATTTAAAGTAATTTTTCTTTCCCAAATGAATTTCTTATGTTAAGTCAAATTTCCAGATGTATTAATTTAAAGAACTATGAACAGCAGTGCCGTCAGTTCTAAAAATCCTGTCTTTGATAAAAAATTGAAATAAAATAAAAAAATCAATAAACAACAGATCTAGGATCAGTCGTAGGTATTTTGTAATCATTTTTTATTTTTAGTATTACTTTTTTGCATATTATAGCTTTAATATGACTAGTACTATTTTAGCCTTAAGCATCCGCCAGCAGGTCCAGGAGATTACAAAGTGTGTGTGTGTGTGTGTGTGTGTGTGTGTGTGTGTGTGTGTTTTTGGGGGGAGGGTACTGTTATGTGTAGGGCACGGGTATGAAAAAGATGGTTAGTTTGTGTCATTTCACTAGTTGTACAATTTTAAAGGGAGGGGGTGTAGAGGGGGTCCCTTTGTAGTTATTTTTAGGAAGGACGTAGCCTACCTGTTACAGTCCCCCCCCCCCCGATCCATTGCAATATTTCCTCAAATTGTTGTGCACGACCAAATAATCTATCCGATCAAGACCTCATAAGGATGATTTTATCAAATCGTACATAAATAAGTCGGGCACCCCAATTTACGGGTAACTCGCGTCCAAATGCATTATAAATGCATTGAAGATAAAATCATGTTGATTCAACTCGTCCCACTTCGCCTGTCTATTTAATTTCCTCTTAGTGTGACGAGATTCAATTATAGATAGAGTTAACCGATTAAAGAATGGTAAATTAAGCTGTGAGCAAACTAAAAGACCGTTTCAAACCACGTGCGTCTGAACAAGAATCAGAATCAAGTCAGCTCGTCTTTTTCTTAAATTTGTAAAGAATCAAAGTTATGGGGATGTTATTGTTTCTTTTCAAGCGCTAGTACAACAATTAACTATTGATGTTCAAAACGTATAGATATCGACAAAAGGAAAACCTGACTCAACCCGAATTTGAAAAGATGGTCAGATTGTAAGACGATAATAGTGTTGCTGTTGTTGTTAAAGTAAGCGGACCATAGTCCATGAAAAGTTAATGGAAAATTAATGTTTCAGTTGTATAATAGTTGGTATAGGGTACTGTATACATCAAAACTGAGCGCACAGAGTAGATGTTTTTGCATTAACATTCGGTTTATCTGGAATATTTGGGGTCCACTTTTTCGTTGGTATTTGCATGTTGAATAGGGTGAAGCTGTTTGGAATGATGAAGAAGAAATACCATGGAAGGATCAAGAGTTTGCTTGGGCGGGTGAGTGGGGGGGGGGGGTGCATAGGGATAGAAAACATTGCTTGGTCTTGTCATTTGTTGCTCGTACTACTTTTTATTGGGGTAGTTATCTCCAAGAATATGAAGGAGGCATGTTCCCTTCAACACTGGTACCCCCCTTTCCCTATATTCAGTCACTGACACGTCATCTTATCGGTCTTATGTCAACATCTTACTCTGAGAGATGCTTACTACTTCACTTTTCTATTTTCATTAAAGTGATCTTCGCTGTGAACAGACGAAACACAAATAACCAGCAAACACAAAGCTGAGCTGTGCTCGAAACTTTCAAGTTCCTTGACGCTTAAGTGTGTAAATATTTAATGTCTTTTTTTCTATCGATTTTTAAAAGTTTCTTTCAAATTGTACAATGGAACCCCGGAGCAGACGCAATTGTTGTTTTTTGTCAAAAAGAAAACGAGTCGAGTTTAGTTTTTTTTTTCAGCTGCTTATGGATTGCTCTTCAGTCTTGATGGGAGAAGTAGAGGAAGTTTGATAAGATACATAAGCAACTGTGATTTTATTGAACAGTAACAAAGATAATTTCTCTATTTTTCCATTTCAGGGCCGAGATTAAAATATTGATGCAGACGACAATGTCCTGATATATATTCACGTGACAGCGCTGACGATGGAAGACGGAGGTCCCACTTGGCATCTCTTCCTCCAAGTCATTCTTGTTTTTGGATGTGCTCCTTTCATTGATACGTCATGCCCTGGAGGATGTTCATGTACCATAGAGATCGTGGATTGCCGAAACGGGGATCACACACAGATCCCTTGGAATCTACCGGATGTGACGTCAGTGAAGGAGATGTATCTTAACCACAATCACATCGTTTCAATAGTAGCAGAACTAAGAGAATACGGAAATCTGGAAGTTTTGGATTTATCTGATAATCAAATATCGTTGGTTTCAAACTTCTCATTCATAACGTCCCGCAGTTTAAAGGTGCTGAGTCTTTCCAGTAACAGAATGACGTCACTCAAAGCAAACACATTCGTGGGATTAACTTCTCTTCAAGTTTTGTTATTGTCGGGTAACTCCTTTTCTCATTTGGACGGCGGAGTTTTTGCCGCCCTAACCAGTCTCAATGTGTTAGACCTGAGTTCAAGTGGAATTTTCAGTATTGACACACGTGCGTTTGATGGTTTAAGGAGCTTGCGCACTCTTAACCTGTCGACGAATTCACTCACTTCTGTCCCTTCGGCTCAACTGCGCCAGGTGCCCAACTTGGTGACACTTACACTGGATGACAACAAAATCAAGACGCTTCCAGAGGAGGCTTTATCTTGTGACCGGTTCCCCAAACTACAAACTCTTAGTATTAAATACAATCGTGTGATGTCAGTCTCAAAAGCAGCATTCATTGCCTTAAACTGCCGGAGCAATTTGAAGACATTGCTTTTAAATGGTAATTTATTGACGGAAGTTCCCACCGACGTTATCCGAGATTTACCGGACTTGCACGAGATTGACATCTCAAGTAATCTCGTCAGCACGATACGAGTTGGTGCTTTTTCTGATTTGCCGGAGTTGCAGAAAATATCATTCTCCTATATGCCTCAACTTACTGTGATTGAAAAAGGCGCTTTCACAAACTTACATTCCTTAACATATTTGAAAATTTCCCATAACTCAAAACTAAGGGAAGTTCAACATGGTGCTGCCTTTGCGTGTCCGTCCCTTATTAGTCTTTCTTTGAGAGGAAACGCTGTGGAAAGCATTGGTCAACTATCGTTTCCATGGGAACAGTTAACTCACGTTGATCTGGTAGGAAATCCATGGCGGTGCAATTGTGACTTACAGTGGATGAAACGTCTCCTGCTGTACAACCAATCAAAAGCGGAGGCGCTCTCGCGAGATCTTGTCACGTGCAAAAGCCCACATTCTCTTGCTGGCAAGAGGATCACGGAACTGAACGCAGACGACTTCAAAACCTCGTGCAATCATACAGGCACTAATCTATTCAGCAATCACATCGCTCTAGGTCTCAGCCTGGGTGTGTTTGCGGTGACTTTAGTCGTTGTGGCAGCGGTGCTGTTTAGACACAGGACTCGGATCGGGAGAGCTCTGCAAAAGAAATGTGCGTTTAAGAAAAGGAAGCACCTGAGCACGGAGGACACGGACGATCTTTGCTTTCACGAGGACGCGCGGTCTATGACACCGATTGTACTGAACGGTTCATGTAACTGCCCTAACCACTCTGGCAGCGCCTAAGAATGTACTAACATCATATAGAATCATATCACAATATCCACTCTTAATATTTCTATCCAGACTGCCTCAACTTTGGCTTTATATAAGTGGCTTCTTCCTCATAGGTGTGAAATATACAAAGGAGTTCCACATTTACCTCCTTGGTTACTAGTACATTGTCGTAGATGACCGAATTCTCTTCGCTTGGACAGGACTGAGATTGATCTATTCAGAGATTTATTTGACAAGCACATTGAAATTATGCCGAAAGACAATTTTTTCCAATTCATTTGTCGGCTTATTATTTTTAGGGTCGGACATGTAGTAGTAAAAGGTGACTGGGTCAGGCCTATCTAATCTTCAACTTTTTAGTCACGTTTTATACACGGTCTTATTTCTACTGCAACGAGAAATATTTACTCTAATATTTATACTAGGTACATCAAAGCTATTTAAGAAGTATACCTCTCTTTTCAACTTTTAATTTAGCGGCTAATGTACTTGTATTATAACAAAAATACGTTCATTATACCCAACTCACGTCAGCAAATTTTTTCAAAGAAATTATTTTTATCTGGATACCATGGTGTTGCCTTGATAAGCTTTTTGATTCTTACAAGACACCTGTTCTTATGACATATATGTGTGTTGCTAAAGAAGCTTCAGAGTGACCTTATTATTTCGTATAATATACATGTATACGTAGGTCCTTTTTGCAACATGCAGTACAGACTATATTGCTTAATTACACCGTATACCTTTAAGAAGAAAGGCCTTGTCTGTGCTAAGATGTAAATCCTCTATCATCTTGTTGTTGTTGTTGTTGTTGTTGTGTGATTTTTCTTGTTGTTTTCATGTACCGCTGTCCTAGGAATTGACTCATTTCCGCTCATATTGTTTTATGTTTCCGAAGAAAATAAATGCTTAATATGCTACAGGATGTTTAATGTTATTCTGGGAAACCCTTTATCACTGTCACTGACGGATTTAGGGTTTTGTTATTGGGATGGAGGTGCGCCGAAGGGGCAGGAATAAGAATGCCTTGCCTCACTTCGCTTGACAAATTAGAAATAATACCCACTAGAGGTTTGCATTTAATGAGGCACAGAAAAAGATTTAATTATTTTTGCTCCGTTTTGCTACTTTATTTTATTATTATTATTATTATTATTATTATTATTATTATTATTATTATTATTATTATTATTATTATTATTTGGGGGGGGGGAGAGAATAAAGGGGAGGGAGTCTCATCGGAGTTCATTGGAGGGGGGGGGGCTTGAGAAGTGGAACACGTGGACCACTGTACATGTGCCCCTTGGATCCACCACTTCGTCTTTGAATTTTCTCCTATCATTTTCTACTATGTCAAATAACACGGAAACAAACAGAAACGCACCGTGATCACCTAGTCTGTCGTCTTACATACCAATGTACTTCATATGGAGAGTTTTAATGAACACAATATCAAAGTGTACATGTATCTACATTACTCAGCTTGTATACAAATAAAGCGAAGTATTATGAATAAACAAATAAATAAAATGGCAAGGCTGGACATTAGTCGCTCTCTTGGCTAATTATGCATTCAAATAGCAAAAAGTACCTTGGCAAACAAAGAGGTACAGAGATTATCAGCTAGACAGTCGGTGCTGGCTCAGTCATGATACCAGACCGCTCCAGTATAGTACCTGTAAAAAAGGAAATCCTGTGCTTTGCCAGGAGCGGTTCAACTCTGTGAGATAAAAAACAAAACCTCTATCAATACCCATTATGAGATTAGGTTAAAAATATAAAGGGCCAGCCCGTGGATGTCATGGTTTTTCTACCAATTATCCACGTTCCAGCCCTTTATTTGTCTTTAGGGGCGTCTCTGTGGATTATGAGACGAAATATGGAAAGGAGACGCAGTAGCTTCGGGCAAGACTATATCATAATCAACGCATAAAATGTACGTCGTTAAAAACAACGTACCAATCGGCTCTATGCTGGGTGCTTTCTGGTCCCTATCGCCTACTTAATTATCGTGTAAAATATACAGTCTGACTAATGAATAAACCCCGCAATGAATGAGCAATTAAAAGCGAAATTAGCCGTGGAATTACAACAGCACACTACGCACATTGAGGGAGAGCTGTGAGATATTTTCTACGGGAATCTGACTTTTGCTGCGGCTGTTATGGAAACATATCAGTGAATAAAAGGTATAGTATGCTTTCAATGTGATGATGGATGTCCGTATTGCTTGTTCATTGACAAAAACGCTGAATTCATAACGAGATTGTAGTACACGGGCATGGCTCATAGAGCTTACCTAGTACATATAATCGTCTATTACATGTAACTCACTGAGAACCTGCATGTACTCAAGTTCTTCATCATTTTCATGATAAAAGAAAGTCTGCCAACACTACGCATTTAAGCGATTTCTGCCCATTATTAAGTATTGAATCTCGTTCTGTACGGTGCTATTTTGTTATCAAAATTATATTAAACTGTTTCCTACACATCTTAGTATTATAGTGTTGACATCAATGTTGCCGACAGACCGTCTGAGGATGACAGTTGGAGTCTCATACAATGTATTTGCGGGGACTCATATTTTGCATTTCATGATATACAATTAAATTGAGATGCAAAAATAAAAAAACTGTCATAAACAAGAAAACTTGATAATGTTTTATTGAAAGAATACCTTGTCGATGTGAAAGCTCACATAGTATGTTAATATTGATATTAATTAGAATACGTTAATGTTGTTAATGTATCTCTGTTTTTGTATCATCTGCTAAGTATTTTAATAATTCGATAATGGTCTAATGATTTGCCTGACTTTACTATTCATGTCAATATGCATTTTTATATATTCTATGGAGAAACCCTAAAAAATGCAATGTATATGTTTTCTAGGAAGACACACACTTATCATATCTTCTTACTCAAATTATTTCGGTTAAAAATATCTCTTTTGTAAAACGTGTTTCATTTTTAAAACAAATTAACCTAATTTATTCGTTTTGCATATTGTCTTTCTTCGATTAAAAGCTTAAGAGCTATATAAATTTTACTGGAGGCAAATTCCTTTCTCAAGAACTTGTTGTGTCTATAAGGTGAAGATTAGTCATCATAGGTTACCATATTATGAGGTACATATTATGTAGCTTTGAACTCTTTCAAGAGAATTCAGGTCTCCATGGTGATTAATTAAATATCTATGTTCAAGAAATCAGGGCTGTGAAACAACAAAAGATGTTAACCTTACCCAATGAGCTTTTAAATCTTGTTTTTATTTCTTTTTTAACGACGTTATTCATAAAACTTTATGTATTTCTGTATCAAAATCGCATATATGAATAAGTTATAAGAAATTGGTTTGGAATGGTGCCCAAGATTTGCATTTGTGCCATGTCAGTTCTGCATAAAGGATGATACATGTACTTTTATAGACCATTCGACCCATTCTGGTCCAAGAACAGTCTTTCTTTCCTTGTGTTATAATAAAGCTCTTCTGTGTCCAATTTTACTTCTTTCAGGTGGTACCAGAATGCCTCACGGCAGCATCCGGAAGTCCGCCTCTGCACCTGCGGACCTTCTCCAGAAGCGATCACTTGTCCAGCAACAGATACTGGCTGGACTGTCCGGGACGAAAAAATCGGAGAACAAATCGCCGGAAAATAGCAAGAAATTCGAGTGCGGCTTCAGTGGCGTTTATCTGGGGAACGTTAGTTCCGAAAATATCGACATTGGTCCGGAATGTAGTAATACATTGGTGGAGTTGATGTGTGAGTTGCCGACGGTGTGTCAACTTGATTACGACGCAGAAAAAGGTGCCACAGAAAGTGGTTGCAATACCAGTGCTCTGCAGGACAAAATAATGAAAATATTCGTGGATGTTAAGCAAAGCCGGATGGTTATGTATAGGGTGGATCCGTCGTCTGCTGTACTTGATACTCTCTCGTTCGATCTCGCGAGAATTGCGTACTGCTGTACCGACCACGTCTGTCGACCAAATGTTCTTTCATGGATTTACAACCAAGAAACAAAACATGGATTCAGACTACAGTGTCACGCAATAAAATTTGATAGCCACAAAAAGGTCGTTATCGTCGCGGCAAAGATACAGCAAGCCTTTCAGAGTTTTTTGACAGACATGGAAAGTGCTCTTCATTCTAGCTCCCTCCTCGCTAAGGCGAACACAGAAAAGGGCAATTCGAGATCTGATGAAATTGATGTTATTTTAGAAAAATACTGATTAACAGAAAGACATTTTGTACATATTTCAAACACTGTTATTTATGTAAGCTTTATAATGTTAACTGGTGCTGCGGGTGTGACAGGATTGCGCTCATGCATGACGCTTGGCTCCGCTACCGCAATCGTACTCGAAATAAATCAAATCATTACAAAACAGTTTCGTGTGGTCGAATTATTTTGCTCTCTCTCTCTCTCTCTCTTTCTCTCTCCATCAATAATGGTGATGTTCATGTTTTTTTATGACACACGGGCTATCTGATATAAATCTACAATAAACACCTCATAAATCACGATGTTTTAATCACTTTTGTTAATCCTTTGACTATCCGTAAACTGGTCTTTATTTCAAAATTGCTTCATTTTATTATCGCTACTTATGTAGTTCGTCATAGATTCACAATCATAAAAATAAAAAAGAAAAAAAAGTCGATGCCTATGGGGGAAGTCGTAAAACAAGCACGTGGAGATAATGTATAAAAACGAATAATTCATACACTGTGCTAGAATTTATACTTTGAAGATGTCATAAAATCTTTTTTATCCTTGTAACGTGAAGAACTTACAGGAATGGACAAAATTATGTCCAAGTAACAGGTGGCAGACTAGTTGGTTTCAATGTCTGAAAATATCCACTTTATTGTGTTGAATAAATGATGCCCCTTTCCAGGAAAATCAGATCGAATGCTTATTATGTAATAGCAACAAATGATGTACACGCAACTGCACTTGGTATATCCAGGGGAGGATCCAGGATCATTTGAAGGGGGGGGGGGTCCGCCAATGCAAAGCCCCCCACCCCCACCCCACCTTGGCGTGGGTTCGGGGCCCGCTAAAGGGCCGACATATTTTTGGTATTTTAGAGGGCGAACGGTGCCATTTGGTGGTTTAGAACTATGATTCAGCTAGTCAAAATCCCAATTTCAAGAGGGGGGCATTGGGTTGTCCGAAATGACCTCCCTCTAAATCCGCCACTGTGGACCCAAGTGAGACCACAGCAATTACGTACCCCTTCCCCCTCCCCCACCGCCTTAGATACTGAGCTACCATTTCCCCCCCTTCTTCGGAGCCTTTCATTTTTTTTTTCATTTCCTCAAATCTCATTACCTGAGCAAAATGACTTCACACAGACTGAAATTACTCTTTGTCAAAATCATAGTTTAATTGACGAAGTCATCAAGCATCTCAAATTTATATTCCAAGAGCGAGGATGCCCGTGAATAATGTATTGTTCAATAACAAGCCCAATGATCAATAGGAGGGGCAACCCCCACCCCAAACCCCCTAGATAAGGGGGTTTAAAAATCAAAACGAGACAAAACGATGTAAAATTGCCATCCTTGTGAGGGAGTGGAATCGTATTGAAATAAATGCATGAAGTTGCTCCGTAAAACCCATGCATTCAGCTCCCCGTATCCAATTTGTCGGATACGACAAGTACAGATCAATCATAAGACGCGCACGCTTTGTCATCCCCACATTTTCCTAGAAAAATATATATTCTCCTTATTTTTCGCACCAGGTACAGTTTAATAATAGCACTACAATCACGCCTATTCATTTATTGGTTAGCCACAAGTGCTAAACGCTGTCAATATTTTCACTTGTTGACTTCGCGACTTGGTTTTCAATTAGTTTTTGTTGATGTTGATTTAACTTTGAACCCCACAATATCGTCGCTGCGATAGCGATTTATTCCTCATGTCACGATAGTCTTGCGCAATTGCAAAAACACATTAGGTGGCATCATTGCATCCGCTGAAAGAGGACAAAAAGGAGGTATTTGTTAATGTTGAATGATGAAAATCAATTTGGTGTCGAAGCAGAGGCCCTAATCTTACTGCCGTTTTCATTAAACTAATAGGCAAAACGGACATTACTTACACGAACATATGTATTTCATTATCAGATCATTAGCGCAATGCTGACAAAGCCTGGGATATACAATCACTTCAATGAAAAACGAACTAAATTAAATATATCGCTGCCCATACTTGTAAACATCGCGTATAATGCGTGTCGAATGCAAATAGCCCAATATCAAGTGAATGCAAAATCCACACCTCCTTCAAACAAATCTTCATCGTTCAATGCGTCCTGCTGCTTGAGCAGACTCGGCAAATATCTCACATTGTATGGGTGAAACGCCGCAGCCCCATTGTTACTCTATTGTGATGCCGCCATGTTGGAATTCGATCACGTGACCACACCAGGTAGCTTAGGTCTGTGGTTACCTGACTGCAGTACGAATGATAAAGCAGATAAGTTGACATGCTCGCTTAGAGCGGTTAAGCGTGTTGGTGCTCTGCGTTCGAATCGTGGAATCCTATTCCAAGGGAGAACAACGACGCATTTTATCGAGAGACGTCGTAGGTTGGTCAAACGACAACTTTGACTTTGTATACAGCACAGGTGCAACACACCTGTCTATCGTCGGGCTATGTGTAAGGCGGAAATATAAAGGTGAGTGGACGTTTGACTCAGCTTTACTCGTCTCGCTCTACTACCTTGGTCTTTTTAGCGCTGTAATGCGCACTGTCACTGACTTCTTACACCGTTTATACTGTCGTCGGGTCGTTGACAGTGTCGTTAATATTCTAGATGGTATCAACACGGATATGAAATATCCTATGGATGCATTATACTGGTGGGTAATAACAGAACCAATGGCGGACTTGAGTTGGTTTATGAATACAGGGCTGGCAGTAGCAAGCTCTAGTGGCATTTTATGACCAAGGCAACAGTTTTATTAAATGTAAACTTTTGGCACTGTGTCGCTGATGGGATTATTAATCGGTTCGTGTGGACGGCAATATGAAGAGGGCATCTTGGACTGTCGCCCCTAAAACGCAACAATGGCGACACTGTTAGAAATGTCAACAGGCCCTGTGGACAGCTGTCCAGCTAATCTGGGGCATCGTCACTGTGGACGCTGTCAACAGACTGTTGACATATCTAACAGTGTCGCGATTTTCGTGGACTAAGTTATAAAATACATGCATCATGGCTTAATAAGAATATTGAGGAACCGATACATATTTCCTAGTGACTACACAATGACGTTTGCTGTTACCCTAGGAGGTGTTTCGTAATCGGTCGAAGCTTTTATCAGTTGTGTACATTGTCACCCTTATCTGACACTGGTGACAGTCACTTGTTATCTCTGACGAGTTTGTTGTTGATATTGTCCGTGTGTTGATAAACTTGTACATGTACCCCTTCAGTTATTATTGAATATTCTTCGTACAGGGTATTTCATGGAACGCTGGCGGACCCGGGACTATGTTAAGGGGGGGGGGGCAAGGTAATAATGAATAACTCCCCTCGATCACAATAAAACAGTAAACGAAACGATTTTTTTTACTTCTACTACTTGGGCACTACACATGGGTAGATAAAGTGTTAGGTCACATTTCCCTCGTTTTATGCTTATTAGGAGATTGAATAGAGCAGTGTGAATAGAGAGGGGTATCTCGCAGGCGAAAAGATGGGAATGTGCTGGCATTGCCCCCCCCCCCCTCCCTCCTGCGCCACCATTGCTAGGAAGTGGTCAACAATAGTAATGGCCATTGTTGTTGTCGGATATTTACATTGACCATGTTTTTGTACAGAAGACAATGGTGTGTCATTGTCATGAATGATATTGCCACCCTTTAGACATCATCAAAGAGACATTTTTGATATAATGAAGCAAATGGTTCTACAATGGGAATGAATGCCCTCTACCTTGGCCGCACTAGCCAGAGTTATACATGTGAATATATAGTGAAAAATAAAACAACTTGTCACCCTTGTAGAGGGATTTAATATGTCACCCTGGATTTGATCAACGTGTTTAACGTGAGATCTCAACATCTTGAAGTCAACACATACTTACCATAGTTACATATTTCAGTTTTAGAGCAGGTTATAGAGGTACAGTCTATTAATACGGCGTTTCTGCACTGATACAGGTAGATTAATGAATGGGTATTTAGGTGTGTTATTCAATGATTTGTTCACTTGTCATTCCTATATTGACAGATGATGGGTTTGCAGAGTAATGCAGAGGCGTTTCATTATGTGTGACTCGTGATGACATGTGAGGCGGCGGTATCATGTCCGCTATTGGGATGTGCCCGAGGGGTTGCAGGATTTCCATCCTTTCCAGGGGCGGATTGAGGCTGTCTTCTGGGTCTTCCGGAAGACGGTCAAATTTCTAAGTTTACATTGATGAGTAACTAATTTTTTCTGTCGGAAGACGGTCAAAAAATGGAGGATGGATAAACATAGATAATATGGAAGACTGTCAGAAAATATATCTGGATCCGCCCCTGCTTTCCCCCCTCTAACTTTTTATTTCTTCCTCTTCCTCTTTTCCTCTATCAAACCTCATATCTCTTCTTTACATTCCTTCCTCTGTCTTTCTCTGTTTACAACCTCTCCCTCTCTCTCTCTCCTTTCCACCCACATGCGCACACTGTACAATCACCCGCGGGTAGTCAATTATATACTACATATTATACATAAATATTGAATAACAGTGATACACGACGTCAATGGGGCTATTTGGGATTAAGAAATCATATTTCTATAGCCTTGTGCACAACGTGTCTTCACAAGATGTGGAGTGACATGGAAGTGTTATGAGCCATGCGGACACGCTGTTTGAACGTATGATGTGCTTGGAATGTGGTTTTTGATAGGGAGGAATGAATAGGTTTTTTTATTTTGGTGGATTAGCAGAGAGGCGGATAATAAATCAATTGAATGAAGTTTGATGAGAGCAAAGATGAAGAAATACTGTGAAATCGGGGCTACTTCACGTATTTTACTCCCCTACATCGCCTGAATTCCTCATTACAATCCCACAAACTTCCCCCTCTCCCTTTTTTTCTACAGAAGGCACAAAGACCCTTACATACACTGTACAATATGTAGTAAATATTTCATATTCTCAGAAGATGGAATATATAGGCTTTATATCCACAGAGTCGGGTGATACTTGGTGACAGTGTCACGCAGCTGTCACCTTCGTGTCTTTATAGCTGTGACAATTATATTAAAGAGGACACTGGAAGTAGGTTGGGCAGTGATATCTAGTCTGGGGACATACTTGCGGATACTAACGACCTAACCACTAGCATTTTTATCACCGTATACAATGCGATAGATAACTTTATCGGCAGCAAAACACCACAGATATGGCTGTTATATATAATATGAAGGGAAATTCATATAGGATATAAATATGTTTATTTATAAGTAATAAACAGGTATAAGAATGCCATTGACAGTATCCAAACATTTTGCTCTGTTACAACGATAGACCTCTTTCTCTCCTCCCCCTTTCTCTCTTTCTCTCTTTCTCTCTCTCTCTCTCTGCGCACTGCGTGACTTGACCATCCATTCCTCGCTGCTCCTTTCGTGACATTGGCATTTACTCGTGTGAACGTTTATTCTGATGCGTGCCTCGTCAAAATCTGGATAATCTGGACCCCCCTCTACCTCCCCTACGACCTCCCTCACATGAATCTCTCATATTACCAAGTTGTCTTTATCAAGTGTTTTTTGTTGACACAAAGCATTAGCAAAGTTGAATGAGTACACACTGCAAGCCACTGATTAATGAAAAAAGAGAAAAAGAGCATGCTTCACCCATGGGACATGAAAGTGAACATGTTCTCCCAGATCTGCAAAATCAATATAGTTTTTTCTAAGGTCTTGAGGTGGGTTAACATGGGGGTTAGGTCGACCTTTCTAAGTGCATTCCTTTCAGGGGTCGATTTCGAAAGGGAAACTTAGTCCGGAAATTCGTCTTAACTTGTAGACCAAAATGTGGTCTACATATCTTCAATATAAATCTGTAAAGGTCCACTTAAATAAGTTGAATATCGTTTTCTTTCGTTGTGCAACATTTCATTTTACTGTGTACTAATGCACTGCAATTGCTTTATCCTCTTCCCTCGCCCCCTCCTCTTCATAAAACTCCTGGAACCAGCAGTGTCATATTTTCTCCATTCGAACCTGCCATTAACGATCACAGTGTTGATCGAGGCGATGCTACACACAAGGTATCAATGACAATTATGAAATATCCACAATAACCCCGATTCAATATATGAGCTATTCAGACCTCAGCACTGCGGTGTATGAAATAACTATATGATCCGGAATCTGTTACATAAGCAACAACTCCCTACATTATATCATATCATGCATATACAAATCTGAAAGCGCGTATGACATTTAATCGAAATCGATCCCAAGGTTGACGCGTGCTCGTAGGGCACCGGCGGAACTTTGTGTGTGTTAATTAAAGGTTGCATTATTAAACGGCACGTGCGCGGGTCATTTCCTTTCGTAATTATCGACAGGTTACGCAGTCCATAAGGGCGGAGGGTTAAGACATCTGCATGGACTTGATGACGAGAGGGAAGCGTTGGCTTCATGTTCTGATAGATTATCTTATGATTTGCGGATACTCCAGCTGATTAATTCACTATAAGTGATAAAAATGTTACATGTGACTATTAAGTGTAACAATTGTCATCGTTCAAGTGCACTATTAAAAGTTTCTAGGGTCGGGGGGGAGGGGGTGCTTGATGCGTAGAGATATGTTTTTAATATTGTAAGGTCTGTATAGCACAACGTAGCAGATATATGCGTAACAAAAAATAAAGATAAATAAATAAACAAATAAATAAATAGAAATGCTGCAATCATAACGTCTTATTTTGATAGATATTGAAATGCATGCACTCTCGATTCGATCCTCCGATGTCTTTGAGTCTGCCCTTGCAGAATATCGATCAAACCACCCCTTGGAGGCGTGATTGAAAACTGTATCTTACGTAACAACTGGGCGACGTCGTCTCTTTGATGACTTGAGGACTTTAATACTGTTTACATAGGCGACACCTAGCTGTAAAGCGACACTTTAAGACTCCTTAGGCACAGGTGTCTGTTTCACAAAATATCAAAGGTTTTGGGGATAAGTACAGACGGCTAAACATGGGTAGCCGACTACGTTAAGTAGATTGTGTGATATCGGTCGAAGGGCGGTGTACAGTAAGAAAGATCGGTCCACAGTTAATGACGTTTAGATACCGAAATTGTCTTTTGTTACCACTGAGAGAGAAAATGTCATCAACCAAACAATGAAAATTTAATTGAGGTGCTTGTTTTATAGCTAGAAAAAATTATAATAAAGTAAAGGTGTGGTCTTTTAGATGCTTTTAGATTGAAACGCAAATTAGGTCGCTAAAATCTCCAGCGGCCTTTGCTTAATACGATTTTCGAATTTAGTCGTTCTGTAAAACATGACCCCGTAATGGCTGAAGTGCACGATTGGTGTGGTCACAAACCGTAGTAAGACCATTGTATTGTTTTAACAAGATGGTTATCTGGGAGAAGTACCGGTATACCACCATGTGCCTGTCACACTGTTTACACTCAGCTGGAGGTGACTTTGTGGTACGCCACCTAAAACCAAACCAGGTAGATAGGTTGATAAATATAGTTTATCAAAGCCTTACCCTTTTAAAATTGGAGTCATATTGCGATCAATAGGGAAAAAGTAAGATTAGACTTAGAAGTCACAATTTTAAGAAAAACAAGAGACGTTGTATATAGTTTACAGTACGATGAAAATCAATAAAAAGACTTGAAAATATGTCTAGTTTATATCGTTTAAATTTCATACATGGCTTTTGCTGGACTAAAACAAATTCTTGGTAATAAATGAAGTCAAGCATGTTGTCCTGCAAAGATAAGATAAAATTCGAAATCTTCCTTATTTTCATCGTTTTTAGCACTGGTGGATTTCATATATTCCGAATATATATATATATATATATATATATATATATATATATATATATATATATATATACGGGGTTTAGGAGAGGGCTCTAATCACCCCTACTTTGAACAGGTTCTTGGAATATGCAGTATAATTTGTGGCAACTTTTCATATATTATGAGGATCGGTGTTTTCTTCCCTTTTAGAAAAAATGTAGGCGCCCGCCATTTTGTAATGAAAGTTTAGAGGGTGTGTGGACCTGAGGGATTGGGGGGTGAGGGGTGGAGAGAGGGGGATGCTACCTGTTTCCGCCCACATCCCTAAAAATAAGCACCTGGTATGTACACATTCTTCTCTGTACCATTTATATTACTATTATATAAACTGACAAATGACTGATGATGAATGCGCGTGAGAAAATGCCTAGAATGCGCTTGTGGTAATGGAGGGCGTGACGGCTGTCGTCCATACTGCCACCAAGGATTTCGCATGCTGCACTGCGTTGTCATCCAAAGGGCGCAGACGACTCTATGCACGGTTGTGATCTAGGGCCGCAGGAACGCTTTTGTGTGTTACATTTGTGTGTCCTAAAATACTTTAAGATTCACCGCAGCAATGTTTTTGCTCGAACTGCTAAAACCAAATTCAGGAGTTGATATGAAATTGTCATTTATCAAAATGACGAACTCTAAAATATGCTAATAAATCATACAAGCTGTAAAGGGGGTTTTCACTTACAATATTGGAGAACAAAAAGATGGCATTCAATGGAAATATTATCTATATAAAAGAATAACAGTGAAAGATTGGCGATAAACGCACGGGGCGTGTTCAGTCATCTTGTTGACAATCTACCACCCAAGCTGTCGTAAAGATTTGTAGTCGACTCAGAAACCAAAACCACATATTTTACATTTCGGAAATTGATTTTCAAGTAGGTTTTCATTTAGTTTCTCTACCCCAACCTCAATACCCCCCCCCCCCCCCGAATGTCATTTTGCCTTTCAATGGCTATTTCATTTGTAAAGATTTGTGAAATATATAACAATAAACTTTGAGCTTTTCAAATGCCTGAAATCTATAAAATGTGCGAAAACCATTATAGCATACTTGTCTCAGATGCGGCATTTTTTTTCCAAATCTTATTTTTGTTTTAACAGGTAGCTCAGTGCTAAATAAATTTTATCTTGTTGACTGTATGTTTCGAAGTTAAAAAATGTAGCAACTTGTTTGCACAGAAAATAACTTTTTACCTTTTTAGCTGAAATGCCTGTTGTAATGCTGGCACAAAACGTTTATGATTGCAGTAGCAATAGCTTTGAATGCATAGTGTGACATTCGTCATTTAAAAAATATGGCATTACAGAAATTCCATCTTCTGTTAGAATATAGAAGCGTACATTACAGAAAAATCAGAAACTCTTAAAAAGCTTAGAGTTTAGACAAGTGCACCGACATGACAGACAAGTGCACCAATGTAGCCGTCGTTAAGTGAATCTATACGTATTGATATCTACTCTTGATATCTACTCTTTATATATCAAAGACAAGACTCGCCCTTAATTCCAACACGCACGTCCACTTAAGCTAACTATTAACTTGTTACATTAGATACAGTTTCCATTCCCGCCTCAAAGGGGTGGTTTGATTGATTTTCTGCCAGGGCAGTCTCAAAGACATCGGGGGATTTTTGCAACCACCTACAAAATCGTCTCTCCCTTAACTTGAGACGGATGATGGCAATGATGATGTTTAGGAGTAGGCCTACAATCATAGTTGTTGTCATAAAATGTTAGTTTTCCGAAGCAAGAAGATTATATAAACCATACGTTGCATGTATTAAATATGTTAATAATGTAGAGTACATACACGTTCATTATTAGTTTTGTTGACTATATGTTTGATTCACTATTTTGAAATATTTTACTTCACTTCAGATAACAGTTTTATAAAGACCGTTTCATCTTTTGCCTGCGGTCAGTACGTGATTTTTTCCTCTAGAGTTGCGAAACACCAACTCTTTTATTATAGCCGTTCTGACTTTTTAATATGGAACGACCTCGGTCTTCATTTTCAACTTGTGTTATATGTTCCATGTACCATATGCTTCCCTTATGTGGCCGGCATACTAAAACAATATTATAATGTACCATCGCCTCTATCCATTATTACCACTACATCGTTTCTGCATCTATGTGTTTGGATGGCTTAATGATACGTCAAGCACGTTTATGATGAGGTCTGTAGCTAAGGTTGATGGTCATAAAAAGAGTATGAATACAACCGCAGGATTCGCTTGCGGGTATCTTTAATGCGACCGATCGTTGTCGCTTATGCTTGGTACTTAACCTTGCGGCGTTTAATACTCAATTCCCTCTTTAAAGTCGGTAAGTTTATGGGTATTTTTTTAGTTTTATGAAGTGTACGTTGCTCTCGTGATGTGAATGAGTTAGAGTGTTTTTGAATAAGAATGTATACCTTAAATTATTTCGGTGACACGTTTTTGAAAGTCGATGGTTTAAACGACCCAGTCTACCCAAGATGTCTTGTTGATTAAAGTATCCGAACTACATGTAGGACAGATCATTTTATTCTCATTTATGTTATTAAATCAGCATAAGCGGGAACAAATCACATTCTTAGTATGTTTAGGGTTTTATATGATTATTACTCTTTTTATTATGGCTTTTCCGACTTAAATGTCCACTGAGATATAAGCAAGCGGCTGCTCTTGTCGTCGGAGTCAAGATAGTAACCCTGGCAATCTATATTAATTTCTGTATAAATATTTGTTAAACCTCGTTTCTTCTTCCTTGTTACGGCATCAGCCTCAGTCTTAACTTTCTGTTAAAGTGAATGTAAAATTTGAGACGGAGGCACTTCGCGTGCGAGTAAACAGCAAAGCAAATATGAATTTAATATGTCACCGTCTTAATGGTCATTACAGTTCGATCTTAGATGACCATCTAGGGTTTTGAGTGGTCAGTTCACGTCATAGCTGACCGATACATTAACTTGCGCTACTCGGAGACGTTGGATGATACGCAGATAGTTTCTGAAATAGTAAAAAAAAAAAACGCTTATTTTCACTTTAAAAAAAGATTGTGAGATTAGAAAAGCTCAGTGTCGTAAGTATATTAAAAAAAGAAGTAAGCAGATATGTCTGATATATTTGGTTTCGCTGCTTCTTTACTTCTTCCTTCAACGAAAGAGGTCATGTTTCAAAGAAGTTATTCATTCCTTTTGCTTTCATTTCCGGGAAACACACTGAATCATCGGTGAATGAAACGATTGCAATGTAACTGAACCCGTCAACTAATATTATTAGATATCTTGTATTGCATTTTTCAAGTTAACTTGTATCTTGATAACTGCATTGTTTCGTTTGTTTTCCAGCGCGTTTGCCTTCTCTGTGACTATGCTTTTTTCTGCTGTCACTGATTTCTCACGTACTATTTTTTTATCTTCACGTGATATTTTTGTTTTATGACAACAAGCAGCAAGGTCAGTGTAAGTGTCAACCACGGGTATGTTAACACGCCGGGAGTGACACGTCTTATCTATCTTAGGCAAGTAACATTTGAAATGCGCCGTCCCCGTGGAAGGTGGATAATTATACACTAGCGAATCCAGGGTTTTACTGAAGGGGGGTGGGGAGGGTTTAACAAGCAGTATTTTTTCCTTTTCCTTTTTTTCGAGAAAGTGAGATGTTAGGCAAGTAAAGTGTACCAGGTCAATTTCACTTTATAGAATTTTTGTGTTTATCGCTAGTTTCCTAAAAATTCTTGCTCAGTCACTGCTGACCGTAACTTGTCTAATTTCTGCAGATGTGATTAAAATTATCCTATACAAGAAACGGCCACAAAAAAATGACGATTGAAAATAAGAAAAAAAGGTAAAGCTATTTCATTATACATCCGAAATTATCACTGCCATTGCCGATTACATGAGTAAAACTAGACCATGTCTACGTGATGGGTCTTTGACCTTGCAGATTATTGACCGAGACGCAATTTAGCCACACTTAGTCTATGGAACTTTTATAAATTATAAACTTTGCATCAGCAATGCAACAGTCTATGGGACACGGTCTGGCTCCAAAAACAATTAAGTTATGCAAAAGGTGCCAATGCTATAATACTGATTAGTTTGCCCTTTTCAGAACCACCTTGCTTGCAATCTGGTGTCTAGAATATCGTATAACTTCAGAGTCATTTGGTATTTTTCAATACGCAGAACTTGCAGGGTCTATTAGTGTCCTCTCATGGCGTGAGAAGATCACCATTTATAAGTAATTACACTGATTTTAGTAATTTATTATGACAGCCTGGTTGATGGTTTTAGAAATGCAAAATGTGTTGAGTTTAAATACGAATCCAACAGCGTTTGTTCAGGCACTGCATGTGTTGCGGTACTCATGGAGGTGCGTATGGAAGTATTTTTGCCGTTGGAACTATAAATATATATATCAGACGTGCTATCATATTTGAAATTAAATCTCAAAGGGTTAGCATTCATTTGTTGTTGACTTTGCATTTGCAGATAAAATCTCGCAAATACGATATCCAATGTTCTATTTGGAATGGGAGTTCCTTAAGGTTTGGTACTGATGTCTTCTTGGCTGTTTTATTTTTTAAGTGCCATTTTGTTTGCAACGGGTTTCCCTTGTTAGGCGTAGTGCGACTGCCGACAATCAGCGTCAATTACTGTCCCCCCCCCCCCCAAAAAAAAAAAGGTATAACATGCAAAACGAGTACAAAAAATACTATTTCCCTACCTGCACCTTAAATATTACAGTAAAATTGCTTCGTCTAACATTTTAGATTTGATATCCTTGAGCCCCCCGCCCTTAGAAAAACTCTGCGTGACCAACCGGCATTTAGCTGTCTACTACTTATATTGGGATGTTTTTTTTTTCCTGGCTGATGGTGCGTGTAGGTGAAGTATGTCATTACGGCGTAGAAATATCTGTGTAGGGAACTGCCTTACACTATAAATCCCCTAAGTACGCCCAGCAAACATAGTTCCTTAACTACATGTCATTTAAGTTTTTAATGGGTCTGCTTAAATTTTATATAAATAGAAAAATATATTTTGTTAGATTTCAAAAACAAAATGGATTAAAAGGTATTTATTAACTAGACAATTCTTAGATTTGTCTATTTGTTTTGTTCAGATTTTTCTCGTAATTTTTCATTTGTTTTCCCATACATGCGTGTCATTCCAGAAAATACATGGTGTCAACGTTTTTTTATATCTGATAGCAGCGAACTCTAAGAATATCTTTTTTGAAAAAGAGCCACTTTCAAACAGAGTAGTTTATTCTGGATGCGTAGTGTAAATGGACACTCTGCGTGAGCCAATGCAATGGACTTGCTCTCCCCTGTCCAAACATATACTGATCTTGTGTAGATTAAGGCAGGAACGCAGTTTGACTGGGGTCTGGTCGCCATCATGGTCATTGCTCTGTGTCTCGGCAACTTAATCCACGTGTTTGTACAGGGCAGGACATGGTACGACAATGGACACTTCATTTCCCTTCAACTATCCGGGCGCGTTCCTACTCTCTTTAACTAGACTGTCTCTGAACCGATATAAATAACGCTTCTATCTGTGGTATTGTTAATTGTTTAGGTAAAAATCTGAGGCAGTTGCTATCTCAGTACCCCTAATGTAAAAAGGAATTTAGCCAATGATGGAATTATTATTGACCTTATTATAATGGAGCCTCTGTGCTTTGAAACGCTAAGAAAGCGGTTTAAGGAGACGGTATGGGAATGCGCCCATTTTGATATTGGCATGCTTTGATTGTAATTACATTTGTATTTCATACAAGTGCACTAAAGAGAACAATTCAATTCTTATGTTCGCTTGTATATTACTTTCAAATTGACTGTTTTGTTTGACCAAAATAGGTACTGTAACACAAAGATTGGGTTTTGATTATTGTAATTAATGCACTAAGCTCGAGACAAGTGGTGTACATGTCTGCTGCCTCGGTGACCGTGCATAAGTGCCACGGAGGATCTAAATACAGGATGCACATCAGGGACAGGGTGCACATCGAATTCATGCCCTACCTTGAACTTCGTAGCCATCCCGTTCTTCTCTCTCCTTCCTTCCGTACTCCTGCCTTCCCCCCTAAAAGCAATATAACGGGGGGGGGGGGGGGGGGGGGGGGGGGGGGGTCATTNTCTTTCTGTGGTATTGTTTATTATTTGGGTATAAATCTGAGGCAGTCGCTACCTCAGTACCTCTAATGTAAAAAGGAATGTAGCCAATGATGAAATAATTACTGACCTTATTATAATGTAGCCTCTGTTCTTTGAAACGCCAAGGACGCGGCCTAAGGAGACGGTATGGGAATGCGCCCATTTTGATATTGGCATGCTTTGATTGTAATTACATTTGTATTTCGTACAAGAGAACAATTCATTTCTTATGTTCGTTTGTATATTACTTTCAAATTGACTGTTTTGTTTGACCAAAATAGGCACTGTAACACAAAGATTGGGTTTTGATTATTGTAATTAATGTACTAAGCTCGAGACAAGTGGTGTAGATGTCTACTGCCTCGGTGAATGTGCATAAGTGCCACGGAGGATCTAAATACAGGATGCACATCAGGGACAGGGTGCACATCGAATTCATGCCCTCCCTTGAATTTCGTAGCCATCCCGTTCTTCTCTCTCCCTCCTTCCTTACTCCTGCCTTCCCCCCTAAAAACAATATAACGGGGGGGGGGACACGATATTAAGGCAAGGGAATTTCCAACCCTGTGCTCTATATAATGGAAAAACCCTCGGGTACTGTTTTATATTTTTCTCGCTTCCCCCTGGCAAAATGTGCTATACTTGTCGGTCGCCCTTTTCCCTTATCGAAACCCTGTATCCGGCATTGTCTTTCTGTATAAGCATTTTTTTTTTTTTTTTTTTGGGGGGGGGGGTCCTGGGAGGATTGGACCTCAGCTCTCCAAACCCCTGTAATAATCGAGACTGTCGGTTAAGAACAAAGTCGTTGACATTAGTCTTCAGACAGCAGTTTCCCTGCTTTGGGCTGACTACTTTTTTTGCACAAAGGCGCCGCCATAAGGTCACCTGGGTGTCACAGCCTCGCTTAATTAACAATCTGCGTTCATCTTCCACTCATTTAAGTGTCATTATATTGCTAATTGTCTGGTTTAATTTCAATAAACAAAGGGCATTGGGTTAGTCACTTGAAGATGTGTATATTCACAGCAGGACTGACTTTAACTGGTCGTGTACTAAATGACGTCACTGGAAGAATAGATACGACGGGAATCCGGGGGCGGATCCAGAGATATATTCTGACAGTCTACCATATTATATTTGTTGATCCATCTTCCATATCTTCCATTTTTGGCCGTCTTCCGCCAGAAAAAAAAATAGATAGTCGTCAGTGTAAACTCAAAATTCTGACCGTCTTCCGGAAGACCCTGAAGACGGCTTAAATCCGCCCCTGAATCATTCAGTCCCTAGGTGCGCCTGGGGGTTTTAAACCGCGTTTTGTGTTATGTGGTTGTTTGCTGTAGTCAGAAAACTTCACCGGTTTGGTGACGCCAGATAGCTGCTTTCTAGTGACGTCAGCTTCTCCCTGTCTAGTGACGTCATTTAAGTATTTATTTGGTTTCACATGGGGAAGTTTGCTGCTGTCTGTTATTACGATTTGTTTTTTTAGTTCTAAAATGCAGGACGATTTGGCAGCAAAGCAATATTAAGGGGAGGAACCATGTTGGAATAAATCGCTAGCAATAGATGTATTTCAGAGCAATTTCCGTGTTGCCGTATTCAGTTATTACTTATTTATAAACTTTAGATTGTGGGAAGTGCAAGTGCAGCGACATTAATTAATGTTTAATCTCTCTCTCTCTCTCTCTCTCTCTCTCTCTCTCTCTCTCTCTCTCTCTCTCTCTCTGTGTGTGTGTGTGTGTGTGTGTGTGTGTGTTTAAATGACAGTCTTCGCCTGTGCTATCTGGTCTATCTTTTAAATTTTGGACTGCATAGAATATAACTTATCGTGGAGAAAAACCGCACCAAACTAGTTTAGTTGTTGAGTATCATTGCATGAAGGATTTGTAATCTAAATCCAGGGCTGTAGCTATATCAGTGGTATTAAAACTTCCCGTCCATCACTTGATCTAGGCAAGCTTAGCTCACATTGTCACATAAACCAACAATTTTTCCACTTAATATGTGATTTATGAGAGGATATATGGTGCTTCGGTCCTCTTTATTATCTGAATTATTGGATTATTAGGGATGCAAGTGCTTTGGATAAGGGTAAGTTTTGTCTGATTTCTGGGTCATAGTTTTGTTACCTTGCGCGTTTAAAGATAACACAATTTGCATTTTTTTTTTTTTGGTACATGTAACAGTGGCGTTCAAAAAAGCTACTAGGTTTACGTTTATATATATATATATATATATATATATATATATATATATATATATATATATATATGTGATGATTAATGTATTTGATTGATTACTTTTAAATACGCACACGCACGCACACATACACGCACGCACGCCCACGCATGCGCATACAAGTATATACAGACGCACACACACGTGCCCACGCACAAACGCACTCCATAAATAAAGCGATGCGCGGTCGCAACCATACAAAAATAACTCCCGTGACAGCTGAATAAAATGTTTAATAAAACCAACATAATTAATTTCTATTGGAGGTAGAATGTTACCTAGCTGACTGCCCTTATTTTAAGGGATATTTAAGGCAACCATTTGTCATTAAGGTGAAAATCTGTTGTTTGTGTTGCACGGAAATATTTTTTCATGCTGCCAACAATGCCGTTTTGTTCTTGTTAGCACGAATGGCTTCGTTTCGTAAGATGGATAAGTCAAGGAGGTTGAAGAATAGATATTAGGCTAGAGTGGTGACGGACAGATATTTGTGTCATGAATTAGCCAGACGACAGAGCATATCTGTGAAAACTATAAGTTTTTGTCATGGTATTGTATTGCTCTACATATTATACTTGTAATGCCTTTATTGATCATTTATCCCTGTATGTAATGTTCTGCTCGCTAGATATTTATTATGTAATCATACGCATACAGTGATGATAATAAACTACTACTACTACTACTAGTGGAAAATAATTATGTGACTGTGAGAACACTGATATTGTTTTAAATGTCCGAGAATCTCTGCATTATTGACAAGCCGTACAAGCTTTAAGATTTCGAGATGATTGATGTTTTGAAGACCTCGAGTTTTTTATTGACTGAATAGGCTATGTAGATCTTATCGAATTTAGAAAAAAAAGAATAAATGTAAAAACATTTAAGTCACATTCACAGTAGGGGGTACATGAAGCTTCACTAGTGTTGCTATGGCTTGTTTTTCTGTCACTTGCTTTTTTTTCTTTATACCGCAGGGCTTCTTTATCAGTGCCAATTTCAGGACAAAAATTCTTCAGGTGTGAAGTGTTGGGGTTAAGCATATGTTTTCAGGTTGCATTCTTTGAAGCTTTTTTTTTTTTTTTTTTCAGTTTAGGCCATGTCATTGTCACTATAGGGTCATTATGCATTGTTCGAAAAGTATCGGGAATTGCGGCTTACCATAATGCTACTGCAATTTGCACCTTATTCCGTATTCATGACAAGCTTGCTCGATTGTTGTGATTGTAATCAGTTGTTCGTACGATTTCTGGGTGTCAAAATAATTTTTACCACCATGAGATTTTGATATTGGTGTACGGCAGTTGTCGTAAATGCACGTGCAGTTGCTCGTGATAGGCGTTGGTTTGTGCATATTTGAGCATTTAGGTTTAACATATAACCAAAATGAGAAATCATATTCTGCAGCTATTTACTTAGATATCGACCCATATTATGCATGATGTACGTCAAAAGATCAATCGCGGTAAAAAACAAAGACGGCATTGTTGCTCAAACATTTTCCGTGAATCGCCCGCGGAGCGTATCTTTTCAAATATTTTTTTCATAATTATCTAGCGGCACACCTGAGTTCGACGCGTAGGTTGTACATGTTGTAGCTCTAGGCGTTACCTATGGATTTTTAGGTTAGATATTACAGGTACATGACATTACTTTACAGCAAAGAAAGCGAATAAACGACGGGGAATTTGATTATTTTTCTGAAATGCTATGCGCACTGCACCTTTTGCTGTTGATTCGAAACACTTTTCATCGCTGTCGATTGTCAATAACACCTTGATAGGTTATTTTTGTTTATGTTTCTCCGTCACAAGAGGAAAAAATCACATTCTGCAATTTTATTTTAACACACCACTCGCTTTTTGACGTCAAGCGCATCAACTGTGTCAGTGTTTATGCTTTTATCTTTCATCTTTCACTTGTTCGGTCCAAATTATAGGATATCTGCCGTCATGCTTCGATGCTCATATTAAATGTTTACTACCTTTTCTTTTCGTATGTTTTTTATTCTTGACCTTGAGATGGTAAAGGTGAGTTTGGTGGATGCATTGCTCTAGGGAATTCACCGACCGCGTTATCGAACGCTGTGGGCAAAGCTACGCATTGCCGCATGTACGCAGAGCTGGTACTAAAAAGGAGACTGTTTATATGTCAAAAAGTACGTAAAGAAAACATTAGTATCGTGGAACTCTTGACTGCTAGCTATATGTGTAATACAACTAGGCTATATGTCTTCGTCACACTATCAAATGTATAAGTAAAATTTGACGTTTGGCGCGATGGAAGTCCCTCGCTTTTCTTAGATTGGATATTTACCGGTGTATGTCGTCCTTGTATGGATATTTCCCAGTGTTGGCAAGTTTCGTCAATGACAATGGCGTAATTGCTTCAGGAAAATCGTCAGAAGAAAACGCCGAAGAAATTGTTTGAAGCAGAGGTAAAGGAACCCAATATTTTTCACAATAACCTCGTATTATCAACTAGTGCAGTTTCTTGTTTTTCGTGTTATTTTCTAATATTCCGGCAACGTGGCCTGGTATAAAACAAAGTGTTTTGAAATATGATGAATAACATTAAAGAGATAGAAAGTTCGTGACGTTTTCGCCTATCAGTGATATGTTGTGTACACGGGGTGGAATGTTTTGGGTCGTAGGACACATGATAAAATGCTAGAATGACTCAGGAAGGGGGCATCGTAAACTCAGTGCGCATGCGTGGCCAATTCTCACCAGTTAAGTGTGGGTAGTCTCTTCAAACTTCTACAGTCTGTAGGCCTGAGTATAGGATTTTTGAGCTAAGAGAACGAGGAAGTGTATGGATTTGAACTGCTGTCACAGTAACCTGGTGATAGTTCTTGGAAGGGGATTGGAAGTTTCTTAATGGATGTCGTTCAAGAGATTACAGCAACAGCAGGTACAGTACGGTATAGCCTACTACTGATACACTATACTCGTACTTCTTTTAGTTGCTAACCCTTCAGTTGTTCGTTTTTGATTTAAAATATCAATTTTTCTGTCGTTCCGTTTTCTTAATCAGTGAACGTGATATTGGTAAGCGTATTTTTTGTTAATTAATTTATCTATTTATTCAATTAGTTTTTGTTTGTTTGCTTTTGCTTTTGACATAATGATCATGTTTAAAATGATCACGGCCAAGTTAACCTAGTTTAGCAATCTAGTCAGATAATGTTACTGTGGTTTCTGGCACCAGTCCTGCGATTCACCTGCGTCTTGGGGCCAAAAGGTGTCACTTGATTGATAACACACGTAACAACACGTGGTTCGTTTGTCAAATATGACAAGGCAAGTTCCGGAAACAGCGACATTATGAGTGATGTGTGTTACAGAATACGTTTGTCACTCTGTGCTGTAGATTGTCAAAAGTGGGAGTTTAATTGAATGTCATACTGTAATTTAAGTCATTGCTTCTACTGGTACATTGCGTATGCCCGCCCCCTCCCTCCCCAAGCCTGTGCGCAGCTAATAATGATAATACTCTCTCTCTCTCTCTCGCACGCACGTACACACACACACACAAATACAGACAACCACACACACACACACACACACACACACACACACACACACTGGCCTTCTGTTATTGACAACATTCTTCCATCCCTGACCTCGTTTCGCCTCCGTCACATTACCTTCGACCCTCAGATGTGGTTGCCGCAGATGCACTTGTAAGGTCGCATCATAGACGGGCGATAAATTATACTGCAATGCGTTTTCTTCTACGGAATACCATGAAGCCTCATAATGTCTTTACTGTTGGATGGATTCCGAAGTAGGAATTCATCCAGTAGTGTGGCCTCCACCATTGCCATCCAAAAATGTATTTTTCAGTTGTGTACTGAAGATATTCGCATTTTACTAAAATAAAACATTCCATTGTCATCACATATATAATTTTTAATTTCTTTTAAACCAGTAAGTGTGCAGACATAGGTCTTGTACGAATAGTCCAAAGATGATGATTCTATTTAATCTTAGGTATATTGCATAGCTAATATACTATCGGGGTTTATAACAGTTACTTGATTGTTGCGTGCCAACATTTCCCAAAGGTAATTTCTGTTTGTAATTGCCCTTTTCTTCATTGGGTCTATGAAATTAATTTCATCATTAAGTGTTTGCCATTATGCCCCGAGCATACGAGACGTTTTACTTCTCTAAAATGTTTTTCTCAAAGTGCACATGGGTTCTTATGATTTTTATTGGATTCTTTTTTGGTATTTTGCCTTATTCGGCCTTGAACAACACATGTTCCTATGCATTTCAATATAATTGCAAGTTGTTGTCATGTCGGGATCTGAGTGAAATATATCAGTGTTTAGACAAACACAGAGACACACGCACGCGCGCGCGCACACATACACACACACACACACACACACACGAGTGTGTCCAGATTTTTGCCAACGGGTTTAGGGTGGGTGGGGGTGTGGGGGATCGGGGTACAAGGATAAAAACTGTATGGCTCTGTCTCGCTTTTCTCGTTATTTTAATTTTATTTCATTTATTAGTGTCACAGCGAAAATATTTCTCTAGCTATTGACTTCATATGCCTATTTAAAAATCCACTTTAGGTTGTACTCAATTGTCTAGATCAGAAATGTAGGACTCATGCATACTGTCTTTTCGCTCTAAATCGTATTTGGTGTTCTCACTTTGTTATGATATCATCGATTTCAGTTCCAGCACGATAAACTCCGTTGTTTAGAACCCCATGGTATTACATATCTGACCATAACGATGGGCACCATGTTACATTAAAGCAATAATAACTCTTCGTTTCGGCCAAAAAATTAATTTTCCTGGAGTAAACAACAATTTTCCCATGCTTACCAATGGTTAATGAATCCATTTTTACATTCAAAGTTAGTCCCTGGTTTTTTTCTAAAAAGTTTGGTTTTTTGTTAAAATCTTTTAAGAGATTTTAACAGAGTATAGACATCAATGGAGGTCACGTGGTCTAAAGACAAGTTCAAATATCAGAATAAAAGCTATAACTGCTGTTTTTGTGGTAAAACAGATTATATTATATTATATTTCTATGAGTTATTCACAAGGTTTTTATTGTGAAATATAGGTCTCATACAAAGAGTTATTATACCTTTAATCCATCAATATATTAAGCCAGTCGTCAAACTCAAATAAATGCGCGTTCGCTGTGTTACAAGAAAGAAAAACGGATCTTTTGTCGTATTTATCTTGATACATGTAAGTATTTTACTCCTTCTTGCGGTGCTTCTTCGAGGTTAAAGACAGTATCAACCAATATAAAATCGCCCAAAAAATTGATTTTAACTTTAAGACCAAAGATATAGCCTACTTAGAGCCTATTCAAATCAGTAGCAGGCCAATACATTTTAATAATGCCCCTGAAAAGTATTGGTGATGACTCAGACCAATACTTATTTTATTTATGCAACTACTATGGGTTTATCTTGTCGAATCGACATGATTTTATTGTCAATGTTTAGGCCAATTTATGGGCTAAAGTACTTTTACGAAGCAGGCCTCTGTATCCAAGGTGAAATGTTATGAGACGGTACATCTCATTTTGCCTAGGGAGAGAATACAAGGTCGATCACGCCGCATATCAATGCTCTTCTGTTTTTTGGCCTCCTCTCAGTTAAAAGTACTTTTTCGCTCTGTGAAGCGTCATGTTGATACGCCTGTCTGTTTGAATGATGTTGGCTTTATTCCATTAACAAAATGACCAAAGTTGCCGCCGTGCATTAATGTGACATTGTCTTCTCTGTCTTACGTTGTTAAGTGTCCCTTTGTCATTATCAATGCCAACCAATGTCTGTATGCTAGTTAATATATGACACTGATGCCGACACCGATTCTGTTGTAATTCTCCATAGTTATTTGACACTATTTGATCCCAATGGTAGCTCAAAAGTTACGATTGATTGTTTTTTTTTTCTCTTTTCAAACACATATCTTTAAATTGTTAAGTTTGCTGGTAATTTAGTCCATATGAAACAGATTATCTCCAATTAGATTTCTAGCACTAACAAATAAAATAACTTCAGGTTTCTTTTGTAATTAATTGCCTGTATAATTTAGGTTCATTTCGTTTTAAAACAATAGATTTCGCGACAGGAATTAAGTAATTATTCATATGTTTGTAATGATTTCCACCAAAGCCCTCTTTTTCAAAAGCGATGAGGGACAATTAAATGTCTGTAAAAAGACGAAAACTAATATATATATATATATATATATATATATATATATATATATATATATATATATATATGGATCCGCCATGGGGAGGATAGCACAGGTCCATATGTACCTATTTAGACAAGATTATAATGACAATTTGGATACCGTAGACACATTAATGCATGTCTTTGATGTAACAGGTATGCCTGGAACACCCGTCTTCACTTTTATCTGGTCTAAATGACCATAAACCCGATATGGTTCATTCTCAGTTGTCCATATATTAGACGGTATTTCAGTATATGAGATGTTTAAGGTGGATTTGAAGTCATTTTTTTCTGCCACAAAAGCTGGCCAAACGCCACTGTTAAGTTTCAAATAGTGTAACTTGGGGAAATGCCAAATGATATCGTTGCATAATAGCCGAAAATGATATTTGAAGGGGTATTTTCTGCTTACTCTCTGTGCTGTATATAATCGAGGCAGATAAGTAGGTCTGATAAATAAGTCAATTTACTACCAAACTTTGAAGAAGGTGCAATCTTAAAGGTCTTTTGGGGGCCGATCGAGTGATTGATTTGGTTTGTCCCTTGGCATGTTTTGTTTGAGTCGTGTAAGAAACTAGTAGAAGTGGTTTAAAATGGGAATTCACGCTCGATTCAAATATATCTTTAAGCTTGCCAGTTATTTGCTATTCCCTTTTTTTTTTTTTCAAGAGTCAGTCAGTCAATATTTCATTAGCTATTGTAGAGTTTCGCCGGAGAAGGACTTGAAAACAAAATTTATCAAATTGACGAATTGACTAATAAGGATATCTGCGGTAATCGATCCAAACAAAAACATGCTTTGGTTGGAGCATTATACCTTGTTTTTTAACCTAAATTTAGATATCGTGATTTAAATAAACAAAGGGGTGATTTAGTGAACAACGAGGGAGATTTTCTTAGACGCAAACAGCTCATTTAAAATGTGACGTTAAACATAGATACAAACCTCAACCGATAATCGGGTTTATTAGTATAGCTGATAATAACATATAATTTGCGAGCTGATTCTGCCACGACATTGCTCATACGGTGTAATTTATCCTTATAATAACTTGTTTCTTAGAATTTATTTACCATTTTGTTCCAAATATACGCCCATCCCGTGCGTCATCTTATTACTTCAATCTGTCATGAAATACTTTGGCAGAATGAAATGCTTGTACTATCCGATTACTTTGCACATCGTAAGCCTAAGGGTCTAAAGATACTATGTTTGTCAATGCAGAGGGTTTCATTATTTATGCTGAAAGTTTCATAAGTTATAGCCAAAATGTTTGAGTGAAGAATAAAGGTAAGATAAGGAGAACATCAGAAACAAAATAGAAATGACACGGGACCAGAAGCAACATTTTATGGCAAAGTCTTAAAAAGGTGCATATTAAAAATGCATCGTTTTTATTTGAAAAATATTTAGTAGTTGATTTCATTAAATCTGAAAATCGAGTTTGAAAGAAACTGCGTGGCTGTACATTGTAGGATCTTGTTGTTGTTGTTGTTGTTGTTGTTGTTGTTGTTACAGTTGTTGTTGTTGTTATAGTTGTTGTTGTCGTCGTGTTCGGTCCTAAAACCATACGTGTCATATTTGATCTATCGTTTGCTGTTTTCAGTATGTTACACAGGAAATTCATCGAATGATAGACTTTGTGGTCTGATTAACTGATAACTGTTTTGTTTTATGATTTGAAATAAACACAGAGCTAATTATGTCATGTTGGATAACAAAGCCCATGCGTAAGACGCACACGTCATATTCATATTTTCTCTAATTGTTGTCGGGTTATTTGTGAAAGTGGATTGAGTCGGGGTATTTGCTTCGGATTCCTTTAACTGAAATCAATACTGATTTTAAAAAACACTTTTTGGAACCCTTACCTGCCTGAGAATGCGTCTACTTATTAAAGAAAACGATCTAAATGACCCTGATAAAATTGAAATAAGGATTGAAGCTTTCATTAATGATCTCAATTTCGAAACCCGAAATTTTAAACACACGGAATCCTTCACTTTATCTCCCCTACATCTCCATTCACAAGTGCTACATATCAATTAATCCTACTGATAAAACAAAGCTCCATAGTTAACGGTATTATTGGTACCAAACACACCACAATATTGATATGCGAACGGTGGTCCTAATCGCCCTTTTACATGTTATTTACAATCTGACTTGGGGATTTAGAGCACAATGTTAGGCCATATTTGTTCCAAACACAACGGGTAATCTTTGTGATGCATACTGAGGACCCATGATAACAAATTGGCTTGTTTTGGTGCTCATTGCCTTTTCAGGGGATTAAAATTGCCTTGCCTACCAATACGTACGTATACACACTGGGAGTCTGTTTCACACACACACACACACACACACACACACACACACACACACACA
>NW_019775816.1:173568-202768 GCF_001039355.2 Lingula anatina
CACGGTTTCAGAAAATAACTGATACTTCCTATGCACTTTTTATTTGACATCTACCCCCTCCCCCTTAAGAACTACTTTATTTTCATGATCAACATTCCAGATGACCTCCTCCCCCCTCCCTCCCTACAGGCCTGAAAACAATTACTTACATTCCACTTCAGAGGCTGGTCATCAGCCTTAAGAATACACTGGACATGAGTGAAGATGGTCACTTTCTGGGTGACCTCCCTGGGGTGGTCATCATCTGGGGCCCACACCAGGGTCAGCTCAGGACATTTACGGACCTTCTGGTAGGAGAAACTGCTCAGGGGAAGTTTCTGTATGCACAGAGCAATGGTCTTTATATATAAAATAAATAAAATATAAAAGATGTACACAGTTTGCACATCAGCAAAGATACTGTTCAATAGGAGAATTCCATCAAAAATTTGCTGAACTTTTACGTAAATGATGCTACAGAACTAAAATCTCTGAAAAGGATAACAATATATTATGCATTTACATAATTTAAGGGATCTTGGATATTAACGAAAAAGTCCAAAACTAATGCAGCTAATGAAATTTCCTATTAACTTAAAGATAAGGTCTAGCAAGCCAAACAATTTTTCAAAGTTTGTAGTCACAGTGTAACACGAGTGACGTAATATCAGCGTTTTGAGGCTAAAATGGTCTTTTTTTTAATCAAATATTTCTCTTAAACAAAAAGCCCTATTAATACGATTGAAATAGCTATCTAAAGGTTAGCACAAACTCCATAAGACTCTGTCAGGATTTTCTCTTTTTATTTTTACTTTTGATTTTATTTTGATAAAACGTGAATTTTACGAAATATATATGGACCTTCCAATTTCAGTATTAATAACTTCAAAAATAAATTGTCAATCCAAAAACCAAGACTCAGTCGACTAGATATTATACTGAAACAGAGACACATCAAATTTCATGTCAATCTGACAATTACAGAATGAGATATGGGAATTGAAGTTTAGACTATGTTATCAATCTTCAAAGCTGAAAAATCGCTCCTAAACTTATTTGCTCAGGTAATTGGGCTATTTAAGCAAAATAATTGCACCTCCACCTTACCTGTTATCATCTTGTTGATCGGGAAGGTCTATACACCATTACGTGTTAAAATTGGGTTGTTTGTTTCTATCTAGATGCCAGAAAATCTTACTTTTGTACGCAAACTTATTCGTACCACGAAAGCCGCTCTTCCCTGAGAAATGATTGACAGCTGAGTAGGTCTACCTACTCTCGTTTCACTGACGTAATTAATCATAGTTGTGCCTTACGCAGTAGGAGTCTGTGCACTGTCTAGGAAGTGTCTAAGGAAGCGCTTACAAACAAAAAGAGGATTACTGGGTGTGCCAGCAGAGGACAATGCCACCCGTCGTGCGTGGACGCCGCTCTACACACCAAGACGCGAAAATTGAGAAAGCAAAGTAAGATTTACTCCGAGAAATGGCCGAATGTGGGTACGTATATGTCATGATGCCACAGAGTGCCAAGACCGTAATATGCGAATTTGAAAATGTTTTGGGTAGCAATATTACTTAAAAACTTGCTTGCTATTACAATCTTTATTGTGCATAAAATGATTGCCTAACGATTTTTTTCTGACAACCCCAGACGTTGTACGAATACTCAGCAGTTCAAGTGTGATCTCGAGTCTTTACCTAGACGTGATTTAGACGCTATAGGATAAAATTTAATATATCGTTAACAATGTAATGAAAACAATATAATATCTGTTTTATAGGTATGATGGGAAAACATTTGCCCATAGTGTGGACATGACCGTGACGGCGCTACGTATCAAGGGGAAGAACCACAGGAAGATACGGTACCAGCATTATTGTAGCTGGTGGAAGGAGTTAAAGGTAAATAGTAGACCTGTGCTAGTTCTATATCAAGTGACACAAACGTGAAGACGATGTTTTATGCAATCACAAATAATATTTTATTATTCTGTCAATTAAAAAGGGCTCCATATTTATATTATCACGTAGGACCTGCAGTTTTGTGTTTTCAAATGTTTGCTTCACATCCACCTCATAACATGAAGATGCCAACCTATATTACCTTTTTTTTCTAGTTAAAAGGTGTTGGGCCCGAGGGGTGCCACTACTCATATCCAAAGGAGGTCTTGGGCTACATCCGAGCGCTTGTGCCGAATCAAGTGAAAGGAGAGTTTAGGGAGGTCAGTCTAACATCACCTTGTGTGTCATGTTTCTGAGTCAAATATTACATAGGCATGTAAAATATTAGAAAAAAAAAAAAAAAAAAAAGCAGTATAACCTCAATTTAGCTTTAAAAATACTTACCAGCAAGTACATGTATTTTTAGTATGTTATCCTCTCTTAATTAAAGAATTTATCAGTAATTTGTGCCAAATACACTCCCCATGGCCAATGCCAGTGAAATTTAGGAATAATCAAAGTCACGCCAGTAGATTTTCATCTGGTCAATACTCGCAAATTTGTAGATTTTGTTAAATGGTCAGAGGAGTGATACCTTTTACGCAAAATTAAGTAATTTACCATGAGCACAATTTTATTATATCCAGGGATTAATATGTAGTGATCACTTGTGGTCTTTTTTTATTCTAAAATAAATTAATCAGGTCTTATTTCATAGTAAATCATTCTTAATTTATTATCGTTTCAGACTGGCTATCTTGTCACCATGCAGCAATTTTGCAGGGCTGTACTCTAATCGGAATGAAGATACCGACATGTGCCAAATTTCATGTTTTCGCTTTTTTTGTAATTTTTATTGTATATTGCAAAATATATAAATAAAGGGTAAATGAAAAAATATGTTTTGTTCTTCGAGATTCGATACATTCATTTCCTTGACCATAATAAAGCTACTTTACAAACCCTTTTTTGCTAGGTAAAAAATCAGATTGGCAGGATTAAAATTTATTGGTTATGAAAGCAGTCAGAGAAATCTCAGTATTTCACAGTCAATTGATCTTTGTATGGCGGTAAATCATTTCACCAGGATTACACTTTTAAAATATGAACCTATTCTTGCTTTTTCTGAAAAGGGCAGCTTTATAGAAACCACTACCAGACTATAAATGAATTTGTTGCCCCATCCTGTAAAATTTCACTTACCAAGATGAAATTGATCATTTTTCTGGCATTTTTTTTTCATCTTGTCAATTTCTTAAAGCAAAGTTGTGTTCGGGTGAGGGGTCATCATTATTTTCCAATAAAAAAAAAACATGAATGCATGAGAATGGTTTCCTTTCATTTGTAAAGTATAAAAATTTAGAATACAGAAAAGAAAATTCTTTGATTTAGGTATTTTTACTGGTGCATTCAATTCCTGCCTTGATATACACGTTTCCAAGATTAAAATCAGTCACTCCACAATGACAATAACTTGGTCGATTGAAGCTACAAGATACTAGTAACACCAAGCTTGAATGAATGACATAAACGGTTTTCTATCTAGGTATGAAATCTGGGCGGACTGTCACCTAACAAGATAAGAGATCTGAAGTAAAAGATTTTATATTTACTTCTTTCTTTTTGGAGACAACGAAAAGGTTGCTAAAGATTTAGTGTAGGAATGAATCTGCCATACAAAAAAGTAAAGAGACCAGTCTAATCAATAATAATATTTTATTTTTTGCTCTGTCTGAGGATTTGTATATATCATATCACTAAAAAGTGAGTACAAGAAAAATAGAGAACATGCCTGTATGGGACTTCAATAGACGCGAGCTCATTACAATTATATTAAAAAAATCAATGTCCTATAATACTTAATTTCATGCACAATAACAGTTGATTTTACTATGTACACAATNATATTTTATTTTTTGCCTGTCTGAGGATTTGTATATATCATATCACTAAAAAGTGAGTACAAGAAAAATAGAAAACATGCCTGTATGGGACTTCAATAGACGCGAGCTCATTACAATTATATTAAAAAAATCAATGTCCTATAATACTTAATTTCATGCACAATAACAGTTGATTTTACTATGTACACAATCCTTTCTTGTGCCCCTTTCTTGGTTTCTTACAAGTTGTACACTTAGGTGCATTACGCGAGGATTGGGAGAATTCACCCGACTTGTATGTGTCCCCTTCCACTTTTCTGAAAGCATCCAGTTGCTGTAACTTCTGTCTTTTTCGCCCTCGTCTGTTCTCTTTATCAGCAGTATCCTCTCGTTTTGAACAAGTACTGATCCGAATTCTGTCAAGTTTTACAAAGCAATTTTTGGTCAATTTATTGAATTCAATCCCTGCACTATGAAAAAGTTTTTCATTTGATGAGCACAGTCCATCATTAAAATACATTACAGCCATATATAAACCAAGAGTTACAGCATTGCTGCTCTGATAAGAATCTTTTGGAACCATGGTCCACACCGTGGAATGAAAGCTTTCATTCTGATTTTGTGTCAATCCTCGCAAGCAGCCTGCTAGTAAAACTGGGTCCGCCAGCTCATTGATGATGGGTTGCACAACCTCTATAACAGCCGGGGGAAGGGGCTTCTCAACCTCTCTGTGTGTCGTGGTGCCACAAGCTTTGTCTTGTTGAAACTTGCACCAGCTGCTTTCACCTATGAAAGAAATGAAAAAATAAAAATAAGTATCAAATCAAGAAAAAGTTCTGTAATTACACTTTCACCAAAAATACATATCACTGTTTATGTTCGATTTGTTGTATAGGAAAAGAGTACTAATATACAATGTTGAAACTATAGAACATTTTTTATTGATAAATATTGAAGTAAAATATATCATTAGCTATGCATATTAGGTCACTGTACACATTTCAATTTTTCCAATAGTTTTTGTACCAGTTATAGATAACTGTGACACTAGGGCAATAAATATGATCAAATCAAATATACAGTAGTTATAGGTGGCTTAGGTTTTGATGAGGTGTTTCTATACATTTTTAGATAAACAGAGGGGGCAACTATGCCCAATTTCATCACCAGCTTACCTTCAGGACAATAACTGTGATCAGCAAGCTCGCTGTAGTGGCGGGTTATGGCTTGGGTCTCCCTGACCATCCCATCTAAATTACCGATGTTGCGTCTTATTGCCAGTCCATAAAATGTTTGCATGGAATCTATTCTGGTCATGGTGAGGCGTCCTGCTCCCTGAAGTCCCTTTCCATCGCTCAGCTTCACCCCTGAATTATCAATAAAATTTTGGTAATTTTTATACAGCCTTCACAAGCTCACTACCTATTGTTTTTATTTAAGATTTGAAAGCTTTTTATATAATGAAAACAAGTACTAAAATCGATTCATATATACTGATCGTGTTCAAATTTTACTTATCACAGAGAGGTAAAAAAACATATCATGGGCCATGGATCTGTTTTAAAGTTACGTATAAGTCTAAGCAATAACCAAAGCATGCAGAAATAGTGTTGAAGATAAGTCAATCCTGTACAAATTCACTTTTTTACTTCTATTTATTTTCACTATTATTACCTTTATTTCTTGCAACTAAGCGCCGAAGTCTAGTGCCCATTCGCTTCTGAATATGACCTATGCATTCTTCTTTTCTTATCTCAATGTCAGGACCATAGGGCTGCTCTTGCTGGACTCTCCGGAAGGCTGAGCTGTCCCCATCCCCTACAAATGGGTTGTAGCGTAATCCATACAGTTCCATTGAACGACTGTACAAAACAGAGGCACCCTCAGCTTCCATGGCCTGGGCTGAGCCTTCGTGGTTGCGGGGGCACTCCTCGAAGTGTTTTAGCTGAAATTCAACCTCTTCCGCCGTGGTGTGGGGCAGCTTTTGGAAATTGTCACATGTCCGACATGTGGTGCACATGTAATGAACGTCCAGAATTTCTCCTGTATCAACTGAAATTGCGGCAACAAAACCGTGTTTAGATAAGTTTCTAGTTTGCCAGGAACCGTCTATCGTAACCCCGCAGTCCACAATTTCCCCTGGATCAACATCACTCCCTCGGAGTACCTGCTTCACGCGAAGCGCAGCGCTATTCATGCTCTCCTGAGCTGTCTCTCTGGCGTGGTCGCCTAAGGCCTGGCTGTGGAGACGCCAACTGTTGTGTGCTACTGGAGCCGGCATAGAGAGGTACGCTGAGAGCTTTTCAGCAGCAGTGTTGCCCCTTCCAATTGCTCGCATGCCCAGTACGCTCGCCCTGTTGATTTCGAAAAACTTCCCCGTCTTTCGCGACGTAGAAGTCCAGCCTTCTTCGGGCACTCCACCGCATGCCGTGCATGCCCATCTCATTACACTGGCCCATCCCCGTCTCTTTTCCTTGTCTTCCACAAGCACCACGGCTCCACCACACGCGCGACATGCACAGGTCTTGGCTATACTGTCCTGGAGCTGCCCGCAATTCCATAAACGGTAACCCGCCGGCACCATTTCTTCTCCCTCGCTGTCGGAGCTCGACGATAAATCGTCCTTCAAGATTTTCCGAGCGCTGGCTCCCTGCATACGCGAAGACTCCCCTTCATGACATGTGGGGTTTCTCCATCCACCAGAAGCACTCTCTTTCAAAATTATCTTGCTTTCCTCGCTCATCCGTTTTCTCACGACTTTCTTTCTTCCCATGACTGTGTATATAACTGTGTTCTGCTTAGCTGACGTAAGACTTATGAGCTGCCAGGGCACGCGTAACAGCTTAAGAAGTTAGACAACCATTCTTGCCCCGCCCCCCATAGTAACGGTGCTTGACAACGGAGGCGGAGCCTAAAGCCTGCCACCCGTACCAGTCAGGACAGGTAGAAAAACTCGTCCAAATGTATATTTTTAGTCCGTGTTTCACAAATATAACTTAATTGAGTATTAGATACAAAATTGATTATTTCTAACGTATAAAAAACTAAAAATCGAGTTTTAGACGTATTTTTAATATCCTAGACCCCTTAANTATTTCTAACGTATAAAAAACTAAAAATCGAGTTTTAGACGTATTTTTAATATCCAAGACCCCTTAAGCTCTTTCATGGCTGATTGAGTGATCTATTCAGTTTATCCCTTGGCATATCGATTTTATTTGAGTCATATAAGAAACTAGTAGAAGTGGTTTACATGTGTTACTGGGAATCCACGCTCCACCGATGCTCAGTTCGTATACCTGTAAGTGCGACTTATTCTCTTTCATCACTTATTTTAGTTAAAGAAGAACACAAAGAGTAGGTATTTCTCTTAGTCAAATATTATTTATTTTCAGGATTTGGTTTGACAATGTGTTCAAGATAAAATGATGGTTAAAAAGTATTGTTCTATTACATTAAATGTCTATACATTGATTAATTTGTCACTGATTACAGGCTTGTAGCCAGCAATTTCAAAAGGGGGGGGGGGGTTCTTTTTCTGAAAAAGTGGACCTTTTTCTATAAAAACTCCATGAACCTAGATCAAATTTTACCCAGAGTGGACCTTTTCCCACCAAAAGGGGCGCTTCTTTTAACCCCCCCCACCCCCCCCGCCTATGGGCCTGGATTATTTAAAACAGGCTTGTAGCCAGGGGCGTTCACTGTTTGCTAGGAAAAGGTCTACTCAAGGTTAACTTTGGTAGAAGTACACAAAGGTTTCATGGTAAAAGATCCACTTTTCAGAAAAAGAACCCCCTTTAAAATTGCTGGCTTCAGGCCTGTAAAATGTGTATTGCATATCCATATTAAAGGCAAACAATCTGTTTTTTGATGATTATATAATTAAGGAATAAGAGGAGAAAAGCAGACATTGATGAAGTGTATTGCTAAGTGTTGTTGAAGCTTTTCTTATAATTTCTGAATTTTCAGATGTAAAAACCAGGAATGCATGGCTGTTGTATCTTGCTTTAAATTCTCTTATTACCTAATTCTTGTATTGCCATACACCATGTAACATTTTAGTGGTGAATAGTCATTGCATATGATGTAAAGAAGGTAAACTTTAATATTCAATTCCCAAAACTAAACTCCAAATGGAATAAGACCACACAGATTTAATTTTTTGGATAACTTCCTATGGACATCCCGAAACTAATGCAAGAGGATGATAAAAAAAAATGCTGCTTAAGTAAAGGAACCAATTTGAACCACAGAACAATGTTTCAAACAAAATGTCCTTTGTGCTGAGAATATAAAAATCTTAGCTATGATTGTTTCATCTCTGCATCTTACAAACATCTGAGAATACTTAAGGTCCTATTTAAGGCCACCATATACATGTACCTAACCCCCTCCCATTTCTCTCATCATTGCAAAATAATAATTATAATAATAAAAAAATGAGCCAATCCGGAGGGGACATCTTTGAGGTTGTCTGGACAATTGTTACTGGCCACTGCCAGTCTTTTGTAAATTTGAGAAAGTGTGCTATCCCTTTACTAACATTGATTGTACAACAATCTATAATCATACTCCTGATCTTTATGTGAACTTTAATTTTATGTATATATTTTCACAATGACATGACCTGTCAAATTACAATATCTGTCAAATAACAAATTACAAAAAAATTTCGGTTTCAGACAAATTAATTTTGTGAATATCCAGGTTTTGTGGCATTTTGTGGGATGCAGGTATGGATGTCATCCATCAAATAAATTCAATGTGGCCTAATGGGTAATTCCCTTTAAGGTTTTGGTGTTTGCATGTTTTTCTTAGAGTTTTCTGGAATTTTTAGAGTTTGTATCTACATGAAAGCCTTTATCAGATTGCATGCCTTTAAGTTGCCTTAATAAGGGTGTGGTCCGTAACAAATTTCTTTTCCTGTCAAAACATTTGCTATGTGTTGTCTTGAGATCAAATTAAAATTCATACTAATAAAACTTAAAATGACATTTTTCCCCAGAAGTATGTTAAACTTAAGGCAAATAAGATGTTAACAACCAAGTTAGTCCAGGTAAAAAATGCACCAAATATGGAATGTTAAAAATTTCTACATAAAAATTATGTGTACATGTACCATGCATTAGAAAATACATGAAAAGATTTTGTTGATACTACTATAATTTTTTACGTCTTACAGTGCCGTGGTACATGACATATTATTTTAGAACCATTGTCTCCTTATAAATGAATGAAACAAAAACAATACATAATCCCATGCTGCAAAAGAAAAAAGAAAAAGAACAACAACAACAACCAAAAAAAAAAAAAAAAAAAAAAACCAATACAATAATGATAATGAAAATTTGCCAAACAGTTATGGCAATTTTGGTCATACTCCAATTACTTGTAAATTCTATGAATTTTTACTTTTAATCTAATAAAGAATTAAACACTTCCTTAAAAATTAATAAATGGGGTATATGGTTATAAATACAAATTATTATGGCCTTTTATGTGCCTGCTTTTTAACAATAGTCTTCTGAACAAAAATTCAGAAGCAAAATTGAATTAATTATACTAGTAGTTAGAGGCAAATTAAAGGTTGTCCTATAGTTTGCACAAATAGTAAATATAAATAAAAAAAATTAAAAATATGCTAGTATCATGCCATCTTACATATGTTCGCATGTTTAATACAAACAATGTGGTCATTAATGCAAGAACTTACTGTTCTAATTTTCTTTAGCTTATTCATATCATGCAGTTTTTCGTTTTTAAATTAAATTAGATCCAAAATCCACATTTCTCATACACATCTACACTTTATAATTACCTCCTCAATGGTTAATTGGGTTCTTGCTGTATTTCATATGCAGACATGCAGTTATTCTAACAGCCAAAAGATTAAGGCAAAGCTATAGCTCTCCTTTTCTTTTCAGCAGAAAATCTACACCTTTACATTTCTTTCCTATTCCCATCCCTTATAAACTTATTAACAAAAAGCCCAGTTAAGAAATAGAAATACTTCTGCAACATGTACAATTTGCAGTATCTTGCTTTAAACATCTCCTATAATGTGTAAAAAATGAAATTAAATAGATGTGATGTTATCATCTCAAAAATGACACATCACATATCCACTGTTTCAAAGAGTTTCTTTAAAAAAAGGCCATTAAAACTGTGAAAATAAATCATTCAGTCAGAAAAATCATACCTGAATATAGTAGTAATTGTTCAAAAGGAAAATTTCCTTAACAACAATAAATAACCTGAAAAACTGTATCCATGGTTCATTAAACTACACTTTGCTTTACCTCCATAACTCTGTCAATAACTAACTAATGTGACATTTACAAGTTACCAACAATTTCACCTCTGCAAAAATATTTTCAGCAGAACCAAACAATAACTTGGTCTCCATTCCTAACCTGCTATAATAGCTACAGTAAATGCATTACCTTTACCTATATGTATTCATCAAATATAGATAGTACCATGCAGTACATATTTCACAGCAGCCTTTTCAGACAAAAATATAAACAGACTTAAAACTGCCTGCATATACATCTATTTACATGTCACAAATTATTTAATGGTGTGTGTGTGTGTGTGTGTGCCAATGCCAATCTGCGAACACTGCACAAAGCTTTCTCTTAAATTCAAATATGTACACAAAACACTATATCTGCAGAATATATACTGGTATAGTCCATGTATTTTGCCCAATTATAAAAAAAACATAACTTACAAAAACGAACTGCATATTCAATGTAATAGATCAGTATGCCCTCATACAAAAGGAATATATACTGCACAAATATCAATACCCACATCATACTTACAACATTTATAAACAAGATATTCACTTTATACATATGCACATAATATACTCATCTCCTCTACCTCACCTAAACTATTTCATTGTATACACTGACATTAAGATCAGACTGAAGCAGAACACATCAAACTGACATCATATTGTTGTCTATCTATCTATCTATCTAGCTATTCACTACTATAGCTATCTACAATATACCTATACATATAACAGTATCTACTACATGTGTATGTATATATTTGAGTAAATTATATATAATATTTACAGGAATGTACATTCACCTAAATTACTAAAAGTAAATTAACCATACTAGTAACAAACATTTAACTGATAATACTTATTCAGAGCCGCAATGTTTTTAATTGCATGCTCACATTGGTATTTACAGAGTTCACATTATGAACGAAAAGGTGATGTTTGCCCACCCTGCTCTAATAACCTTGATACCGCATCTATATCTCTGACTTTATAGCTCATCTATCTATATACATGATCTTTACATCTGTCTACTGTGTATGTATTTGAGTAAATTGTATATAATATTTACAGTAATGTACATTCACCTAAACTACTAAAAGTAAATAAACCATACTAGTAACTAACATACAACTGATAATACTTATTCAGAGCCGCAATGTTTTCAATTGCATGCTCACGTTGGTATTTACAGAGTTCATATTTTGAACAAAAAGGTGATGTTTGCCCACCCTGCTCTGAAAACCATGATACAGCATTTACATCTCTGACTTTATAGCTCATCTATCTATATACACTTCTGTTTCTATCAAACTGTATACAAATGTATGATCAATATAAGTACATCTACATGTATAATGTACAACTAGACATATTCATATATGACAAAAGAAGCTTTCATACATACATTTGAAACTACCTAATATTTATAATAACAATGATTTATTATAATTCTTATTATAAATATTAGGTAGTTTCAAATGTACAAAAGTTTCTATGCTAAATGTAGTATCTTTACAATAATTCCAAGTGCACATACAGCTATTTACATAAATCAAGTTGCCACTGATTTTAAATGTATTTTGAGTTTGTGGATCCATATTTACATTGTACATATCATACATTTTATGAATTCCCTGCAAATTCATTTGAGCACCAGCAGATTGTTTTCTCAATATATGAGAAGTCCCACTGCTCATATCACAATTGCAAAGTACATGTAAAATGTATATGTATGTCTTGATTAAAAAACTGCTTTGGAAAGGATGCTCACCAAAGATATCCATACATGCATTTCTCCAAGTTTTCAGGTGTGGTATTTCCCCCTGAAAATGCAAAGATGAATTAGTACTCCCCAATATCAATATTTCGTAGGTTTTTCTGTGCAGTCTTAAATGTTGATATTCCACAAAGACAAGAACTCCCTCAACAATTAATGGCACTTTAGTAAGAAAAAGCAGATGTTAGAATGCACACACATAACAGGCCCATAGCCAGCAAATTCAAAAGGGGGGTTCTTTTTCTGAAAAAGTGGACCTTTTACAATGAAACTTATGCGTACCTAGATCAAATTTTACCCAATATGGACCTTTTCCTGACAAAAGGGGCGGTTCTTTCGAACCTCCCCCCCCAACCCCACCCCCCCCCCCCCGGCTACAGGCCTGCATAACATGGCCAATAAAGAATGACTTTCAATGCTCCTATAAGTGATATTTATGCTACCAGTGCATGTACACAATTCAATGTAAACAATTCAACTTTAAAAGCAAAGCTTGAAATCATTTTTGGTTATCTCCTTATGGTCAACTCATATATTTTCATAAATCAAATTAATATAGAAGATAATATTCTTAACTAAACTTATATTCGTGAAAACTTACAATATCTATGTTCTGGAATATGTTTTTCTTTTCTGTTTAGATTTTGGCTTGACTACTGGTTGGCTTTTGGCTTCCTCATCTTTCATTTGCTGATAAATGAATATCGGTTTTAGAAGATACTGGTTCATTTTTTATTCTATTTATTGAGAAAACTTGGAAATCACTTGTGAGTACTTTGTGTTGTGACCATAAAATCATAAAATTTAAGGTCTTCACTGAGGAAACAAATATTTAAGTAAAAGTGTTTTTTCTTAACTTCATAATTATATCTTGTGGTAATCTTTATTTAACTTCACTGACCAGTAATTACAGTATTTTACAGATTTTACATCATTGAAAATTACCTTCATTTTTTCTTCTACATTTACTAGTATTTCATACACATGTTGAACCTGCAAACATTCTGGGATACATAACTTCAAGTCCTTTGGTTTCTCTTCAAATGTGCCCTCTGGCCACAATGAGGTACTGCTCAGGTAACTCACCAATGGTTTGCTAGGGTCAGCACAAGAGGACTGCTCTGTACTTGAAGTGTACCTGAAAATGAACCTGCGAACTGCTCTTGTGAAGTCCTCCAATTTCAGGTCTGTGGTTTTTAGCAAAGGGTTCAACTCTTCAATCTGGTCAGGTGATAGTTTTGTTCTAAATTCATCTGGGAGAGCATTAAGAGCAGTTGTACTCAGTATGTCTTCTACCATCTCATAGAGTGACACTATGTGGCACAACTTGACAATGTCTGGTGGAGAAGGTAGAAGATCCTTGGGAAAGGGTGTAGGAAGCATTGACAACCATTCATCTGTATATGCTACTAGAGATTGTTCTGGAGACCCACCAGTCCGTTTTAATAAACAGATAACCACTTCCAAACTGGTGAGTAAATCTCTTGTGTTCTTTTGGCTTTTTTCCTGTTTTTGATTGACACCATTGCTAATGTCCAATGATATTTCTGTCTGGGGAATAATTTTTGCAAGATCATGAAGAATATTATCTGAAGCAAAAAACATTTCTCCAGAATACTGAAACAATGGGAATGTTGAATCTAATACAAGGAAGCTTTTTCCAAGAACTAGTATATTGCCCAATTCCATCTCAATTTTGTCATAGTCAAAGTGAACCATTTTCCCCAATCCATAGCGTGTGTCACACTGTGCATGCTTCAGTAAATCCTTCTTCCACTCATCAGTCATTTCTGTACATATAACATCCCGTAGAGTTGCATCTTGAAGTGGAACCTCTTTGATAATGGAAAGACCTGGTTCATGGTTCAGGAATCGTACTGCTGGGCAATGTGTGGTTACACTGAACATCTGCACCTCAGCAAGAAAATTGTTCTGCAGTTGCTTTAATATGCAAATGACTTGATAGATGGGAGAATCTTGATCATTGATAATAACCTCAGCAATGGAGACCTGATCATGCATATGTATCAAACTTGTTTCCAGACCAAGTTGCTTTAGAAGTTCTGCATGCTGCCGTAGTTTATTCCATGATTCTACAAATGCCTTAAAATATTTCGAGGTATTTTCTTGCACCTTTGTTGTCTTGTCTCCAGAATGTAGGATATCATAAATCCTGTTCTCTTTTGCATATTTTCGCTCAAACTGACGGCTTTTTAATTTAGTGAATGTTTTGTGCCAAGTTAGTAGATTTGTCAAATGTCTTAAAAGTGTAAGACTGCTGTAATGTTGTAGAAACAAGGCTAACAAAGGATATGACCCACCTAGTTGTTGATTTGCAAAATTAGCCCCAAACAGTTGAAATGTAATTGGACTGGTGAGTTTGAACAGCCTTGGCAGGTACAAGTCAACATTCAGTTGGTTGCTGGTTTCTTCCATTTGTGCTGCCATGCAATCCTGTGGGATTACCATTTTCTCAAAGCACTGGATTTTGAATGTACGGCACTTCTCCCTCCAGTCTTTGAATAGAACAGAACATTTCTGAGTAAAAACATCTTCCCATTTCTTAAGACTTTCCAAAGTAGCAAACTGACCTCTGATAAGAACACTTTTTTCTGTAAGTAACAAAACATGTAGGAATGTAGCCAGGTCTCCATCTTCTGCTTCAATCAGTATTTTTAACTGTCTCCAGCATTCTTTGAAACCAAGTAAATATTTTTCACTTAGCCTGGGAAGATCTTCTTGTGAAGAATCTGGCATTGGAGGTGAATATAGGCAACATGCTTGGAAAAGCAAATTACACACTTGGTGAGTCAACGGTGTGAGACCTCTGACACAGTTCAATGCTTTGATTACTTCTTTGGCACCAGGGGAGACATGGCTGCTGCTTTCTCCCTCAAAAATGTCCTCTTCAGTGGGGGCCAATTTCCTATGACAAAGGGGGCATTTACATGTAGAATTTACAAGGAAACATAATCTGTTCCAACATTTGCAATCTAGTACATACACTGGAGCCATTTCCATGGTTTGGGTTTTCAAAAATTGATATCTCTCCATCTTTTTGCCAATATCTGGGCAGCCTGGTGTACATGTCTGTGATAAAACAAATGCACCTGTTGCTATACATCTAAAATGCGACAGTGTATCTTCTTTGGATGTAAACAACAGGCTAAGCCAATGTATAATAAATGCTGCTTGTAGAACATCCTGATCACTTGACTCAGTACTTATATGTAATTGTTCACAATCAAAATCACAGATGCCCAGCAGTCCCTTTAGAAGGGCTGTCACATGTTCAGGATAATGTTGCAACTTTTCAGCAATATGCTTTGCAGTGGTGTTTTCATCATCTTCCAAACTTCTTGATGCACGAACCACATAAAAGGTTTCAAATACTATACCCAAAAGTGACATCTGGCGGGCAGGTGAATTTTTAGCCATATTTAAGAAATCATCTAGCAGATAAGTTTCGTTCTTCACTATGGATGTGCTGACTGCTAGTTTTGCTTCCTGGTAATATCCTGATGTTGCAAATGGGTTGTAGCTTATCCTTGGTAAAGTAACTGATGGTCCCCAGTCCATATTTTTCAAACTTATGAAGGACTCTGCAGCTTTTTCACATATGTGCCGAATACCTTCCATGCTGTGTTTTTGCCGCAGCCATTTCAGCAGAAACCTGACAAAAACTGTGCTTCTCTCACTGCAGTCTGTATCAGTAATGCATCGTGTCAGGGCGCTGAAATCATCTATGAGAAATTTATTGTTTGCTTTGCCTTCTAAAATGTTTTCTATTTCCTGGTCAATGCTATAAAAAAAGGATTTCACAAAGGCAACACTTGCTACCAACTTCAAAGTAGTTTTATTGGCTGTAATAATGTTCTCCTTTGATGAAAAAATTATCTTCATTTCCATCTCATTTTGCACATTTTCATCCCAACACATTTTCAATGACTCAAAGTACATGCTTGTAATTACGTCAACAACCAAAGCTGCAAGAGAACTGTTCCAACCATACTTCTCAAAGTTTGTTTTCAATACATCATCCAACTGCTCCAATTGAGAATTTTCCTGAAAAACTTTTTGCTCATCTCCATCGATGATTCTTAACAGAAGTTCCCCATCTTCATCTTCTGCTTGCAGAATTCTTTGTAGAACAGGTCTAAAATAACACAGGTTTTCACCTGGCATGTTTCCTTCTCTGACCAAGTGAAATATGTCCTTAAACAAATCTGTATCTATTTTTGCATCAAGAATTCGACCAAAATACATACAAAGGAAAAGTTGCAATCTTTCTGCAGGAATTTGGTTTGCAAGATGAAGTTCATGGATCTTTAAAAGCACTTTATGAAACAACTCAGCAGATTCCATAATCTCTTCTGTATCATGCACTTCATCCATCAAAATGAAATCATCTGACAGGTTGTGTGGAATCAGCAACACATTCATGTAGTCATTGCAAACACGCAAATAGTGCAGCACTGATGGATATTCGCCATTTTCACTTAGTGACATTACTTCTGAAGACAGTTGCAGTAAAATATTAATTCTGTTGTGCCAGTGAAAGGCGCCATTGTAAAGACGAAGGACAGATTTTGTTGGTAAAATTCTTTTGCACACATGCTCAACAATAAGTTGTTCTAATGGTTTCTTTTCCATACAATCGCTACTTGCAAAATGTTCTGTTGTTCCATCCATATCATCAACTTCACCATGTTCTGTTTGAAGGGTGTCATCTTCAACAAAATATGTGCTTTCTTCAAGGTGTTGTTGCAGAGTAGGTGTCATTTCTTCTGTGTCTGCGTGATCAAGGGTTTTACTGGTGCCATTTGCAATGCATTCATTTGTAGCATACACTTGGTTACTATCATTATGACCTGACTCAGGTGTTTTGTTACTGTGCAAGCTTGACATAAGTAAGCCCATGGATTCACCCTCTGGGTAATAGGTTTGCTGTAAAGATCCATATGAGTTTGTCTGGCTCTGCTCATAGCTTTCAATAACTTGTGCAAGAAAACTGTAGGCATTACCAAAAATGCCATGAACTGATGCTAGAAGCTGCAAAAGTGAACCAATTAGTCCTTTTTTTCTCCAAAATGCCAAAATGGCTCTTGTTAACACACTCTTTCCATCATCATCAGCATTTACTTGAAATGGGTGCAGTAAAAGAGTTTTCATTGACTTGACTCTGGTGTCTTCGTCCAAGGATGATGCCAATTGTGCAGACTGTAAATTACAGAAATCCTCCAACAGATCAGCATAAAAAGCATCTATGTGACAATCAACCTCACACAGACAGCCAAGAACAGCTGGTTGGAAGCGAAGCTGTTGCCACCCAAGAACCTCGCCCCTAATCACTTCATTTTCATCTAAGTTTTCTTTATCTTCACAAAGTGCTTTCAGGTCATCTTTAAAAAGGGATTCAACTTGGTCTAAACGGGCAAACAACACTTTACTAAAGGGAAATTTGAGATTCAACTGTTGGGAATCGCACACATAACACCCAGCATGCAAGGGTCGCTGCAAATGAGAGATGAGAAGAATATCTGGATTTTGAAATAGCTGCTTCCATATTGTCCGTTTCTGGACATCTGCTTCCTTATCACCTAAGTAATGGAGAAAACTAGCCCATGCTGATGAGCATTCCAGCTGGTAAACTATCATAGCTAAGGGCCACGACAAGCACTGCTTTACATGCCTTTGCAGTGCTTCTTGAAGGGAGCTTGAATTCCCCAAAGCCTGCTTGTCACATACAACATCCAGTTGCCATGCATTAGAATCAAACAAAGACCTTGTTTCAGAAAATCCATTCACTGTAAGCCAGTTCAGAATAGCCTCTTCAAAGCAGCCCATAAATTCTTTGGACTTACAAGCAGAGCAAATGATATCTGTGACAACATCCAGAGATGGTTGTTTTCCTGCATATACTATAGGAGTGCTTAGAGCCCACAGGAAATTTTGCTTGATGGTATCATGTAAAGAAACATCTCCTTCTTTCAATATGTCCACGATACTTTTCTCTAGTAGAGCATGCAATTTACTGTTTGGTTTGTCAAGACGATCTAAATAAACTAACAACCATCCCGAGAGAAAGTTAAACTGCCAGCCTGTTTCAGAAGAATTGTGATCCATGTGAACAAGGATGCAAACATGCTTCTTTAATGAGGAATCAGTAAACTGCTGCACATACTCTTGTCTACAGTTGTCTATAATGGTCTTTGCCAACAGCATATGTACAGCATCTGTCGTTGGCCTACACTGAAAAATAAGCAAATCCTCTTTATCTTCAAACCAGTATTTCTTAAGCCGTGTTGTAAGTTGCTTCTCTGACTTGAAGGCTCCTAGTTTTATGGACAGGCAATTGAAAGGAGGCCCAAGTTGAATAGGGGTATGGATATTGCTGTGCGTCATAACAACTGTCTTGAAACCAGGTCCGTTATCCCAAGCATCTTGAAGCAGATCTGATGATGCTTCATTGTCTGGCATGGTCAATGTAGTCTCTAAAAATGTCTGCAGGCCATTATACAAGGGGTACTTAAAATACAAATTTTGCATCTTTCTGACCTCCTGTGGCACACTTTTTCCCAATCTCGATCTTGTTGCTCGGAATATTCCTTGCGGTGTTCCAACCAGAAGCAGCTTCCTTTTACAATTTTCAAGAACTTCTCCAGTGTCTAATAGTTCATCTTCTCCTGGGCATTGTTTTGCAACCAATGATGCTAAACTATCTTGGTAATAACCTGCAAACACATCTTCATGATTGAACTGAAGGCCTTGTATTGTTGAGATATCACACACCCAATTATCCAGGTCTTTGATAATTTTTTTCCGATGACTGTTAAGTACATCTCCAAACTTGAGAAGCTGCTTTTCAAACCTGTTCAGAAATGGAGGATCTGAGTAATCAACTTTGCTTTGGTCAACAAGTACTATGCAGCGGAAGTCTTGATGTACATGGCACATTGGATTACTGTATGCACCTAGTGCAATGCGACAGTTACGCTTTTTTCCCACGTTAGTGTAATTTTGATTCAGCATATCATAAAGGCTTCCATATATCTTTTCAAGATCTCGGAGTACAAGAATGACACCACTTTCCATACACAAAATGATTCTGCTTAAAATTCTGTAATTGTACTCTTCTTGTTGATCTTCCTCGAACTGGCTTCCAAATATAACTACATATTCACGATCCAGCATTTTCAATGATCTTTCCAATATCCCTATAGCCGAGTCACCATTGGTGATAAGCATCAGATGTCGAGCTAGTTTATCCTTGAGGTTTTGTCTCACAAGATCATCAACATTGACATCTAACTTACAGCCTTCCCCAACTTTCTCCATGAATTTATTCACAATGTCATTTTTTTGGGCTGGGAGACCTCCAAAATTCCGCAAGAGACCCATTTTGATTCGCTTTAGTCTCACATCTGAGTCCCATTTATCCCCAAAAGCTTTCTCTTCAGTTGTGGCATACTTGATAAGAGAATAATAGTCCCGTAGACCATGGAAGTTTTGATATTGTTGGTTTTTTTGGTAATCATTGTATGCATCAGCAAGTGGTCTGAGATATTCATTACTCTCATGTTGACAACCACCAGCTGCCCCACCTATTGATAAGGCTGTTTCATATAGCTCAGTCTCATCAAAGTCTGGTCTAGATAGATGAATTGCTCTATTCATTTTTGCCGCATCTAGGGCCCAGTTAGAAATGCCAACGACTGCTATGTCAGGAAATTTACCATGAGCAGGTTCCAATAAGCTGTGAAGCACTTTCAGGGGATTATGCTGGGATATCTCAGCAAGCCCTACTTCATCAAGCAGCACAACTGGTAGAACATCTGATTGAAGGTTGTGCTTACTGTAATTGTTAGCTTTGGCAAACACCTTTTCAATTCCTTCTGCAGTTGAAGACTCAGATCCCTGATATGAGACCACTAACAGCTGAGGCAATCCTTTGAAAAATGGATCACGTGAATCTTTACCTCGTAAATTGCTGCGAATCAACTGCATAGAAAGTGATTTACTACAACCTGGTTTGCCAACAACAAATATAGGGATGCGGTTCAGAATCGAAATAAGTATGACAAACACATTTTCTCTGAGGGCTGTATTTTTAGCTGTTCCTTCAGGTAGCTCCATTCTGTCCAAAAGATCTTCTTGCTCCTTCCGTATAATACAAGCAACTGTTTCAGCATTAATGCAAAGTTCCTTTGCAATAACCTTTACAAATTCTGCTCTGGCTTGAGTGTTACAAAGACGTACATAGTAACAATGGGCCAGTGCTAATATGATGGCTTGGTCCTCAAAAGACAGGGTCTTGCATGAACATTGAGATGCGGTCTTGGCAAAACAATGAGCATGAGGTGGCTTATTTGGTGAAGCACTTTTCTTCTCAGGTAGCTTTTTCTTGAACCACTTGATCAATATCTTGCATCTGTGAACATCCCGAAGACTTACACATGTGTAACTTTTTCTCATTAACTCTTGCGATTCTACAATCCCACTAACAACCTGGTCCTGTTTTGTTGAATTTATATCTTCAACCATCCTTTTGATATAATCTTTCTCATCCATAGGCTCCAAGGTACCATAATCCCACACATAGTCTATCATGTTTTCTGGAAGAGGGAAGACCCTGTAGACTAATTTTGACTGGGGGTCTGTCTTTACTTTACCCTGTAGGCCAGCAGAATATATCTGATGTTCTTCACGATGTCTGTAAGGATTACAAGCTGCAATGCACACTAGATTGGAAGATAGTGGTTGTCCTCTGCAGGACCTGTGGCAGATAATTTCATTAAGGAAGCCGAGGAATTGAGAGGTATTGATTTCATCTAAGAATAACCAATATGACTTGTCAAGGTTTTCTTTTGCCTCTTGATCAATATCTGTTACTGTCTTGTAGATCTTTTCCTCTTCTACACCAGCATGAATGTTAAACGTTTCGAGTTTAACATCACAGGTCTCAGCAAGATATCTTACGAGACTTGTTTTGCCACACCCTGTTTCCCCCATTATAATGACTGGAATCCCTGCTCGTACTCTCATGATAATCAATGCCATCTTCAGCAGATTATCTGGTGTCAAAGCATATGTCTCTGCTATATCTGTACTTTGAGAACAATTTGGCTTCGTCCTTGCTATCTTCTCCAGCATTTCTTTCAACTGTTTCTGGGACAGATGCCTCATCTCTGGAAGTGGTTTCTGGGATTGAGTCCAGAAGAGTTTCTTTATTTTTTGTGGAACTTTATCTAAGGTACGATACAACACTGAGATTGTTTGGAAATCTAAACTATGAAAAAATACCAAAAGATGGTTGCTATCACTCCACCTAATCATACCTTCTACTCTATCTATCATACATTTTGTACTGTCTGCTGCTTTTTCTTTTTCAGTCTGAAGCTTTTGTATTTGCTCCATGTGCGACAAAGTTAAGGACTGCTGCTCCTTGCAACTAGTGATTGATCTCGCAGAAAATTCTTTTGAAACCTCTACGAGTGCTCTCACAAGACTTGATCGTACTGTCTGTGGTTCATCTACGCCAAGCATTGCATCAAGACTTGATGCTTTGAAGAAAAAACTTGCAGAGAGTTTCTTCAATTGGTCTGACAGGACATTGATAAATATGTCAAGAACAGCAAATGACATGTCTGGATTTGAACTGAAATGTTTTGCAAGCAGATGCTGGCAGGTTGATCTTGGTAAAGGTATTGGAGCTTTCTGGTCATGAAAAATGATATCCTGGTTATCCAACGTTGCTTGATCCAAAGCTTTCAAATAATGGCATACCACCTGCACTGGACTTGTGATTTCTTCACTCACTTGCAAATTTGCATAATTTTTCCACTGCAAATGCATTCTGTTAAAACACATAATGGCACGTAAGGAATTAACAAGACGATCCCCTATTGTATTGCCAATTTCTATGAAGATGCTATTTGTAGGCATGTGGAATAAAGATGTCCCTGCCTTCACTGTCCCTATGACCAAAAGCTCAAATATAAATTCATCCAAAGCTCTTGGATCATCCACAGTATCAAGGCTCAAATGGAGTGCATGGCATTTGTTTACTTTGGTGTCAACCAGTCTCTTCACGATGACATCTCTCTTGAATGGCCCACTTATTGGAAATGTTATAACACCCTGTCCAGCACTTGCAGTTTTTTGCAAAATTTCTTCTGTTTTGCCAAGCCCAGGCACTTCTGAGGTTACAACTGTCACTGCTCTATCAAGCTTGGATAGACACTCACGGAGCATCCCATCCTGCATTCCCTGAATTCTGTGGGCAAACTCAGAAAATTGGTCAACCAATGCATGATGAGCCCCACCTCTACAAATGATAGCCAGGAGAAATTCTTCATTCTTAAAAATACCATCTTGTTGCAAGTAAGACTGAATTTCATCAACAAGATAGAATTGCAGATCACCTGGTAGAACTTCAACATTTGCAATACAATATAAAGCTGGTCTCCCATGAGACTTCATGCAACGCCTTAAAAACAACTGAATCTCATCACTACTTGTACTCTGATTTGCAAACAAAATTTGATGGGGTTCTGGATAAAGTCCGATAGTTGAGGCATATAACTCTAGAATGACTGGAACAATCTGCTGACTTTCTCTGTCCAATGTTGCAACATACAATTGCCCTGGTTGAACTATGGAATCCATAGTTCCCACTTTCTTTCCTTGGTCTTGTGAATCTCCATATATTGGTCTCGAAATAGGCTTTGTGGACTTGAAGTATGTTTCCAATGCTTTACCAATCTCTATCAAAGTTTGATGTGGATTACCATGTGATTCAAAGGAAGTGACACCACTAACAAACCCCTCAGGAGCCTTGGTACCAGGGCAAATAAAGGAAAGAATCCCTAGTGCCTGTTCAGAAGTAGAACCAACCTTGTTACATGTAAAATAGTCATGAAGTGTCCATAACTGGTCAGCATGAATGAAATTCAGATAATAATATCCATCCCTTGCACGTTGCAGATCTTCATTCCATTCATTTAAGTCTTTCTTCAGGCTCAGCAATGTATCCTCTAACTGATACATTTCTAATTGTGTTCTTTCAATCTGTCGATATCTAAAATGACCAGAAGTGTGTAACTGAGTGCACACAGAGGAGATTTCATAAGTAGAATCCACAGCTGCAATAAACTTATCTAATTCTACCTTTTCCAAGGGAGCGCTAACATGGTCATCACTGGTCAATTTTGTTTTTTCTGCATTGACAAGAAGAAGTGCTCTACTTCGCAGATCATTCAAGTCATTTATACCATAACTTGTTGTTTTCTCATCGATCTTGCAGAATACTGTTGCCTGACAGACATGGTCACTATAAAGACCAAACTTGAATTGCCCTACCTTTAATACATTTCTAATGATCTCTTTGGTCATTTCTCCTCTATTAGCAACATTTGCATACAGAGCCTTTAAACTATGTAGATGATCCATACAGTTGCGAATTTTTCCAGGCATATCTTTGGGACCATCATTCACACATTGCTGCAGTGTGTAGAAAAAACTTTCAGGCTGGGTCAGGCATGTGCTTTCAGATTTTATAAGCGGCTGGATAAATTGCTTCACTGCGATCAGATCAGAGACTGTGGATTCTGAAACAAACTGTTCAGCGTGTTCTTCAACTGCATCTATCAAATTCCTGATGTCCTCATCAATAATCTCTCTAAGAAATTCCAGAAGTGCCTGTGATTGTGATAATTCTTCTATAACATTCCAAGTTTCTGTTTGATTAAAGCCTTTGCTTACTTTATGGACCATATCAATAGCACTGCTCAATTCAAACAGACCCATTTTCCTGGGATCATCAAAATATTTCTGAAAGTTTACTATGGCACAGCCAAATTCACTGCTTTCCTCAACTGTCACTTTACACGCTGTAAGAACAAGTTTCATGTTCTTGACTGATTTGGCTGTTTTCCTTAATGCACGTAAATTTCGAAGTCTTTCAAGAACTTTATTTGGAAACATCCGTTTCTGTACCTTTTCTAATAGTTTACATTCTTCCAAAGGGTCACTACCATGGAAATTTTGTTCTATATCTTGTAACAGCATGTCTTCATCGTCAAAAAAGCTTTCAAATATCAAACCATATTTGTGAATGCCCTGTGTAGCAATTTGTACGACATATGATTCCAAGTCCATTTCACTGACTGCTGAAATATTTTTATCTGAAGATCCGCTTGATTCATCTAAAGATCCACTTGGTTCAGCATCATACAGCATACCTGTTGAGATTTCATTGTTCAACTGGCCCTGATTATGAGAGACAACAGGCTGTTTAAGACTGCAGCAAACATTAATGAAAACTGCAGATTCTAAGTATGGGAAAATTACCTTGGCAGGTTCACATAAGCCATCAAATGCCCCCCAAAATGATTTGAGTCCAATTTCCTTGATGCTGATATCTGTCTCTCTTTGCAGTTGTTTCCAACATCTTTTAATAATTTCCCTAAGTTCTTCTATCTTAGAAAAGTGGTAGCGCATACTTCCTGAACCTAAAACACATTTATCTAGTGCCTTTAAGTGTTTCAACTGCTCCCACCTCTCCTGTATTGTCTTCTCAGATTCTAAAACAGCTTCCTCCACCTTTATCTTAATACATGTGCTTCTCGGATCTGATGCAGAAAGTAAATCAAAACAAGCACCTCGTCCAAACGTCTCAAATAATTTGAGCAAGTGATCAAATGACTTCAATGAAATATTCTTGGTCAAAATACTGTCCAGAATTCTTTGCAATGCCAGCAATACCTGCTGATAGGATTTATGACAATGCACTGATGATACTTTCGAACCCTCAGCTTTTAGAACATGGTACCAAAATTTCTGGTTCTGTAATATGAACCTCATCCAGCTTTCATGTCCATCTGTCTCACTAAGCTCTTGGGATGGCATCTTAATCTTATCAAGAAGTGCAACAATAATCTTCTCTGAATACCTGAAGCAATAAAGAAAGAGCACTTACCTCTGTGAAGTATGTTATTTTTTTAATTACAGATAATTTCATGCTGAAACAGCAACATACACTATAGCTAATAAGTCCCCGGTCACTTTAATAGCACACGTTGTCTACATCAGACGCGCTAATGCGCACGTCCCCGACAGTGTTAATGATAGGGGGATTACGATGGACAGCGCATGTTGCTCACAGCAGTAGGCACTGCCGCCGAAGTTAAACCGGTAATTAAGTCTTTAACTTGACTAAACATGTTTTGCTTTGTAACTTGCGTCCTTCAGTCTTGCTGTTGCGGAAGCGCTGGCGGGACATATCTCCACCTTGCCGATATTTATCCCGTCTCTCGACTTTAAAAGTATTATTGGTTTTGATTTTATCAAAGTCTTATTATATCAGAAAACCTGCATATTTTCATACGTTAAGAGAATTATAGAAACTGTAGAAAAAGCTACTCGTACATCAGGGATAAAAAACAACACCTTGCCACTATTACCTATTATTCATCACCAGAAGTTACTGTTTCACTTTTTTCTCCCAAATTACAAAGTCTGATGACAACTGAAAGCCTTTAGCCATACCTCAGGGCAGTGGGAGATAGTCTGGATTTGATTAAATGTAATGGAAGTATATTTTGAAGAATTTTCCTAGCCTTTGGCAATTTCCGCAAAGCTTCGGCATGCGCGGCAATACAGAGCTGTCGATATCTATGTGCGTGAACAATAGAATTGGTGGAACAACGGTTAACGTCGTTCAGCCATCTGCAACCTACCCGACGGGAGTTCGTGTCTCTGTTGGTACTTTTGAAGATTTTGAAANTATTTTGGCCACCTAAGTAGGACAATGTGGCTCTTTGTTTTGAAATGACATTTCCATTGTTCCTTTGAACACGCAAAAGTCTTCACCAGGAAGCAGATAACACTTACGTCAATATACTTGCTTTGTAATAACCACCAAGGGGAAGAAACAAAAGCCTCACAATTAAGGTATCATCCTTCACACTGTAAAAGGTGTTAATTTCATGCTTCTATTGTTTGCCCACGAATCATTATGACAAAATTGTAGGGTTGCCAGATCACTCGCGCTTCATTCAATTCTCCATATCTGCCCTGCAGCCTGGGATGAGTGAAACTTGACTGACCTTTGTTTACATCTGGAGATTCTCTTTATAATACGATCAGTGTGCATAAATAATGATATTTTCCATCTGGAAAAATATGTGATAATGTAACGATTCTTATTTTACGGATACATATATTATTACGAAAAATTAATTCCTGGTATAATACCCCCTATTTCAGCGCCTATTCCTGGCTGCGTTAATTATGGGGGGTTGGAAAGTAATCCGTTAGGACGCGGGAGTGATGATTGCTACTCTTACCAACGGTAAATCACCGATCAACTAAACTCAGCCATCTGGAGCAGAATCACCAACAAAAGACAAATTGGACTACATCTGCCCTCTTGTTGAAACATCTTATGTAAAAAAGGCGATGACGGTCAAAACATATGTGCTTCGTGGTTTATTAAATGTTCATCGTATTTTTTCGTTCATTTTTCTTATGAGTTAAGCAGCTTCACCTCCGTGACACCCTTTTTATTTATTTAAACCATTGTTAGATAAACCATGGGTTTCACTCCAGATTTCACGATCGAGCAAGTGATCATGAGGAGAGTGTAGCATGCTATAGTTAGCTACCCCAAATATATACCTTACACCTCCAGGGTTTTACGATCGAGCAAGTGATCATGAGGAGAGAGTGTAACAGAGAACTTCATTAATGGTCGTCATAATTGGTGGTTGCCTTGGGAAAATGAGTTACATGATTACATAATACGGATACATGATAACATAAGATTAATACTAAAATTTTCCCTGATACAAAATCCCCTATTTCAGCGCTTATTCCTGACTACGTTAATTACAGGGGATTAGAAAGTAATCTGTGAGGATGCAGGAGCGATGATTGCTATGCTTACCAACGGTAAATCACCGATTTACTTGACTCCGCTACTTTGAGCAAAATCACTACCAAAAGACAAATTAGACCACGTTCGTCCTCTTATTAAAACAAAGAATGTAAAAATGTGATGTCGGTCAAAGAAGAGGCATGGGCTACGTGCTTCATGGTTTATTAAATATTCATCGTATTTTTTTAGTTCATTATTATAGCTTCACCTCGAGAGACCCTTTTTATATATTTAAAACACAGCACTCCACGGTTTTCGCGATCATGAAGAAAGGGAGTGTAGCAAAGAACCTCATTATGGTCGTAATAATTGGTGGTTGCATTGTAGGCCTAACCTTGTTCATTTTAGTTGACAGACTAAGCTAGAAGAAAGAACAGATCATTATCGCCTCTCTTTACTTAGGAACAATAATGTTGGCTAGTGGCAACATTTATAAGTTCTTTTATTTGGAAACTTTCCGATCCTTTGTCTGGGACTGCCGTGCAACGCCGTATAAATGACGTCCGAGAAACGGCGATAACGACAAAAGACGTCCTCGAACAGTTTTTGACTCACTGAAAATAAAAAAAATCAGTTAAGAAGTAGCCTATTAATGCCCTGGCAAATAACTTTTCGATGGCTCAGAGAGTTCTAGAATGAATGACAAGAAACACCATTAGGGCTAATAATAGACTAAAAACTATCAGAGTGTATACCTGTCTTACTTTATTTCTAAGGCCATCTTGTGATACGAGTCATGCTACACTACAATAGAGGGGGTAGCAGTGGATGATTTAATACAGGGATACCATTGATAGTATATCAATAGAAAATCGCGATCCTCAAATGTTTTTAATTCATTAAATATAAACAGTCTTTCCTCGTGCAATATGGGTCTGGTATAGTTGTATTGGCCTATCAGTTGGAAACACGTGCTTCGTCTACAATTGCAAATGGCGGAGGTGCCGTGTTAGTTATTGTCGTAAAATTAGCTGGATACGTGCACGTGATCCATATGAGTACATGTATATGGCGGTCAGGGTAAGAGCTCTATATTACCCTCCCCAAACCTCTGATCCTATATATATGCACCTGCCTAGAGATCATATAGTGGAAATAAAGTGGTATATACGAGGATGATGTGTTTATACTGATATATGATACAGTTTACTGATCAATTTTCATACAATACAATATAATAAATTTTATTTCATGTCGGGTATAAATTGAAAAGAACTATTCACCGCCTGGGTAATGACAAACATTTCTACAAATAATTAATGCAATATTTACACATGAAATCTAGTAAGATCATAAATGGAAAATCTTTCTACTAAAATATATACAAATACATGTCCACATGAAATCTACTAAGACTGGTTTAAGGAAAATAATAACATGAAAATTGAATACATCAGTGAATTGATAGCTTGTTGATGAGCAGTATATTTCTCAAGGTTGTAGATGTCGTAGATTCCACTTTGTATAGCGTTGAATCCAGCAGTGAGTAGCCAGAAAGCAGTAGTCACACATAAAACCATCCTGGTGATTTCCTTCATGTTGGTATTCAAGTCCTCAGTAGTGGAACCTAGCAATGGGATGGGTATGGTGGTTTGGGGGTTGTCTGTGGTCTGAGAGAGCCTTTGCCTTGTCTCCCACCAAAGCCAGCCATTAAGTAGTGGTAATGTAAGGTAAGGTATAATACAATACAGGGAGAAAGATACCCACTTATGTACTGAGTAAAACTGGGCAGAACTGTTGCTGTGTGCCTTTAACTTCTCTATACTGTTATGGTTTATACTCCAGCATGTTTGAGTGCCATTCTGGTCCTTATAGTAGATATCTGAAGGACCTGGTATGAAAATTGGTAAATTGACAGCCAGTAGAAGTATTCCTGTTGTACAAATGGCCAGCCTGGTACGGGGCACTGTAAACCAGTGACTGTGCACAGCACTGGACCTTACTTTGAGCACTCTCTCAATGCTGAGGATGACCAGTAGGAGTGCACTGAACTCTGGAGCAAAGTAAATCATGAAGACAGCATAGCGGCACAGGAAAACACTGTGTGTGAGGAGTGGCGTGTCCTGATCATAGTGAATCCAGTAAAAGAAGCCATTGATGTTGACCAAGATGTCTGCCATAGCCACAGTTTTGAGGAGCTCTGGGTTCTGTGGAAGATTCTTTGTGAAAACACCAGCAGGGCCAGAATGTTAAAGATGATTCCTAGGGAGAAGATGGTGGGTCGACCTACCAGGGTCAGCTGGTGGGAAGTTTGGTTTAAACCAGCCAGGCCTTAATCTTCCTCTGGATTTCTTAGATATGGCTCTGATTCATGAGGAGTAAAGTGTGAAATACTGGCCATCTCTGGTGTTTTCCTCTCAGTTCCTCCCCAGATAGCAT